>CAVLGL010000083.1:33199243-33594243 GCA_963668995.1 Parnassius mnemosyne
AATTTGCAGAGCCTAAAAGTAGTATATTTCACATATGTTAGATCTATATTAGAGTATGCCTGTCAGATATGGTCACCATTTTATGCTAAACATGTTCATACTATCGAAAAGATTCAAAATAAGTTCATTTCCCATTTAAATTATAAATTTAGACGTTCTGGCTCTTCATATCAAGATGATTGCAGATTTTATGGCCTGTTAATGCTTGAAGAAAGACGTACTCTGATGGATATGGGACTTTTATTCGATATATTACACGGAGGAATAGACTGCCCTGATTTATTGGCCTACATCAAATTTAACGTCCCAATGAAACGTACCAGACATACCAGAAACTCTTTGTTTTACATCCCATTTCACTCGACCAATTATGGGAAAAACGGTGTTCTAACGCGTTTGGTAGCAACTTACGATAGAAAATTTAGTTCAATTGATCCTTTTAATAGTACTAAAATGGATTCAAAAATAAAATTAACAAGTTTCTATTCACTCCAGCTGAAACTAATCAGTAAATTGTAATTAAAATACTCGTAGTACCTAAATTATTATTTGTTCCCTCGTTTAATACTGTTATTCTTTTATCATCAAAATGATTGTATACATGTATGTTGTATGTGTATGTATATATGTATATATGTGAGTGTATGTATATATATGTATGTATATGTGTATGTATGTGTGTATGTGTATGTGTATTTATATGTATGTATGTATATGTATATGTATGTGTATGTATATATATATTCATATATGTGTTTGTAAGTTTAATTATGTACGTCTTTTGTACGTGTATATATGTGTATGAGTATATGTATGTACATCATGAAAGTAATATTAATATTTCAATTAATTTGTTAATGCTTACAATTAGTGCTTACCGAATTTGTTTTGTAGATTTACAGTGTTATGTTTGGTTATGTACTTTGTGGATAACTATTATTGGCTTTTTCGTGTTTAATAATTTAAGTAAAATGTTTAAGTATTAATAAGCTGTTGTTATCCTGAATATAATAAAAATAAAATAACTAAAAAGCTTGCGTTTATAAGGTTAGCGATGGCAGTGCATAATTTGTCACCTATCTTTTTGATATCTAATACATTAATCCCGTCTAAACCTGGAGCTTTCCTTGCATTAAGGTTCTTAATTAAATGAAAAATGTTTTTAGGGGTGGCTTTTTTGAAGCGCATACTAACTTGGGCAGGCTTTGTATATGAACTACATTTTAATAAATTTGTACATACATTTTAATATAACTAGGGATTATTTTCTTAACGGCATCTTTAGACTCACTCGCAAACTTATCAGCAATAGCCTGTGGAGACAATTTTTGTGCTAAAAAACCAAATAATATCAATCCGTCTATTGATGGACTACTTCTACCATATAATGCATTAATAATTTGCCAAAGTTTCCTAGGATTTCTATAATTTTCATTAATTAATTTCTTTAAATAAGTATTTCTATAATACTCAATAACTTTATTTAATTTATTACGTATTTTTTTATAATTTCTAGACAAAATATTGTTATAAGGATCACTTCTCCATTGGCGAAAAGCTATATCTCTTTTACGACTTAAATTATTTATATTTTTATTTATCCAAGGCATATTTGATTTAGTAAATTTGGTTTTATTATAGTATTTAATGGCTTTATTATATGCTAATGTTAATTTTTCTTTTATATAACTGTAAATTTCATGTGGACATTTCATCGTACCTGTACATGACCAGTCCACATCTTTCAGTTCATTATAAACAATATCGGAATCATAGTATGCGCGACGAGTGCAGGCGATCGGTTCGGGGCAATAATCACTAATATTATGTATGTGTGCGGATCGCATCGAGTGACTATTACATAATGCAATAATTGTGACTCGGTGGTTGGCTACTACAGTGTCGAGTGCGGCCGTGCACGGCTCGGTTTGGTGGTAATTAACAAATATGTGATCTATACACGACATATTAATTTGGTCTAATTTCCGCTCAATTCGGGTATAATGTGTAATACCACAGCTGTAGCCGTGCTCGGATAGCATATCTATGTAACCATCTCGGCTGTTATTTACAGTTTTTAAGTCGATATTCATATCCCCAAGTATGATTACATTCCCAGATAAAAAATAAGTTTTTAGTATTTCGTTTAGCTCAGTGATAAAATAACTTTTACTACTAGAAGGTGGTCTATAAACTAAGCACACGTCAACAGATAGGTTTGAAGCCGTTTTAATTGTTCCAGTAATGCTTTCAAAAGTAAATGTTTTAAAGTTATGAATGGTAAATTTTAGGTATTTTTTAACAAATAAAACAACTCCACCTCCCCTTTTATTCGTTGTCAGCTGTGTATGCATTACATAACCAGGAATATAAAACAAATTACAAATACTGTCGGAAATGCCAGCCTCTGAAATTGCAATCATATCTATTGGGTGGGTACTTGTGTTGATAATGTGCAATAGCTATAATATATAAGTGCACGATAGTATGCGCCAAGAGTAATGCGTAACAGGAGTCTACAACGAAGGGCTCTAATATTATATTGTTTATATGACGTCTGATATTCAATTCACCATGACCATTCCATTGCTTTAAAACTGATAAGTAATTTGTGTTGCGCACATCGTTCATGACGCATGCTTAGTTACCTTCGGTATTTTTATAATCTCGTTATTGTTACGAAAGAAAAACATTAAAATACATTGGTACTAAACAAGGTGACAGTGGATGGCATGCCCTGATTGTGAAAAGGGTCCATGTAATATGAGGAAGGTACACAATAAGCGTATACAAAAAACCTTTTGGATTTATAATTTTATAAAAGAACATGGATGCAAAATATAATTTCAAATTAGATTTGAGGCACGTTTAGAGATGGCATTATATGAATAAAGTAAAAACAATTTGTATTACATAATTATAAGGGTAAAATTTATTTCGGAAATTAAAGATTATTCGTTTCTCGACAAAGTTAAAAACTATAGGAACTTTTACAACATGATATTGGCAAACAGATCACACAATCCGTCTGTTCCAAGTCCCTATTCCATTCCATGGATATTTTCTATGTTTTATTATGTTTCGATAAACACTTTCACACACACACACAGCCTTCTAAGCGTAGCAAATGTTTTTTTTTAATTTATTTCATTTCTTTATGCACCAAGATCCTGTACAAAATGCGTGCTTAGTATTTATATTAGTATATTGCATTCATTATCAGCCAATCTTGGGTGAACAGAAAGTGAGATATGGGCAACAACAATGTCAAATATCCCACCTATGAGACAATCCATGGGGAGCCTATGTTCAGTTTTGGATTTGGATGAGCTGTAATAAACGAATAATAAATTTCGATAAAGTGTGTCCGTGTAGTAGTGGTGTAAGTATTTCCACTACCCCAAATCATCCCGTGGGTACCGTAAAAAATCAGGAGATGATCAGCAGTGTCCTCCTAATAAAGATCAACAATAAAATACTCCGGCCAACCCACTAAGCGTGGCAACTATGGCAAATATCTCCCCTATGAGGTAATCTATGGCTATGGGGAGGCCTATGTTCAGCAATGGATTTTGATAGGTAACGGTGCATAAAAGCGCCGTGGTAGGGTACGTGAGCAACCTAGTATCGATCACATCTGCATCACTATAACGTATCGAAGTCCTCAGATGAACAAAGGCATTCTCTACTTTGATAGTTAACGGTGCATAAAAGAGCCGTGGTAGTGTACGTGAGCAATCTATTATCGATCACATCTTCATCACTATAGCCTATCGAAGTCCTCAGATGAACAAAGGCATTCTCTACTTTGATAGGTAACGGTGCACAAAAGTGCCGTGGTAGGGTACGTGAGCAATCTAGTATCGATCACATCTTCATCACTATAGCCTATCGAAGTCCTCAGATGAACACAGGCATTCTCTACTTTGATAGGTAACGGTGCACAAAAGAGTCGTGGTAGGGTACGTGAGCAATCTAGTATCGATCACATCTAAATAACTATAGCCTATCGAATTGCTCAGGTCAACAAAGGCATTCTCTATTTTGATAGGTAACGGTGCACAAAAGAGTCGTGGTAGGGTACGTGAGCAATCTAGTATCGATCACATCTTCATAACTATAGCCTATCGAATTCCTCAGATGAACAAAGGCATTCTCTACTTTGATAGGTAACGGTGCACAAAAGAGCCGTGGTAGGGTACGTGAGCAGTCTAGTATCGATCACATCTTCATCACTATAGGCTATCGAAGTCCTCATGAACAAAGGCATTCTCTACACATTCTCTTAGGGGCAGAGCTCTGTGTCTGGTGGGTTGGCAGTTGCAGTATTCTATTAATTCCAGTTTTTCTCAGGAAGATGCTGCTGCCCATCTCATGATTCAGTTTCTCTCTGTCTCCTTTTACGAAAACCACGGGATGATATCTGGTAGTGGATTTTCTAAAGTCGCCTCTCACATACAATTTGCAACTCAAAGCGCCGGTTTAGCACGTACATGGCGGTGAACAATAATACCGTGAGGAAACCTGCATGTCTGAGAAATAAAATATAACAAGGGTATGTGGTATACGGCAACACGCACTGGAGGAGCGCGCAGATAAATTTCCCATTATACTCTCTGTAAATGACATAAGGTCTATGCCTACCAGTAGTAGTTAAATTTTATTTTTTAGCAATCGTTATAATGTCTCCCCCATAGATTGTGCCTCATTGAGGGATATTTGTAATATTTGCAAAGCACGCCAGGTGGGTTGGCATCCGCAGATTATTATTGAGCTGTTATGATAAAGATACTGCTCTGCTGCCAATTTCATATTTCAGTTACTCTCTGTCGCCACTTAGTACATAGTAAATAACTTGCCTAAGCTTAATTAATCGCTACCAGACAGAGCATTCGTTAGCCTGCCTTATGTAGCCTTATGTATTATGCTATGATTAGTAAGTGCACGGCTCCAATAAAGTTTACCTTACACTCACAGGTGTTCTTTCAGCTTAATTGTATTGTATATATTCTATTTTGTATAGCAGTCGCTAAGAAAATATCTTTACGTGTTAAAGTCATGCTTCAGTATATTATGACGTCATTACCAGACCAGAGAGAGAGCGAGAGAGAGAGAGAGAGAGACAACGCTCGCAAGGAAAACCGTAAAAAGCAGTATAATGTTTCGTATTATGAGTAGTTTATTTTTGCAGCTGTGTTTCTTTTAGTGTATGAGGAGAAGCGAGGACCATTTTAACGGTAACGGGGCAATCCATCTTAGTCCTCAGGAATGGCTAACATCTGTATTTTTATTGGTAATAATCGAGAATAAATGTAGATGTATATGGGCCACAGCATACAGTTATCATTACATGGATTGCTCGTGTTAAGCAATGCTCCTCTTGAAAAAACTATTATCGTTCAACGTTCCCTAGAAATCTTTCCGAGTCTACTGCTACATATAAGCCTCCCTCTAAAGACTTCTCCAGTCATCAATTTCAAACAAAGTAGGCTACAAGAGTATTATTAAAAATATTTATTTTCTTAAAAAGGAATGCCATTTTTACGTGGTAGAGCCACACTGCAGCTATATTAGTAATATAACTGTAGCACGAATGGGTCGGCTCGACCGGGTAGGGACCACGTTCTCACAGGATACCAGCGTAAAATAGCAGCATAACGCTGCTGTGTTCCTTACGATGAGTGTAGAGAACCGGAGGACCTTTTTACTGGAAACGAGGTTTTGATTCGTAATCGAGAATAGATGTAGATGTCTATGGGCCACAGCAACCACTCACCATCAGGTGGACTGTGTGCTCGCTTGTCACTCTTATACTATAAAAATGTCAGGAACATCATCAATACTATACTCTCGTTAAGCACTTCATGCTTATGTTAGAGTGGTTCATGACAGTAGTCAGATGCCATATTCGAACACACGACTTTACAAGTTTACACAGTTCGCTCTCTTAACCATTAGGCTGGTCATGAATACACCTCATTTAATTTTGTATCCTGTTATTATATTGACTTTCCTCAGATATCTAACCTTCAAGCACATCAGTAAATGTAATGGAGTTTTGTGGCAGATATAGCCAAAATGTGTGATACGAACTACACAACTAAGATCAGTAATGAATGAACAGTGTGGTGCAGAAATGTTTAACTCACAATAACAAAGTTATTCAGATTTGAAAAGAAAATTAATTTTAAGGTAGCAATTAAGGTAGCTAATTTCACCATGACATAGGATTGTGTGACCAGTTTCTACCAGTGTATCACCAGACACATCACGAGATATACCACTTTTATAAAATGTAGATTTTGGAATTACTTGTTATTTAAGATGTATATTTTCTTGTAATATATCGAGGCATTCAATCTTAGTCAGGGTTGACAACGTATTTGCATTTTGATTCTTAATTGAGGATAGACGTAGTCTTTGGGCTACAGCATCAACTTACCATCAGGTGGACTGAGTGCTTGGTGTCACACCTATCCTATATATAAAAAAAAAACTTGAAAATAAACTGGAAAAAGCGTCTGTGGATCATTATTTTAGTAGTGTGTGCGTTGGATTATTTCTGCATAACAAAGCCCAAATGACAAAATTTATAATATCCATAAGCGCATCTACTTTTTCTATTTTATATTCACATTTTGCATTTTTAGGAGCGAAAAGAGTGGGTACTTTTCCAAAATCTGAGTTCAATTGCTAATCTACGCTGGTTTTCTGTAAGAGATTTGTTTTTCACCGGTCAAGCCAAGGATATTGATGCTGCGACCATAATACAACGTTTCTCTCAATATTTAGCACAACTTTATCACATGTTTACTTTTTGTTACGGCTAGCAAAATGTGGAGTATAGTAAATACTTATAATAATCAGACCGAATCACGGTCACTGCAGCCATTCTCTACGGAGACTAGTCATCACACAGACTAGGCAAGACAAGAATTTAGTACCCAAGTATACGGCCAGCCTCATCGGAGAATAGCTAGCACACGTAATAAGCAGGAAAAGATTATAGTGCCCAAGTATATGCGCTAGCACAGGTGCACTCTCTATTCCCTCACTCTCATAGTCCGATGGGACAGTGAACCGACACGACCGGAGTGGGATCAGGCGCAGGACTAACGGCTTTACGTGCTTTCCGAGGCACGGGGATGAGACACCGCCGACTACCTGACTTCTGGCAGCTACTGAGAATTTCCTGATGGAATAACTCAATAACTGATTTTATTTGGCCCGACCCAGGATTCGAATGCGGGACCTCAAGATCAGCAGGCGCACTACTACAACCACTAGAACAACAAGGCCTAGTATATAATATTTTGATCACTATGCTGACTCTTTTTTGGATTGTAGTTTAGACCAATACTATAATACTGTTAACTTTAAAACTGTATTTTTATTTTCTGTTTCGTACTTTAATGAATTAAAATAAAATTGCCTTGAATACTGACGCCACCAATGAGACACGTCCTTAGCTTGCTTCTACAACAAGCTATGAATAAACAGCGCAAACTACTCTGGTAAAGTTTACTTTACGCTCAATGGACTTCCCTTTGTTTAAATATATTGAATAGATTCAATTCTGCGTTGAACTCGCTAAGTAAGATATTATATTTATAATCATTAGTCCATTGCTAAAAATGTCTTCCTTCGGAGAATTAGTATAGTATAATTATCCGTATCTTTCACAGTGCCTATCTGTAGTAGGCTGTAATTACAGAGAAATATTTTCTTGAAATTTAGGTCTTGGTCTATTTTACCGGCTTATCAATGGTGTCCACATATACTATATTAATAAGAGTTTTCTTCATGCAGAAAGCTGTATAACTGCTTTAAGTCTGCCGTTAGTGTGAAACTATAAATAAATTTATATTTATACGTTGTAATTTATAGTTATACGAGGTAGAGCCACGGTGCCGCCATATTATGGTTGTATATATATATGCACGGATGGGTCAGCTCAACCGGGGTAGGACCACGCTCTCACAGAATACCAGTGTACAATAGCAGTTTAATGCTGCTGTGTTTCGTATGGTATGTGTAGAGAACCGGAGACACTTTTTACTGGTAACAAGGCATTTTAACTTAGGGGTGACAACGCATCTTCATTTTGATTCTTGATTGAGGATACACGTAGAGGGCTATGGGCCACAGCATCCACTTACCGTCAGGTGGACTGTGTGCTCGTTCGTCACTTTATTCGATAAAATCATCATCATTCATCATTACAGCCCTTCACAAGTCCACTGCTGAACATAGGCCTCCCCCAAAGAATGCCACAAAACACGGTCCTGAGCCACCTGCATCCATCGACTTCCTGCATGTCTTACCAGGTCGTCACTCCATCTCGTGGGGGGAAGCCCTACACTTCGCCTACCGGTACGAGGCTGCCACTCGAGAACCTTTCTTCCCCATCGGTTGTCGGTTCTTCGAGCTATATGGCCGGCCCACTGCCACTTCAGCTTACTAATCCGTTGGGCTATGTCGGTCACTCTGGTTCTACTGCGGATATCCTCATTCCTAAGTTTATCACGCAGAGAAACTCCGAGCATAGCCCTCTCCATAGCTCGCTGAGCGACCTTGAGCTTCCTCATACGGCCAGCAGTGAAGGACCACGTCTCAGTTCCGTAAGTCATCACTGGCAACACGCACTGGTTGTACAATTTCGTTTTAAGGTTTTGGGGTATGTCTGACGAGAAGATTACCGTAAGTTGAATCCGTCGATTGACCTCTCGGTCGAAGTTGGACTTACCCAGTCGGACTATTTGTCCCAGGTAAACATACTCGTCAACAACTTCGAGCTTAGTGTTCCCAACAACTATCGGCATAGGTGTGACATGGACATTAAACATGATCTTAGTTTTGTCCATGTTCATCTTAAGACCTATCCGATGGGAAACACTATTGAGGTCATTGAGCATAGTGCTTAGGTCCTCCAGCGATTCTGCCATAAGGACTATATCGTCGGCAAATCGAAGGTGAGTGATGGACTGCAGCACCGCCCAAATTTCGACGGAATCAAAGGCTTTCTCATAGTCCACATACGCCAGACATAGTGGCAAATTGTACTCTTCGGACTTCTGTACAACTTGCCGAAGGGTATGTATGTGGTCTATGGTGCTAAAGCCCTTTCGGAAACCGGCTTGTTCGGGAGGCTGGAAGTCGTCAAGTCTGTGCGCGAGACGATTCGTAATGACTCTCGAAAACAGCACGTAGACGCGGCTCAGAAGGGAAATCGGTCTGTAGTTCTTCAAGAGAGCGTTGTCACCTTTCTTGAAGAACAAGACCACCGCACTTCTGCTCCACGCCTCCGGTGTAATGCCACCATGGAGGACGGAAATAAAGAGCTTCTGAAGGACTTCAAGTACCGGTCTTCCACCCGCTTTCAGAAGCTCCGCTGTAATTCCATCCTCGCCTGGGGCCTTACCGTTTTTAAGATGCTGGAGAGCCATCCTAATCTCGCTCAGACTGACATCCGGGATATCTTCGGAATAGTGTCGGATGAGACTCGCTCTTGGATCGTTACTCACACTTGCGTGTGGCTCCAACGATGATGTGTACAGCTGCCCATAGAACCTCTCAATCTCACTCAAAATCTCAGGTGTCCCGGAAACGATGCTGCCACATTCTGTCTTCAGCTTTGACAGTTGGCTCTTTCTGGCAGACAGATCTCTGGCAAAGACTTTGGAGCCTTGGTTCCGCTCGATCGCTTCTTCAATACGAGCTGTATTGAAGTTGCGTAAGTCCCGCCGCATGCATTTGGAGATCTGTCTGTTCAGATGCCTGTATGCTGTCAAGTCTGTTGAAGAATGTAGCTTCATCTCCCGTCTAACAGCCATGAGATTAAGAGTGTGATCGGAGAGTTTTTGTGTTCTTCTGCGGCGGGTCTTGCAGAACTTAGCTCCAACCGCATGGACAGTTTCCACGAGCTTGTCATTCATATCGTCCACTTCATTGCAGTCTTCTAGGCACTGAAAACGGTTTTGTAACTCGAGCTGAAAGTTTTCGGGACTTTGAAACAGAGCACGAGGGGGACGGAGCGTTGACTTCATTAGACGAGACCTCTCCAACTTAACGTTTAGGTTCAGTGTGCCTCTAACCATTCGGTGATCGCTACCAGTTTTCACCCTCGCGATCACGGAGACATCACTGAACAGTTGTCGTCTGGTCGTCATAATGAAGTCAATCTCATTTTTTGTGGAACCGTCGGGGCTCGACCAGGTCCACTTCCTGTGGGGCCGCTTCTGGAAGAAAGAGTTCATCATAAAGAGTCCCTCTTTCTCCATGAAGTCGGCCAGCTGCTGGCCCCTTGGGTTCCGTTGCCCTATTCCAAATTTCCCTACATTCAGCTCACCGTTCTCTCTTGTGCCTAGTTTTGCATTGAAGTCTCCCATTAACACCGTATATTGGGTTTTGGAGGAATGCATGGCTCTAGAGATATCCTCATACATTTCCTCCACCTCCTCATCGGGGTGTGCCGAGGTTGGTGCGTAAACCTGTATGACCTTCAGCGAATACCGTTTGGTGATTCTGAGTATAAGGTACGCAACCCTCGTCGACACACTCCCGATTTTTACAACGTTGTTAACGAGAGACTTGTGGACGATAAATCCGACACCTTCTTGGGACAGATGGTCGCCCTCCCGGTGATAGAGCAAGTTGCCGGATTCGAGGATTACCGTGTCCTCCCCCTCTCTTCGGACTTCAGATAATCCTATAATATGCCAGCGCAACTTGTCTATCTCTTCTTCCAGCTCCACGATCTTCTCGTCAGTCCTCAGGGTGCGTGCGTTGTACGTTGCCAGGTCGAGTCGTCTAAGGTGGCAACCGAACCTCCACCGGAGATTCTTAGCACCCCCTGCCCCGCCGTTACCATGGTCGCCACCGTAGCCAGGAATAGCGGGGCCGCCGGGGACTGGGGGCCGTTTTTTTGTTGCTTGCATCATTGGGGGGTATTTGCCATAGTTGCCACGCTTGGCGAGCGGGTTGGCAACCGCAGTTTTTTTATTGTCATTTGGCTATTATCAGGAAGATGCTGCTGCCCATCTCCTGGCTGTTTCCCTTTGTCGCCTTTTACGACACCCACGGGAGGATATGGGGTAGTGGATATTCTTGACCGCCACTACACGGCATATAAAAAACATATCATAATTTATTTGAATGTATAGACTATCTAAACGCTACAAACTAATAGAACAATTATCAGTAATGGTATCGAGAATTGTATTGTATTAGAACCGAAGCATAATTGTGAGTAGCATATTACATATAATACTCATTTTAGCCGTGCCAGTGGAACGTGCCAGTGATCAGTCACCCCATTCTTTAAAGGAAATATTAATTCTAATAATTCTTGGATATTATTTTTATTATTTATTTACTGATGAGGTACATCAACTTAATATGTGTGTCATTAAATGAACATAACTTGAGATTTATTATATTGCTTTCAAGCATACATTTACACATTGATATTAAGAAAACTTAATGATACCAATAAAATAACACAATTTATTTAGAAATTATAGAAATTATAGTCCTAATTTTTGGGCAGTCCTTGGGGAAGGTCAATGTTTAGCAGTAGCCTTTTTAAGGGTATTAATGATAATAGTGATTATATTAGTAAGACTCAAGCGTTATTAATGAATAATTGTGTATGACTTAATCGATCCTATGCTTGGTACTTATAGTAGTTATTCCACTTTAATATACCAGCATTTAATAATAGGTGGAGCTTAGTATACTTGTAGATCAAGTGCCAAAAAATATAACAACTAAATTCTGGACCGTATAAGTGGCGCTGTAGTCGATTTATTAGTAAATTTTATAATTAAATTCTGTAAGTTAAAATCATAGCGCCACCTACCGGAAAGGGGAGAACAACGTCTTCCAAACCAACCAGTGTATTATACAATTAGTCTCTTTTGATACTGCCTTCCAAGATATGGTATTGCAAAAATAGGAACAATATCATACTCGTATGTATCACTGTGTAATTTTATAAGGCAAATATGCCGCATGAAATCATCTTTACTTAAGGCGCAGGTTGAGCAAAATGTCGCGCTAGTCGTTATTTGTGCGGTTTTTAGGAGCTATCTACTTTTTATTTAAAAGATATATCAACAAATAAAAAAAACACATTATATTTCTACATAATCTTGATTCCATAAGAGCTATATCCAATTTTTTTAAGGAATAAATATTAATATAATCTCCTTACAACGAAACCACATAAATGTGAAATAATTATTGATAACATGCATCTCCTCGTAAAGTAAGTATTATTTTATTTTACGATTTACACCAATGGATAGCCAATTTATTAATAAACATTTCTATTATAATTTTTTTTTCAAAAGATCAAAATTTGATTTTATTAAGAAATTATTTTAAAATCTGGGCGTATTCACTGCCCACGGGCTTGCTGGAGTCAGTGAGCGCTGAGCTCTTGAACGTGAGTGAACTTGAAGTCAGAGCGTCGGCCAGCGCACACGCTCACGTCATCTTATCAGTCGATAATATTACAATATTATTACTTATTAGGTTATTTATAGGTAGTATTATTTGTTTGTTTTGGGTATAATTTTTTGTATTAGTTATACATATATTTGTTGTGTTTTTACTGCGCGATGAAGCTTTTTGCGTGTATTTTCCTTGAATTAAAAGCAAATATAAAAATTAAGCACCATTAGCATGTAAGGTTTGGTTTGAATTGGGCGTTTAATTTGGTCTATGGTCGTCTAATAAGGCCCGGTCGGGTAAGTCAGCCTATAGGCGACTAATTCAACCTGGGCGTCTAAGTTGGCCTATATGCGGCATTGCGGGTTATTAGACTCTCTAACTAAACTGACCATTTATTTTTGAACTCAAAATGGGACATGGGCTTATTTATACTCTAAAAACTATAACTTTATACAATTAGTGTTCACTATAAAATTATATTCGGTAATTATTAAATGCAACATATTTTTTAAATTATTAATTACATTTGTCAGTGGTTTAAATTCGCTTTAATAAAGTTGAAGATTGTTGGCTTTGATTACTTCCATCCAACGAGTTACGGGACAATTTTGTGTCCCGGAGCTTTATTTGGGGACAATGGGACAGGTGTCCGAGAAAAGGGACAGTCCCGTACAAAACGGGACGTATGGTCACTTTACCTATAACCCGGCGGCGGCTTCGTGGCGCAGTGGCTTAGCAATCAGTTGTTGCGCTGGGGGCCGCGGGTCCGAATCCCGCACGGAACAAGTATTTGTAAGGCCTAAGCTTCGCGTATTTCAACCAGGAAACGGTTTATTATGAAGTAAATCGTACAAGATAGGGACGATGCTTTATTTTTGCGATCGGGTTAGTTTAAATCGTTTCCTTTAATTCCACTAGTAAAGTAGGCATTACGTCGTTTTTTATAATTTTTAGTTGTTAGTAGGAATGCCTCGCTTCCAGTACAATCGGTCTCCGTTTCTCTACACTCACCATACGAATCACAGCAGCTGAACTATTTTCAACTGGTATTCTGTGAGAGTGTGGTCCTTCTTTGGTTGAGGGCCGGCTCAACCAAAGAAGTTCTACCACGTAAATTTTTTTTTCTAAATCTATAAATTAAGATATAACTGTTTTGCTTTGAACAAGTTAAAATAGAGATGAACATATTCTTTAATGAAAAAAGCCTGTTAATATCGAAAATGTCAATGCTTTTCTAATTTTAAATATATATACCTAATTACTATATTTTATTAACATCTTATCGTTAACAGTTACATTGTAAAAACTACATTGTAAAAAAAAACATTTTTTTTTATTGTGGGATTTCTACGCCGGTAACCGTTACACATGTAATAGATTCTAAAAGTTTTAATGCAACAACTTATTGTACCATGTCTCTGAAATTATTAAATAAAAACGTGCAGTCGAATTGAGAACTTCTTCCTTGTATTTCATCATTTTTTTATAGGATAGAGTGACAAACAAGCACATCGCTAAATGTAATATGAAATATTTTCTAAGTCCTACCAATAACATTATGTGCAATTAAATCCCAAGCATATTATGACCAACGCTGATCAATTAATAAAGTTTCTTGTCAAATTTGCCAGCGCGCCATACCTTTTAGAATATTTAATTACGTTTACGTTATGCTACCATAATTAGGTAAACATGAAGTTTACTAGTTACCTTTCGACCGTTCAACCAATATGTTAAAATGTTTACTTTGTGAAGTTTAAATAACATTTCAATGCACAGTATTTATTATTATACTAAAAACGTAAACCTAAATACTTAAATTATCATGCAGTCCACGCGATGTAGTTGCCAAGAACGTTCCTCGTTGTGAAACTTAAAATATTTTAATAATAAAATATTATTTTTTTGTCAAAGTATTCAATATATAATCTAATGATAATTTTATACGTGGTAGAGCCATGCTGCAGCTATATTAGTATTATAGTTGTAGCACGTATGGGTCGGCTCGACCGGGGAAGGACCACGCTCTCACAGAATACCAGCGTAAAATAGCAGCTTAACACTGCTGTATTCCGAAGATATCCCGGACGTCAGTCTGAGCGAGATTAGAATGGCTCTCCAGCACCTTAAAAACGGTAAGGCCCCAGGCGAGGATGGAATTACAGCGGAGCTTCTGAAAGCGGGTGGAAGACCGGTACTTGAAGTCCTTCAGAAGCTCTTTAATTCCGTCCTCCATGGTGGCATTACACCGGAGGCGTGGAGCAGAAGTGCGGTGGTCTTGTTCTTCAAGAAAGGTGACAACGCTCTCTTGAAGAACTACAGACCGATTTCCCTTCAGAGCCGCGTCTACGTGCTGTTTTCGAGAGTCATTACGAATCGTCTCGCGCGCAGACTTGACGACTTCCAGCCTCCCGAACAAGCCGGTTTCCGAAAGGGCTTTAGCACCATAGACCACATACATACCATTCGGCAAATTGTACAGAAGTCCGAAGAGTACAATTTGCCACTATGTCTGGCGTATGTGAACTATGAGAAAGCCTTTGATTCCGTCGAAATTTGGGCGGTGCTGCAGTCCCTTCAGCGGTGCCAAGTTGACTGTCGGTATATCGAAGTGTTGAAGTGCTTGTACAGTAGGGCTACGATGGCTATCCGAGTACAGAACCAGAGTACGAAACCTATCCAATTGCAGAGAGGTGTAAGACAGGGTGACGTCATATCCCCGAAACTCTTCACCGCTGCATTGGAAGACGTTTTCAAGCTTCTGGACTGGAAAGGATACGGTATCAACATCAATGGCGAGTACATCACTCACCTTCGATTTGCCGACGATATAGTCCTTATGGCAGAATCGCTGGAGGACCTAAGCACTATGCTCAATGACCTCGATAGTGTTTCCCAACGGATAGGTCTTAAGATGAACATGGATAAAACAAAGATCATGTTCAATGTCCATGTCACACCTATGCCGGTAGTTGTTGGGAGCACTAAGCTCGAAGTTGTTGACGAGTATGTTTACCTGGGACAAATAGTCCGACTAGGTAAGTCCAACTTCGACCGAGAGGTCAATCGACGGATTCAACTCGGCTGGGCAGCGTTCGGGAAGCTACGACACATCTTCTCGTCAGACATACCTCAAAACCTGAAAACGAAATTGTACAACCAGTGCGTGTTGCCAGTGATGACTTATGGAACTGAGACGTGGTCCTTCACTGCTGGCCGTATGAGGAAGCTCAAGGTCGCTCAGCGAGCTATGGAGAGGGCTATGCTCGGAGTTTCTCTGCGTGATAAACTTAGGAATGAGGATATCCGCAGTAGAACCAGAGTAACCGACATAGCCCAACGGATTAGTAAGCTGAAGTGGCAGTGGGCCGGCCATATAGCTCGAAGAACCGACAACCGATGGGGAAGAAAGGTTCTCGAGTGGCAGCCTCGTACCGGTAGGCGAAGTGTAGGGCGTCCCCCTACGAGATGGAGTGACGACCTGGTAAGACATGCAGGAAGTCGATGGATGCAGGTGGCTCAGGACCGTGCTTTGTGGCATTCTTTGGGGGAGGCCTATGTTCAGCAGTGGACTTGTGAAGGGCTGTAATGATGATGATGAACACTGCTGTATTTCGTATGGTTAACTTAGAGAACCGAAAACCCTTTTTACTGGAAAAGAGGCATTCCAACTTAATCCACACGGGTGACAACGCATCTGCGTTTTAATTCGCAAACGAGGATAAATGTAGATGTCTATGGGCCACAGCAACCACTTACCATCAGGTGGACTGTGTGCTCGTTTGTCACCCTTATTCTATAAAAAAAATGGGCAGCTGTACACGTCATCGTTGGAGCCACACGCAAGTGTGAGTAACGATCCAAGAGCGAGTCTTATCCGATAGTATTCCGAAGATATTCCGGACGTCAATCTGAGCGATTTTAAAATGGCTCTCCAGCATCTTAAAAACGGCAGGGCCCCAGGCGAGGATGGAATTACAGCGGAGCTTCTGAAAGCGGGTGAAAGACCGGTACTTGAAGTCCTTCAGAAGCTCTTTAATTCCGTCCTCCATGGTGGCGTTACACCGGAGGCGTGGAGCATAAGTGCGGTGGTCGTGTTCTTCAAGAAAGGTGACAACGCTCTCTTGAAGAAGTACAGACCGATTTCCCTTCTGAGCCGCGTCTACGTGTTGTTTTTGAGAGTCATTACAAATCGTCTCGCGCGCAGACTTGACGACTTCCAGCCTCCCGAACAAGGCGGTTTCCGAAACGGCTTTAGCACCATAGACCACATACATATCCTTCGGAAAATTGTACAGAAGTCCGAAGAGTACAATTTGCCACTATGTCTGGCGTATGTAGACTATGAAAAAGCCTTTGATTCCGTCGAAATTCGGGCGGTGCTGCAGTCCCTTCAGCGGTGCCAAGTTGACTGTCGGTATATCGAAGTGCTGAAGTGTTTGTAATGTAGAGCTACGATGGCTATCCGAGAACAGAACTAGAGTACAAAACTTATTTCTAATTTCAGAGAGGTGTAAGACAGGGTGACGTTATATCCCCGAAACTCTTCACCGCTGCATTGGAAGACATTTGCAAGTTTCTGGACTGGAAAGCATACGGTATTAACATCAATGGCGAGTACATCACTCACCTTCGATTTGCCGACGATATAATCCTTATGGCGGAATCCCTGGAGGATATAAGCACCATGCTCAATGACCTCAATAGTGTCTCCCAACGGATACGTCTTAAGATGATCATGGACAAAACACAGATCATGATTAACCGATGTGGAAGAAAGGTTCTTGAGTGGCACCCTCGTACCAGTAGGCGAAGTGTAGGGCGACCCCCCACAAGATGGAGTGACAACCTGGTAAGACATCCAGGAAGTCGATGGATGCAGGTGGCTCAGGACCGTACTTTGCGGCATTTCTTGGGGGAGGCCTATGTTCAGCAGTGGACTTATGAAAGGCTGTAATGATGATGATGATGAAAGTTTTTGGTAAGACTTAGACAATATTTCATATTACATTTAACGATGATATGCGTAATTCAGCATTTTACAAAATGCGAGCAACGTTAAGGCGTTATAATATAAAATTAAAAAAGTAAAGTTACACAGCCACAAGTACATTTACACAGCCCACTTGACAGTAGGAATCGGCTCATACTGGCAGCTTTGGCATATGCGGATTTGGAATGCGGTTTTTTTTTGCATCCTACCCTTGGAGGCGGGTTTGCTTCTCGCTGGAAGATCCCAGCGTTGTTGCTGATTCTGTTGCTGATGTGGTACTTCAGGGTATGGAACTTTTTATTCCATCCTCTGTGGTGCCCATCGGTGGCAGATCCCAGCCATGGTTTGGTCGCTCCTGTAAAATAGCATCACGCTATAAGCAGGAGTGCTACCAAGCCTGGGCTGACGCATCAACATCTCGGGATGTAAACAACAGCGCACTTAAAAAGAAGTATAACTCCGCCTCTAGATCCTTCAAAAGCGTCATTGCCAAGGCACGGTCTGAGCACATCAGCAGAATTGGCGAGAAGCTAGTTCGCCTTCCTTCGGGAACCCGTGCATTCTGGTCTCTCGCCAAGGCTGTCCAAGGAAACTTCTGTCAGCCATCTCTTCCATCTCTGCACAGGGAGGACGACTCACTGGCCCATGCCGCAAAGGAGAAAGCCGATCTGTTGAGCTCTCTTTTTGCGTCCAACTCAACACTAGATGACGGGGGGAACACACCGCCGACCATCCCGCGATGTGAGTGCTCCATGTCGGATGTGCGGTTAACACAGCGCTCGGTTCGCAAAGCACTCTTCTCCCTGGACGTCAGCAAGTCGAGTGGGCCCGATAGAGTCCCTCCCATTGTGCTGAAGACGTGTGCTCCGGGCACCGGTTTAAACGCGTCTTTTCCGATACTCCTACTCCCAAGGCGTAGTCCCGAATTCATGGAAGTCAGCTTTGGTCCACCTATCGCCATCACCTCCTTGTTCTCCAAAATAATGAAATCCATTATAAACTGCCAGCTCATGAGGCACCTTGAGGATCACCAGCTGATCAGTGACCGCCAGTACCCTTGGAGGCGGGTTTGCTTCTCGCTGGAAGATCCCAGCGTTGTTGCTGATTCTGTTGCTGATGTGGTACTTCAGGGTATGGAACTTTTTATTCCATCCTCTGTGGTGCCCATCGGTGGCAGATCCCAGCCATGGTTTGGTCGCTCCTGTAAAATAGCATCACGCTATAAGCAGGAGTGCTACCAAGCCTGGGCTGACGCATCAACGTCTCGGGATGTAAACAACAGCGCACTTAAAAAGAAGTATAACTCCGCCTCTAGATCCTTCAAAAGCGTCATTGCCAAGGCACGGTCTGAGCACATCAGCAGAATTGGCGAGAAGCTAGTTCGCCTTCCTTCGGGAACCCGTGCATTCTGGTCTCTCGCCAAGGCTGTCCAAGGAAACTTCTGTCAGCCATCTCTTCCATCTCTGCACAGGGAGGACGACTCACTGGCCCATGCCGCAAAGGAGAAAGCCGATCTGTTGAGCTCTCTTTTTGCGTCCAACTCAACACTAGATGACGGGGGGAACACACCGCCGACCATCCCGCGATGTGAGTGCTCCATGTCGGATGTGCGGTTAACACAGCGCTCGGTTCGCAAAGCACTCTTCTCCCTGGACGTCAGCAAGTCGAGTGGGCCCGATAGAGTCCCTCCCATTGTGCTGAAGACGTGTGCTCCGGGCACCGGTTTAAACGCGTCTTTTCCGATACTCCTACTCCCAAGGCGTAGTCCCGAATTCATGGAAGACAGCTTTGCCCTAAAAAAGGTTACCGCTCAGACCCGTCCAACTACAGGCCTATTGCCATCACCTCCTTGTTCTCCAAAATAATGGAATCCATTATAAACTGCCAGCTCATGAGGTACCTTGAGGATCACTAGCTGATTAGTGACCGCCAGTACGGTTTTCGTCGAGGTCAATTAGCTGGTGATCTTCTAGTCTATCTAACTCATAGATGGGCAGAGGCAGTAGAGTCCAAGGGGGAGGCATTGGCCGTTAGTTTGGACATAGCGAAGGCCTTCGATCGGGTCTGGCACAAAGCGCTTCTTTCGAAGCTTCCTTCCTATGGACTTCCCGAGAAATTGTGCAAATGGATCACCAGTTTCCTTGCTGATCGGAGCATCAAGATCGTAGTAGACGATGCACGCTCTGATTTCAAGCCTGATAGGCTTCTTTCGAACCTTCCTATGGGCTTCCTGAGAAATTGTGCATGTGGATCACTAGTTTTCTTGCAGATTGGATCATCAAGGTCGTAGCAGACAGTGCATGCTCCGATTAGAAGCCCACTGGTGTTCCACAAGGCTGCGTGCTATCACCAACGCTGTTTCTCCTGCATATCAATGATATGTTGCTAACTGGTAGCATTCATTGCTATGCGGACGACAGCACTGGTGATGCCTTATATACCGGCCGTGCCAATATTTCTCGGGGAAACGTCGCTGAGTACCGGGACAAACTTGTGTATGAAGTCGAGTCTTTGCTTAACAAAGTCTCGGATTGGGGCCGACTAAATCTAGTCCAGTTCAATCCCCAGAAGACACAAGTTTACGCGTTTACCGCTAAAAAGAACCCCTTTGTCGTATCTCCTCAGTTTCAAGGCACTCCCCTTGCTGCCTCAGCTAGTATCGGAATCCTTGGCGTCGACATATCGAATAGTGTGCAGTTTCGTGGTCACTTGGAAGGAAAGGCCAAATTGGGCTCTAAAAAGCTTGGCGTGCTCAGCAGAGCGAGACAGTGTTTCATGCCGGCACATCGCTTGCAACTTTACAAAGCGCAAGTTCGGCCGCACATGGAATACTGTTCTCATCTCTGACTACACTACGTCGTCGGTATTCGTACTGAGCGGACGTATCAGTGCGCTCTCGCGTGACCTCGTGTCGTTAATATTTAAGTATTATTGGTGATTTCAATAATATAGTGTTAATTTTTAATTCCTGAACTTTTTAAACTTTATTGTATTGGACAGAATAAACTGTGATGTGTGTATATTCTTTTTAAACATTTTAATGTGAAAATTAACACGTGTTTTTAGGTTAAGACCACGCGGTCACCGCATGGTTGTTAAAGTTAAGTACTTATATTTTGTGTTTATTTCAATTGTTTCCTGTTATGGATAATTATTTGTAAGTACATTTATTATATATATAGTGTTAATTTTATCTTAAAAACAATTTGAACTTATTAGGTTAAAGTGTGCTAGCACGTGGCCATTGTTTGTCATTATTGAAAGTGACAGCTGTCAGTGAATGTGACACTGACGTTGACATTGACTTTGAAGTTGACAGTTATCATCTGTCACATTGTTTGACGTTGACAATCTACGTTCCGTTTTTTGTATTTGACTTTTAATCTGCATTGTCTGACTTTTATATATATTGTGTTGTAAAATGGCGGATGACGAGGAGTTATTTACTCCTCGTAAATCATTGGCCAGGACCCCGCCGACCCCGCTCGGCCGGCCAGTCGCGGTGCCCCCCCCACCACCAGTAGTGCCAGAGAAGCGGCCTCTTCCGTCACCGGAAGAGGTTCAGCCTTCCTCCCAGCGGGCTAGGGTGGGCAAGCGAACGGAGCCTCGACGGAGTGTGGCTTCGGTGGCAGGTCCGTCGACCAGGGAAATTGAGGAGTCTGCTGCAACGACGGAAGAGGAGGAATGCGTAAGGGAGGCCTCTCAGGGTGTGAGGAGGAGCTTCAAGGCTACCGCTGCGACCAAATTGGAGGTGATCGACCATGTCCGTGATACAGTGAGGAGTATAATGGGCATCATCACAGGGCCAGGATCAAAGCTGAACAAGACTGAAATTAACAAGGTAGCTGCATACGGCCATGACCTCATAGCCATGGTGGCGACCATGGAGATACACACCTCCGAACTGGAACTGGCAGCGCTCAGAGCTGAGCAAGGAAAGATCGCAGCGGAAGCTAAACTGGCGCAGGTCGAGGCTGGAGCAGTTCAATGTCACGTGACGGACCCGGCACCACAACGGTCATACTCGTCGGCACTGAGATTACCGAAAGGGTTGGATAAAGTTATGATGCCAGTAAGCAAGGGCCCAGTCGTGGCCTTTTATCCAGCAGAGGCAGAGGGACCGATTAAGACCGCTGAAGACACGAAGGTAGAACTCAAGAAGACAATCAATCCTAAGTCTAGCGGTCTCCAAATAGACAAGCTGAGGAAGGTGGGAAACGCTGGTGTCGTGGTCCAAACCACGTCCCAGGAAGCAGCTGAAAAATTGAAGACTTCAGCCCCTCCATCATTGAGGGTGTCCGAGCCTAAGCAACGCCTGCCCCTGGTTGCTCTGAGGGGATTTGAAGAAGACCCAAAAAACGAAGAGGTAATAAGCGCTCTTTACGAGCAAAATCTTGCTGCTTGCGGATGGAGTGAGGAAAAGGTCAAGGAGAACTGTAGGATTGCCTTTAAGAAGTCCTGGAGAGGAAGCAGGCGGACTACCGTCATCCTGCAGTGTTCGGCTGCCCTAAGGGATGCACTGGTCGGACATAATCGTCTGTACGTTGGCTGGGACGTGGTTGAGCCATGTGACTACGTGGATGTCACATGCTGCCAGAGATGCCAGCAGTATGGGCATCCAGCAAAATACTGTCGGTCAAAGGAGGTGACATGCGGAAAGTGTGGAGAGGCAGGCCACGAACGAGGTGACTGCAAGTCAACAGAGGAGAAGTGCGCCACGTGCAAGCGATTTGGCCGAGCTGACTCTGGCTCGCACGTGACAATGGCGCGGAACTGTCCAGCACGCCTATACGCAGAGCAACGCTCCGTGGCCACCACCCAATACTGCCGGTAAGGGCGCTCCTACAAGAATATTGGGAGAGAAAGTTCATATCGGGCAAATTAACCTGGGTCGAGGTGAGCTCGCCTCGGCTGAGTTGCCTATCCTGGCGCGTGAACTGCACCTGGACATTGTTCTTATACAAGAACAGTACTCCCAGGCTGCAGGGATCGTCCAGGTGGGTGGTCACCCGTGGGCGGGCATCAATCTGGCTGACCCGACAATTGGTGTAGCCGTGCTAAATCATCTGAGTAATGAATTTTGTGTGGTGTGCCACGTCAATCGATGGGACCTCTATGTGGTGTCAGCGTATTTTAAGTTTAGTGACCACATCGACGACCACCTGCACCACTTAGAGGGCGCCCTGAGTTGCCTAAAGGGCAGAAGGGTCATCGTCGGCCTCGACGCTAACGCGCACTCGCCACTTTGGCATTGTGACAGACGGCACTATACAGGAAGAGGTCAAAATGTCACCCACAGAAGGCAGCAGATGGAAGACTTCATATTTTCACAGGCGTTAACATTGGTGAACCAGCCTGGCCAGCCTTACACCTACTCAGGGTCTGGAGGGGAGTCTAATGTAGACCTCACATTAACGACTGGTGATGTTTATGTTGCTGAGTGGCGAGTGCACGAGGGGATCTGCGCCAGTGACCACAACCTTATCACATTCACAGCCACCACCAGCAGGCCTAGTACTCGCGATACACCTGTTAGGGATCCCCCCCGTTTTCGTGACCGGGGGGTGGACTGGTGCAGGTTCCGGACGATTGTCAAGTTACGAATGGGATGGTTGCATGTGGAAAAACCCGCGGCCCTCCTGGCGGAGGAGTTTTCAGGGGTCGTCATCCGCTGTGCGGAGGAAGGCCTAGGGGAGCGTCGCCCTAGGGGGTCGGGGGGGTATGAATGGTGGACATCTGAATTAGAGAAAACTCGGAAGTTGCAGTGCAAACTAAGGCGTGCGTGGCAGAGTAAAAGGCGTTTGGGAGGTAGGTCTGAGGAGATAGCAAGAATGGCTTTTCATGATATACGTGCGAGATACAGGAAGATGATGGTGGAGGCGCAGCAGTCGCAGCACATAAGGGTCGCCAACACTGGTAATGAGGACCCGTGGGGCCTGTCATACAGGTTAGCCAGTGGGAGGGTGCGTCCGCCTGCTAATGTAATTAACGGGATCGCCTTTGCGGGTGGGCACCCGGACCGACTGGAAGCGGCGATGCAAGATTTAATGTCTGCGCTCTGTCCGGATGACAGCCCTGATTGCGACACGGCTTATCACCGGCAAGTCCGTTTGCTGGCGGCATTTGTGCCGTCTGGTGGGGCTGCGCCTCCACTCACCGTTGGGGACCTGGGAGGTATAGTCAAGGCCTTGCCTAACACAGCTCCGGGACTCGATGGGGTAAGTGCGAGAATCGTGAGGAATATATGGATGGCAGCACCAAGGGAACTTCACTTGGTGTATGCTAAGTGTGTAGTAGAGGGAGTTTTTCCCAAGGTATGGAAGGACGGAAGACTGATTGTCATTCCCAAGGGTAATGACAAGCCGCTCACCGACGCCAAGGCATACCGTCCAATTACGCTCCTCCCTGTTTTGGGAAAATTGCTAGAACGCGTAATGCTGAGATGTGCTCCTGCGATTAGTCGTGGGATATCGGAATACCAGCATGGATTTTCTCCGGGGCGATCTACGGTAACAGCGCTGCGTGTCTTGCTCAGCACGGCAAAGTATTCTCGGGCATGCTACGTGCAGGCAATCTTTCTTGATATCTCCGGCGCCTTCGACAACGCCTGGTGGCCGATGATGATGGTTAAGGCGAAACGAGGTGGTTGTCCACCCAACATTTACAAAATGCTGGTGGATTACTTCACCTCCAGACGTGTCGGCCTTTTCATCGGTGACCGGGTAGAGTGGAAGACGTCGACCATGGGATGTCCTCAAGGCTCCGTGTTGGGCCCTACACTGTGGAACGTATTGATGGACGACCTACTCCGACTCCCTCTGCCTGAGGGAGTAGCAATGACGGCCTATGCTGATGATGTCACTATTCTCATTGAATCACAAACCAGAGCAGGCATCGAATCCAGGGCCCGAGTCACTCTGGACCTTGTACGGGAGTGGGGGCTAAGGAATCGACTGGAGTTCTCCTCATCAAAGTCGACCACAATGACTGTTAGAGGGAAACTTCAGCGCCCCCCCGTTATTAGACTTGGTGGAGAATCCATCAAGAATGTGACCAATACTAAGGTACTAGGCGTGGTTTTGGATTCGGGACTATCGTTTGTGCAACACGCGTCCGATATTTCTGAAAGAGCGACCAAGGGATTCGGTAAAATGACTCGCGTATCGACATCATCATGGGGCGTCCGATACCCGAGCCTAAAAATAATCTATAGAGGAGTGTATGTATCCACGCTTACGTACGCGGCAGAGTGCTGGTACGAGCGTGCGAACATGTACGCAGTTCGCAGTGCACTACTCAGATCGCAGCGAACCGCCCTTATATTGTTGACCAAGGCGTACCGATCCACTAGCACGGCGGCCTTGCCGGTGCTGGCTGGTGTTCTTCCTGCTGACCTGGAGGTCATCCGTGCTGGTAGGATGGGTATGGCACGTATGAACGTGCCCAAAGAGGAGTTGAGCAGGCGGAAACGCGAAATTTGGACTGAGGTGATCGGTGTATGGCAGGATCGATGGATGAATGACTCAAAAGGACGCGAGCTCAATCGATTTTTCCCGGAGGTGGCGTTGATACTCAGGTATACCTGGGTCTCACCGGACTATCAAACCTCCCAGATTCTCACCGGACATGGATGCTTTCGGAAGAGACTGAGTGAAATGCGACTGAGTGAAACAAGTATGTGTGAGTGTGGTGCGATAGAGGAGGACGTTCACCATGTTCTATGGGAATGTCCTCTGTATGACGACCTAAGGACGAAAATGATGGATGGACTAGTTCGGTCGGTTCAGGGACCGGTCTATTACTCGGATCTCGTCAGCGGTGAGGTGAACTACGGGCTGTTGCGCGAGTTTGCGCACAGATGGCATGACCGCAGGAGAAGTAGCGACAGAATGTTGGCAGACAGGACTGACGACGTAGGCGTCAGTGTGCCGTCAGCCCCAGAAGGGGGAGAATGACGTAAATACAGGGACAAGGAACAGATTAAATATTTGTAGGGAGTCAAGAAAGTGCGCGCGGGAAAGAGCCACGTGCAAGTACCGCGCGCATCTCCCGAGATTCGGCCCGTATGACCTGAGGGTCGGTGGGGCCATGGGAGGTGGTGGGTTGTTCTCATCTCTGAGCCGGGGCACCCCAGTGTCAGCTCCTCCCACTTGACCGCATCCAGCGTAGAGCGGTTCGAATCGTCGACGACCGAGTTCTTTCTGATCGGCTCGATACACTGGCACTGCGTAGAGTTGTTGTATCTCTTTGCGTATTTTATCGCATCTATCACGGGGAGTGCTCTGAGGAATTGTTCGGACTAATTCCAGCCGCTCAATTTCACCATCGCACATCGCGACAAAACTCGCGTTACCATCCATACCATCTGGATGATTAACGGTCCACCACTGTGCGATTTAGAAGAAGTTTTCTCCCTCGCACAACATCCTTGTGGAATCAATTACCACCAGCAAATTTTACGGACTGATACGACTTACGAACCTTCAAGAAAAGAGCTGACACCTTTCTAAAAGGCCGGCAACGCATCTGCAATTCCCCTGGTGTTGCGGTTGTTCATAGGCGGTGGTAGTCACTTACCATCAGGTGAGCCGCATGCTCGTTTGCCCCCTCCTCTATAAAAAAAAAAACTGTCACCCTCCACTCTGCAGAAAGAGGACAAATTTTCATAAACTGAATTCCATTTTATTTATTTCATTCTATCCTATCGTATCCTACCCTATCATATTTACCTTTGAGTATATTCACAACCCCATATCATCCAGTTTGAGTCTTAAGAGGCGACAGAGGGAAACAAGTCAGGAGGTGGGCAGCAGCGTCTTCCTGATAACGACTAAAAATAAAAAACTGCGGTTTCCAACCCACTTGCCAAGCGTAGTAACTATGGCAATTATCCCCCTCCCCACTAAAGAGGCAATCTATGGAGGAGGCCTATGTTCAGCAATGGACCTTAGTAGGCTGTATCGGTAACGGTAATGGTATCGTAAATCAGTATCTTATAACTTAAATTTAGTACTAAATAAAAATGCACGGAAAATTTTTAAGTGTACTTAACTACAGAAAGAAAACCAAGAGATAATATTTAAACACGTCATCACAGAAAGTTACTGTTGTAAAATACAATCTTGGCGCGATTCCAAGACGGAAAAGCTGATTTCGAATTCCTCGCTAATTACAGTCTACCCGAAAATGCGAAATATTTTCCTTGTTTCCTACAAGGGTAAACTTGGAAAAATATTTACACCTAGAAATAAGAGAGCACAAGATTTAGCTCGGCATCTGCGCTTAATTATTTGACGTTCAATTTTATGTTGGTAAATTTTATAGATTTACTTAATCTTTTCTTTAACTTATTATTTCGTCATCATCAAAACAACCTTTCACAAGTCCATTGCTAACATAGGCCTTCCCCAAGGAAAGCAACAAAGCATCGTCCTGAGCCACCTGCATCCATTGACTTTCTGCATGTCTTACCAGGTCGTCACTACATCTAGGGCGGGGGGAGCACTACACTTCGCCTATCGGGACGGGGCTACCACTCGAGAACCTTTCTTCCCCATCGGTTGTCAGTTCTTTGAGCTATATGGCCGGCCCGTTGCCACTTTAGCAGCATTTGACAGCTTAATAAACCGTATAAATTATCTATTATTATTTGTTTTATATTAGCTAAGATATTTTTAAAAGCATATATACGTCATACTCGCTCTATAATGGCATAACGAAAATCAGGTAATTGCCTAAATTACCTGACTTTCGTAAAAGTCGCGGCTATGCCTTCGCTACAGCGCGTAAATCTTCTAGTTATTCGAGGCAAAAATGCCTTCCTGTGTTTTTAGGTGGTGCATAAATTACACGGCAACTGTTAGAGACAAGAAAAACGTCTCATTAATATTTTGAATATAGATGTCTTGTTCATAATTGGTTTTATTATTTCAACACTAACTGCTAGTGTAAACCATGACGCTAGCTAGTGTGTACATTTTCCATAACGGTATCCGGATCGGTGTCACGCGCTCGCGCCAATAAGCGCTCTACATTCATCTTTTTCTAACGATAGGTTAGGCCCTATCATTTGTCTCTTTTTGTTAGTGCAACGTGTCATAATAAATAACTGTACGTAGATATAGTACTATCTGCGCCACTTTAAAATACAATAATGTTAGTGTGTAACCTATCTTTTCTAATACGTTTTTGTTTAATAATGATTTCTATAACGTCTAGTTTAAGAATCTATTAAACAAAGAAAATCAAAAACTAGAAATCTAATAAATTATCTTCATTACGCGACCATTTTGTAAAGCGATTATATATACTACTATCTCTGACTGCCTCCTTGGTCTAGTGGTCGTAAACGCGACTGCTGATCATGAGGTCCCGGGTCGGGCCAAGAAAATCAGTAATTGAATTTTTCTGTCAAGAAATTCTCAGTAGCAGACCGGAGTCATGAAGTTGGCGGTGTTTTATTCCCGTGCATTGGAAAGCATGTAAAGCCTTTGGTCATGTACCTGATCTCTCTAGTCGTGTCGGCTTGACGACAGATCGTATAATAAGAGTGAGAGAATAGAGAGTGCACCTACGTTTGCGCTTACACTTTCTTTTATTTAAAAATAAACGTTAACCCCACACTAGGATTTTCTCCTGCATCGTGGAGGCAGTTTACAAAGAGAAATTGCACAAGGACAAACATCCAGACCCGGATCAATTATTTGCCCGGATCAATTATACAAATACTTGTTCGGTGCGGGATTCGAACCCGCAGCCGCCAGCGCAGCAACTCATTGCTAAGCCACTGCGCCACGGAGCCGTCAAGAGCTCCGACACGAGACACTAGAGCACTATAATCCTGTTCTGCGCAAATAGCTATTCTATGCTGAGACTGGTGGTCGTGACTGAATTTCGGTTTGAAGTTCATTATTATTATGTTTTAATAGGTGAACAAAAACCATGAACTTGTAATATAAAATATATATCAAACGATAACTTATTTTTTCTTTAGCTAATTCATTCATTTATTCATAACTGTTTATCAAAAGTTCATTGTTTAACCTGTAGACGTGAAATGAAAAAGGGGAATTTTCCGCCGGGCAAGGTGTTCTGCCCGAGGAGCGGCCAACGCTCTGAGTGGCAGTTCGGAGCTATTCTATACATACTGCTTTTACTTCGGTACTTTGATAGTGATACTTAGACTTCGATGTATTTCGCTTGTGGCGCGACGACAGCGCCGGACCTCCCTGCTCATACCGAAGGTCGATAATGCAGTCCGATTGCCGGTGCGTCCTTAATGCCGGTGTTAATACATGCTGTGTGCGTAAGGATAAGTGACACCGGTATACCGGTGTGTAATACGTGCCATAGTATGCACTTGTAAGTGATGTATGTGAAAACTATGTTCCGGAGCAAGTGCAAGTCATGGAGCTAAAGACTGCAAAAGACGATTCTTGGGAGTGAATGGCAGCGGTTCTTGAGGATAATGCCGAAGGCTTGAAGTTGTAATTTTCTGAAAGTTGTTGGTTGCGTGTTCATATGACGTCGGTACGTCACCAGTTTGACCAAAATTAATGCCTGAAGCTATCCACACATTGCCTTATAGAAGAGATATTAGCCATAATTGCATGCTTGGCAGGCGATTTGCTAACCGGAGCTTTTTTTATTTTAGTTTATTTTGATTTGTTTTAAGGACAATGCTGCTGACCATCTTCTATTTCAGTTTCACTGTGCCGTATCTTACGACACTTACGAGATGATATAGGGTATTGAATTGAATCTTACACCGCTACAAGATAAACAATTTAGCTGCTTTTTAAATTAATTTATTGAATAGATTGAATTTATATTACATTAGTTATTCTCTAGAATATAGGCCTCCCCATGAAGTGTCACAAAACAAAAACACAATACTTAAGTCTTCCAAACGATTCCCCACAATGTCTATCTCGTCGACAAATCATTATTTAATATCTAAAATTATCATATAATAAAAAGTACATTACAAACATAAAGAATAAAATTAAATGAACAACACACCAGATATAAACTGACGGTAACTGGTACACTTACGTTATTGTCGTTCTTTAAAATTTCGTGTGCATTTGCGGAGTTTATTTCATACCCCGTGCTTAACAACTTCAAAACAATAAAGAAAAACTTAGTAATAGCCGGAGAGCTTGCCGCTACTTTGACTTACGTAGTAAATACGAAGCTACAGTTTTGTATATTGTTAATTTAATATCAATTATTTACATAAAATTCAAATAAACGATATTTAATACTGTTAAATTAAAACATGACTTGTGATTAAAAATACTTGCAATTTATATTAAATAAGATCAAGATCAAATCAAAGAAAAAATAATGTGCTTTTATAAGCTTGACACAAATATATTTTAATTTACACATTTTTAGGAATGAAAAAAAATCCCAGGCGATTGCGTTTGCATAATTCCCAGGCAAACCTAATGTCACATAATATAGGGTAAAGCTTCTAAGGAGCTGTAATAATTTTTACCTATTTTAGTAGGGTTGGCACAAGAGGATAAAATTAAAGAAACAAAACGATTGTCATTTTATCAGCAATATTCTAAATATTTTACTTTGAAATTATTGTTCTTCAACAATTTGTTGTGGCTTTTAATTAAATGGTAATTTCAAAATTTTACTGTAAAGTTTTTTTTAAATTATCTATTAGAAAGCACTCGCATTTCATAAAAAATATTAGCTCTTGCACACGTTTTAATATTTCACTACTAATATTTACAACGTTTCTTTTGACGTCGAAATATTTTTGCTCAAACAATTCAACAAATGCGATAAAATTGTAATTTTATATAATTATATAATTATTTGAAAAATATAATCTTTACCCATTTATAGGTTGTTCAGATCTATTAACGTACAATTTTATTTTCTCACTTATGTTGTGTTCGAGACAGTATTTTCTATACAAATATCGGGATATTATATATTATACACATAGACTAAACCATTTTTTTGGTAAATCAAATAGATAATCATTTGTTCCTACTGTCAACACAGGGGCAGTAACATCATCAGGTTACGGTGATGGTGTACTAAAACAACTTTTGAAATATCGTATTTACACTTAGTACTTCGAGGTTTCCCTAAAATATTGGTTATAAACATCTTATTTAAGGCAATAATAACCAGTCGACATGTTGGTTCCTGGCAGTTACCCCCCCCCCCTCCCCCGCCTGTCTGACTTCTCTAAAGAAATTTTCGAGACAACGTCGATTACTTATTATTTTCCGTTGTTATCAGGACGATTCTGCCTATCACTTGTTTCAGTTTTCAGAAATTTTTATATCAACCTATTGTTAAATTTAAAAAAAAACGCCGCTCAAAAACATACAAGTTATATGATTTGATTTAATTAAGATGGTGGTAAAACTAAATATAATTAAAAATAATATAGCATTAACGCAGTTTTTACTACTACGTTCATTTTATTCGCTCGTTTCTCGGTAGTATGATATACTCGTAATTACGGAAAAATATATTAAAATATGCCTGCATTTAGTTTTTAATTAAATATATGGAAAAAGCGGAATAAAAATACATTTTAAAATAATGACTTCAAAATTCAGAGAATTATATGTATAATGAACAAAACATTAAAACTGTCAAAGTTGTACTTTTGTAAATTAATATTTATTAAATCAAAAAAGAAATAGAATAGAATAGAAGCGGCCCCAAAGGAAGTGGAGCTGGTCGAGTCCCGACGGTTCGACAAAAAATGAGATTAACTTCATTATGACGACCAGACGACAACTGTTCAGTGATGTCTCAGTGATCGTGAGGGTGAAAACCGGCAGCGATCACCGAAAGGTGAGAGGCACACTGAACCTTAACGTTAATTTGGAGAAGTCACGTCTAAAGAAGTCAACGCTCCGTCGCCCTTGTGCTCTAATCCAAAGTCCCGAAAACTTTCAGCTCGAGCTACGAAACCGTTTTCAGTGCCTAGAAGACTGCAATGAAGTGGAGGCAGCATCGTTTCCGGGGCACCTGAGATTTTGAGTGAGATTGAGAGGTTCTATGGGCAGCTGTACACATCATCGTTGGAGCCACACGCAAATGTGAGTAATGATCCAAGAGCAAATCTTATCCGACATTATTTCGATAATATCCCGGACGTCAGTCTGAGCGAGATTAGAATAGCTCTCCAGCACCTTAAAAACGGTAATGCCCCAGGCGAGGATGGAATTACATCGGAGCTTCTGAAAAGCGGGCGGAAGACCGGTACTTGAAGTCCTTCAGAAGCTCTTTAATTCCGTACTCTATGGTGGCATTACACCGGAGGCGTGGAGCAGAAGTGCGGTGGTCTTGTTCTTCAAGAAAGGTGACAACGCTCTCTTGAAGAACTACAGACCGATTTCCCTTCTGAGCCGCGTATACGTGCTGTTTTAGAGAGTCATTACGAATCGTCTCGCACGCAGACTTGACGACTCCCAGCCTCCCGAACAAGCCGGATTCCGAAAGGCACCATACTCTTCCACATATATTACATATATACCCTTCGGCGAATTGTACAGAAGTCCGAGTAGTACAATTTGCCACTATGTCTGGCGTATGTAGACTATGAGAAGGTCTTTGATTTCGTCAAAATTTGGGCGGCGCTGCAGTCCCTTCAGCGGTGCCAAGTTGACTGTCGGTATATCGAAGTGTTGAAGTGCTTGTACAGTACGGCTACGATTGCTATCCGAGTACAGATTCAGAGTACGAAACCTATCCAATTGCAGAGAGGTGTAAGACAAGGTGACTTCATATCCCCGAATCTCTTAACCGCTGCATTGGAAGACGTTTTCAAGCTTCTGGACTGGAAAAGATACGGTATCAACATTAATGGCGAGTACATCACTCACTTTCGATTTGCCGATGATATAGTACTAATGGCAGAATCCCTGGAGGACCTAAGCACTATGCTCAATGATCTCAAGAGTGTTACCCAAGGGTCTTAATACAAAATAGTCCAACAGTGTTGCCATACATGATAGTGCCTGATGAAGCTTTTGCCGTGATGGAGAATTTAATGCGGCCTTCTGGGGGAAGGTCACAAACTTATGCTAAAAAAATATTTAATTACCGTTTGACATTAGCACGCCGGTATGTCGAATGTACTTTTCGCATAATATGCAATAAATGTGGTATTTTACATAGGCCATTAGATGTTAACACCGGTTTTGCAGAAAAGATTGTAAAATCTTTATGACCGGAATATTAATTATTAATTTATTAATAGTAATACTATGAAAACTTGTACTTGCTGATTAAGTAATAAAACAAATCAATTGATATTTGTAATATAAACGATATAGTTAATTAAGTATACGGGTGCTGACAGTATAACAGCGTTGTAGATTCTCTGCAACACAGAGAAGAGAGAGAAAGTAAGAGCTCTATCATTATCCTTCTCACAATATTATTTTTGTATTGGTTTTACTTTGAAATGTTTTGAAATGGCAGGGGCTCCCCAGTGCCAGCTCCTTCCACTTGACCGCATCCAACGCAGAGCGGCTCGAATTGTCGACGACCGAGCCCTTTCCGATCGGCTCGATTCATTGGCACTGCGAAGAGATGTTGCATCCCTTTGCATTTTCTTTCGCATCTACCATGGGGAGTGCTCTGAGGAATTGTTCGGATTAATCCCAGCCGCCAAATTTCACGAACGCACATCGCGGCAGAACTCCCGATACCATCCACACCATCTGGATGATTGGCGGTCCACCACTGTGCGATTTAGAAGATGTTTTCTTCCTCGCACGACCTCCTTGTGGAATCGATTACCATCAGCGATTTTTCCGGACCGATACGACTTAGGGACCTTCAAGAAAAGAGCGTACTCCTTTTTAAAAGGCCGGCAACGCATCTGCGATTCCCCTGGTGTTGCAGTTGTTCATGGGCGGCGGTAGTCACTTACCATCAGGTGAGCCGCATGCTCGTTTGCCCCCTCTCCTATAAAAAAAAAACAGCTATACATATACTTCCCCCGAGGATCCCCACAAAACAGGATCGCAGGAGGAAGAATAGGATCGCCTAAGACATTCTACGCAGTAGAACAACTCTGCAGCTATATTATGGTTTTAGAACAAATCGGAAAGAACCATGCTCTCACAGAATATCAGCATAAAACAACAGCTTAATGCTGCTGTTTCGTATGGTGAGTGTAGTGTAGAGATCCGGAGACCCTTTTTACTGGTAACGAGGCATTCCATCTAAGTCCTCAGGTGTGACAACGCATTTTCATTTATATTTTTATTCGATAGTTATGTCTATGATGGGCCATAGCGTTCACATAACGTGTGCCCGTTTGTCACCCATAGTCTTAAAAAAAAACCTGCATCCATCGAAATCCCGCGTGTCTTACCAGCTTATCACTACCTTTTGGGGGGATACCTGTTTATCGGTACGAGATTACCATTCGAGAACCTTGTTTTAATTTTGGTTGTTGGTTTTTCGAGCTATGTGGCTGTCCCATTGAAACTTACTGATTCGTTGGGCTTTAGAAAAATAAAGAATAATCAAACCATTAGAAGTAAAAAAGATCCCGCCTCAGTGATAATCTGTGGGATACCACAGTATTGGATTTCAGTAAAGACCTTATTATCTTAACACACAACAAGACATAATAATATAAATTATCACACTTAAATTCAATAACAATAATAATAATCATAAAAAATTGACCAAAAGGATATACATTAACTAAAAACAAATTATACATTATGTAGAGTAGACTATATGTTATTCTATACACTGTTGCTGTATGATTAAACTCTTTACCACAACTATTAATAACAATATAATGAAGTAAATAAATTCTCACCCCTTTTCCTTCAAATCAAAATTACAATGCTTAAATAATAATAATTTTTATTTCTCCTCACAAAAACAGTACATACAAAATAAAACTTATGTCTACTTAATTTTTTTTTTCTATAGGAGAGGGGGCAAACGATCATGCGGCTCACCTGATGGTAAGTGACTACCGCCGCCCATGAACAACCGCAACACCAGGGGAATTGCAGATGCGTTGCCGGCCTTTAAATATGTTCAAAATCATAGTCTAGAATATGTAAGGAGCTGGTGTCTGAGTTGGGCAATAAAATACCTGTATTGCAATATATAATATAGGGATAAGGGAGCGGGTTACGACGGAGTGCCTCCAGTTTTTTTGTCATCATGTGCCGATAGCCTTAGTTACCCAATTACGTTGCTCTTTAAGCTTTCCCTTAGAGAATGTGTATTTCCCACACTTTGGAAAAAGGCATACATAATACCGGTTCATAAAAAAGGTTCTCAAACAAAAATTTATAATTACCGTCCAATTTCTATTCTCAGTACAATTGCTAAAATATTTGAGAGACTTATTTTTAATAAAATTTATACTACAATAGTTAGACGCATTCCGAGTACGCAACATGGTTTTCTGAAAAACCATTCTACTATTTCCAATCTTGCAAGTTCCACTAATTATGTTCTTAATGAAATGGAAAGTGGAGGTCAAGTTGACGTGATCTACACAGATTTCGAAAAAGCCTTCGACCGTGTGCATCACGTCATACTTCTTCAGAAGCTGCAGTCTCTCGGCATTCATGGCGACTTACTGAGATGGATTAGATCTTATTTGACTAACCGTTCTCAGGCTGTGGTTCTAGGCGGTTATAGGTCAGATTTCATAACGGTTCCCTCTGGCGTTCCTCAAGGCTTCCACCTTGGTCCTCTCTTTTACAACGCCTATATTTACGATAGAATTATGTCAATATATAAAAAATTCTCAACATTTACTTTATGCTGATGATAAAAAAATATATCTGCGTGTACGCACTATCAAGGACTGTGAACTTATTCAAAATGACTTAAATACATTATACTATTACTATGCCGCTAATAAGATCACGGTAAATGTTGGTAAGTGTCAGAGTATTTCATTTACGCGGAAAACTAATCCCATAGTTTTTCAATACAATTTCAATGGTGTTGTAATCGAGAGGGCTACGGTGGTGCGCGATCTAGGGGTATATTTTGACTCCCGAATGACAATGAACGAGCATATTGATGCTATTTGCAGTAAAGCTTTTCGTAATTTGGGATTTGTAACTAGAACTTGTCTTCCTTTCTCTAATTTGCAGAGCCTAAAAGTAGTATATTTCACATATGTTAGATCTATATTAGAGTATGCCTGTCAGATATGGTCACCAATTTATGCTAAACATGTTCATACTATCGAAAAGATTCAAAATAAGTTCATTTCCCATTTAAATTATAAATTTAGACGTTCTGGCTCTTCATATCAAGATGATTGCAGATTTTACGGCCTGTTAATGCTTGAAGAAAGACGTACTCTGATGGATATGGGACTTTTATTCGATATATTACACGGAGGAATAGACTGCCCTGATTTATTGGCCTACATCAAATTTAACGTCCCAATGAAACGTACCAGACATACCAGAAACTCTTTGTTTTACATCCCATTTCACTCGACCAATTATGGGAAAAACGGTGTTCTAACGCGTTTGGTAGCAACTTACGATAGAAAATTTAGTTCAATTGATCCTTTTAATAGTACTAAAATGGATTCAAAAATAAAATTAACAAGTTTCTATTCACTCCAGCTGAAACTAATCAGTAAATTGTAATTAAAATACTCGTAGTACCTAAATTATTATTTGTTCCCTCGTTTAATACTGTTATTCTTTTATCATCAAAATGATTGTATACATGTATGTTGTATGTGTATGTATATATGTATATATGTGAGTGTATGTATATATATGTATGTATATGTGTATGTATGTGTGTATGTGTATGTGTATTTATATGTATGTATGTATATGTATATGTATGTGTATGTATATATATATTCATATATGTGTTTGTAAGTTTAATTATGTACGTCTTTTGTACGTGTATATATGTGTATGAGTATATGTATGTACATCATGAAAGTAATATTAATATTTCAATTAATTTGTTAATGCTTACAATTAGTGCTTACCGAATTTGTTTTGTAGATTTACAGTGTTATGTTTGGTTATGTACTTTGTGGATAACTATTATTGGCTTTTTCGTGTTTAATAATTTAAGTAAAATGTTTAAGTATTAATAAGCTGTTGTTATCCTGAATATAATAAAAATAAAATAACTAAAAAACTTGCGTTTATAAGGTTAGCGATGGCAGTGCATAATTTGTCACCTATCTTTTTGATATCTAATACATTAATCCCGTCTAAACCTGGAGCTTTCCTTGCATTAAGGTTCTTAATTAAATGAAAAATGTTTTTAGGGGTGGCTTTTTTGAAGCGCATACTAACTTGGGCAGGCTTTGTATATGAACTACATTTTAATAAATTTGTACATACATTTTAATATAACTAGGGATTATTTTCTTAACGGCATCTTTAGACTCACTCGCAAACTTATCAGCAATAGCCTGTGGAGACAATTTTTGTGCTAAAAAACCAAATAATATCAATCCGTCTATTGATGGACTACTTCTACCATATAATGCATTAATAATTTGCCAAAGTTTCCTAGGATTTCTATAATTTTCATTAATTAATTTCTTTAAATAAGTATTTCTATAATACTCAATAACTTTATTTAATTTATTACGTATTTTTTTATAATTTCTAGACAAAATATTGTTATAAGGATCACTTCTCCATTGGCGAAAAGCTATATCTCTTTTACGACTTAAATTATTTATATTTTTATTTATCCAAGGCATATTTGATTTAGTAAATTTGGTTTTATTATAGTATTTAATGGCTTTATTATATGCTAATGTGAATTTTTCTTTTATATAACTGTAAATTTCATGTGGACATTTCATCGTACCTGTACATGACCAGTCCACATCTTTCAGTTCATTATAAACAATATCGGAATCATAGTATGCGCGACGAGTGCAGGCGATCGGTTCGGGGCAATAATCACTAATATTATGTATGTGTGCGGATCGCATCGAGTGACTATTACATAATGCAATAATTGTGACTCGGTGGTTGGCTACTACAGTGTCGAGTGCGGCCGTGCACGGCTCGGTTTGGTGGTAATTAACAAATATGTGATCTATACACGACATATTAATTTGGTCTAATTTCCGCTCAATTCGGGTATAATGTGTAATACCACAGCTGTAGCCGTGCTCGGATAGCATATCTATGTAACCATCTCGGCTGTTATTTACAGTTTTTAAGTCGATATTCATATCCCCAAGTATGATTACATTCCCAGATAAAAAATAAGTTTTTAGTATTTCGTTTAGCTCAGTGATAAAATAACTTTTACTACTAGAAGGTGGTCTATAAACTAAGCACACGTCAACAGATAGGTTTGAAGCCGTTTTAATTGTTCCAGTAATGCTTTCAAAAGTAAATGTTTTAAAGTTATGAATGGTAAATTTTAGGTATTTTTTAACAAATAAAACAACTCCACCTCCCCTTTTATTCGTTGTCAGCTGTGTATGCATTACATAACCAGGAATATAAAACAAATTACAAATACTGTCGGAAATGCCAGCCTCTGAAATTGCAATCATATCTATTGGGTGGGTACTTGTGTTGATAATGTGCAATAGCTATAATATATAAGTGCACGATAGTATGCGCCAAGAGTAATGCGTAACAGGAGTCTACAACGAAGGGCTCTAATATTATATTGTTTATATGACGTCTGATATTCAATTCACCATGACCATTCCATTGCTTTAAAACTGATAAGTAATTTGTGTTGCGCACATCGTTCATGACGCATGCTTAGTTACCTTCGGTATTTTTATAATCTCGTTATTGTTACGAAAGAAAAACATTAAACTACATTGGTACTAAACAAGGTGACAGTGGATGGCATGCCCTGATTGTGAAAAGGGTCCATGTAATATGAGGAAGGTACACAATAAGCGTATACAAAAAACCTTTTGGATTTATAATTTTATAAAAGAACATGGATGCAAAATATAATTTCAAATTAGATTTGAGGCACGTTTAGAGATGGCATTATATGAATAAAGTAAAAACAATTTGTATTACATAATTATAAGGGTAAAATTTATTTCGGAAATTAAAGATTATTCGTTTCTCGACAAAGTTAAAAACTATAGGAACTTTTTCGACATGATATTGGCAAACAGATCACACAATCCGTCTGTTCCAAGTCCCTATTCCATTCCATGGATATTTTCTATGTTTTATTATGTTTCGATAAACACTTTCACACACACACACAGCCTTCTAAGCGTAGAAAATGTTTTTTTTTAATTTATTTCATTTCTTTATGCACCAAGATCCTGTACAAAATGCGTGCTTAGTATTTATATTAGTATATTGCATTCATTATCAGCCAATCTTGGGTGAACAGAAAGTGAGATATGGGCAACAACAATGTCAAATATCCCACCTATGAGACAATCCATGGGGAGCCTATGTTCAGTTTTGGATTTGGATGAGCTGTAATAAACGAATAATAAATTTCGATAAAGTGTGTCCGTGTAGTAGTGGTGTAAGTATTTCCACTACCCCAAATCATCCCGTGGGTACCGTAAAAAATCAGGAGATGATCAGCAGTGTCCTCCTAATAAAGATCAACAATAAAATACTCCGGCCAACCCACTAAGCGTGGCAACTATGGCAAATATCTCCCCTATGAGGTAATCTATGGCTATGGGGAGGCCTATGTTCAGCAATGGATTTTGATAGGTAACGGTGCATAAAAGCGCCGTGGTAGGGTACGTGAGCAACCTAGTATCGATCACATCTGCATCACTATAACGTATCGAAGTCCTCAGATGAACAAAGGCATTCTCTACTTTGATAGTTAACGGTGCATAAAAGAGCCGTGGTAGTGTACGTGAGCAATCTATTATCGATCACATCTTCATCACTATAGCCTATCGAAGTCCTCAGATGAACAAAGGCATTCTCTACTTTGATAGGTAACGGTGCACAAAAGTGCCGTGGTAGGGTACGTGAGCAATCTAGTATCGATCACATCTTCATCACTATAGCCTATCGAAGTCCTCAGATGAACACAGGCATTCTCTACTTTGATAGGTAACGGTGCACAAAAGAGTCGTGGTAGGGTACGTGAGCAATCTAGTATCGATCACATCTAAATAACTATAGCCTATCGAATTGCTCAGGTCAACAAAGGCATTCTCTATTTTGATAGGTAACGGTGCACAAAAGAGTCGTGGTAGGGTACGTGAGCAATCTAGTATCGATCACATCTTCATAACTATAGCCTATCGAATTCCTCAGATGAACAAAGGCATTCTCTACTTTGATAGGTAACGGTGCACAAAAGAGCCGTGGTAGGGTACGTGAGCAGTCTAGTATCGATCACATCTTCATCACTATAGGCTATCGAAGTCCTCATGAACAAAGGCATTCTCTACACATTCTCTTAGGGGCAGAGCTCTGTGTCTGGTGGGTTGGCAGTTGCAGTATTCTATTAATTCCAGTTTTTCTCAGGAAGATGCTGCTGCCCATCTCATGATTCAGTTTCTCTCTGTCTCCTTTTACGAAAACCACGGGATGATATCTGGTAGTGGATTTTCTAAAGCCGCCTCTCACATACAATTTGCAACTCAAAGCGCCGGTTTAGCACGTACATGGCGGTGAACAATAATACCGTGAGGAAACCTGCATGTCTGAGAAATAAAATATAACAAGGGTATGTGGTATACGGCAACACGCACTGGAGGAGCGCGCAGATAAATTTCCCATTATACTCTCTGTAAATGACATAAGGTCTATGCCTACCAGTAGTAGTTAAATTTTATTTTTTAGCAATCGTTATAATGTCTCCCCCATAGATTGTGCCTCATTGAGGGATATTTGTAATATTTGCAAAGCACGCCAGGTGGGTTGGCATCCGCAGATTATTATTGAGCTGTTATGATAAAGATACTGCTCTGCTGCCAATTTCATATTTCAGTTACTCTCTGTCGCCACTTAGTACATAGTAAATAACTTGCCTAAGCTTAATTAATCGCTACCAGACAGAGCATTTGTTAGCCTGCCTTATGTAGCCTTATGTATTATGCTATGATTAGTAAGTGCACGGCTCCAATAAAGTTTACCTTACACTCACAGGTGTTCTTTCAGCTTAATTGTATTGTATATATTCTATTTTGTATAGCAGTCGCTAAGAAAATATCTTTACGTGTTAAAGTCATGCTTCAGTATATTATGACGTCATTACCAGACCAGAGAGAGAGCGAGAGAGAGAGAGAGAGAGAGACAATGCTCGCAAGGAAAACCGTAAAAAGCAGTATAATGTTTCGTATTATGAGTAGTTTATTTTTGCAGCTGTGTTTCTTTTAGTGTATGAGGAGAAGCGAGGACCATTTTAACGGTAACGGGGCAATCCATCTTAGTCCTCAGGAATGGCTAACATCTGTATTTTTATTGGTAATAATCGAGAATAAATGTAGATGTATATGGGCCACAGCATACAGTTATCATTACATGGATTGCTCGTGTTAAGCAATGCTCCTCTTGAAAAAACTATTATCGTTCAACGTTCCCTAGAAATCTTTCCGAGTCTACTGCTACATATAAGCCTCCCTCTAAAGACTTCTCCAGTCATCAATTTCAAACAAAGTAGGCTACAAGAGTATTATTAAAAATATTTATTTTCTTAAAAAGGAATGCCATTTTTACGTGGTAGAGCCACACTGCAGCTATATTAGTAATATAACTGTAGCACGAATGGGTCGGCTCGACCGGGTAGGGACCACGTTCTCACAGGATACCAGCGTAAAATAGCAGCATAACGCTGCTGTGTTCCTTACGATGAGTGTAGAGAACCGGAGGACCTTTTTACTGGAAACGAGGTTTTGATTCGTAATCGAGAATAGATGTAGATGTCTATGGGCCACAGCAACCACTCACCATCAGGTGGACTGTGTGCTCGCTTGTCACTCTTATACTATAAAAATGTCAGGAACATCATCAATACTATACTCTCGTTAAGCACTTCATGCTTATGTTAGAGTGGTTCATGACAGTAGTCAGATGCCATATTCGAACACACGACTTTACAAGTTTACACAGTTCGCTCTCTTAACCATTAGGCTGGTCATGAATACACCTCATTTAATTTTGTATCCTGTTATTATATTGACTTTCCTCAGATATCTAACCTTCAAGCACATCAGTAAATGTAATGGAGTTTTGTGGCAGATATAGCCAAAATGTGTGATACGAACTACACAACTAAGATCAGTAATGAATGAACAGTGTGGTGCAGAAATGTTTAACTCACAATAACAAAGTTATTCAGATTTGAAAAGAAAATTAATTTTAAGGTAGCAATTAAGGTAGCTAATTTCACCATGACATAGGATTGTGTGACCAGTTTCTACCAGTGTATCACCAGACACATCACGAGATATACCACTTTTATAAAATGTAGATTTTGGAATTACTTGTTATTTAAGATGTATATTTTCTTGTAATATATCGAGGCATTCAATCTTAGTCAGGGTTGACAACGTATTTGCATTTTGATTCTTAATTGAGGATAGACGTAGTCTTTGGGCTACAGCATCAACTTACCATCAGGTGGACTGAGTGCTTGGTGTCACACCTATCCTATATATAAAAAAAAAACTTGAAAATAAACTGGAAAAAGCGTCTGTGGATCATTATTTTAGTAGTGTGTGCGTTGGATTATTTCTGCATAACAAAGCCCAAATGACAAAATTTATAATATCCATAAGCGCATCTACTTTTTCTATTTTATATTCACATTTTGCATTTTTAGGAGCGAAAAGAGTGGGTACTTTTCCAAAATCTGAGTTCAATTGCTAATCTACGCTGGTTTTCTGTAAGAGATTTGTTTTTCACCGGTCAAGCCAAGGATATTGATGCTGCGACCATAATACAACGTTTCTCTCAATATTTAGCACAACTTTATCACATGTTTACTTTTTGTTACGGCTAGCAAAATGTGGAGTATAGTAAATACTTATAATAATCAGACCGAATCACGGTCACTGCAGCCATTCTCTACGGAGACTAGTCATCACACAGACTAGGCAAGACAAGAATTTAGTACCCAAGTATACGGCCAGCCTCATCGGAGAATAGCTAGCACACGTAATAAGCAGGAAAAGATTATAGTGCCCAAGTATATGCGCTAGCACAGGTGCACTCTCTATTCCCTCACTCTCATAGTCCGATGGGACAGTGAACCGACACGACCGGAGTGGGATCAGGCGCAGGACTAACGGCTTTACGTGCTTTCCGAGGCACGGGGATGAGACACCGCCGACTACCTGACTTCTGGCAGCTACTGAGAATTTCCTGATGGAATAACTCAATAACTGATTTTATTTGGCCCGACCCAGGATTCGAATGCGGGACCTCAAGATCAGCAGGCGCACTACTACAACCACTAGAACAACAAGGCCTAGTATATAATATTTTGATCACTATGCTGACTCTTTTTTGGATTGTAGTTTAGACCAATACTATAATACTGTTAACTTTAAAACTGTATTTTTATTTTCTGTTTCGTACTTTAATGAATTAAAATAAAATTGCCTTGAATACTGACGCCACCAATGAGACACGTCCTTAGCTTGCTTCTACAACAAGCTATGAATAAACAGCGCAAACTACTCTGGTAAAGTTTACTTTACGCTCAATGGACTTCCCTTTGTTTAAATATATTGAATAGATTCAATTCTGCGTTGAACTCGCTAAGTAAGATATTATATTTATAATCATTAGTCCATTGCTAAAAATGTCTTCCTTCGGAGAATTAGTATAGTATAATTATCCGTATCTTTCACAGTGCCTATCTGTAGTAGGCTGTAATTACAGAGAAATATTTTCTTGAAATTTAGGTCTTGGTCTATTTTACCGGCTTATCAATGGTGTCCACATATACTATATTAATAAGAGTTTTCTTCATGCAGAAAGCTGTATAACTGCTTTAAGTCTGCCGTTAGTGTGAAACTATAAATAAATTTATATTTATACGTTGTAATTTATAGTTATACGAGGTAGAGCCACGGTGCCGCCATATTATGGTTGTATATATATATGCACGGATGGGTCAGCTCAACCGGGGTAGGACCACGCTCTCACAGAATACCAGTGTACAATAGCAGTTTAATGCTGCTGTGTTTCGTATGGTATGTGTAGAGAACCGGAGACACTTTTTACTGGTAACAAGGCATTTTAACTTAGGGGTGACAACGCATCTTCATTTTGATTCTTGATTGAGGATACACGTAGAGGGCTATGGGCCACAGCATCCACTTACCGTCAGGTGGACTGTGTGCTCGTTCGTCACTTTATTCGATAAAATCATCATCATTCATCATTACAGCCCTTCACAAGTCCACTGCTGAACATAGGCCTCCCCCAAAGAATGCCACAAAACACGGTCCTGAGCCACCTGCATCCATCGACTTCCTGCATGTCTTACCAGGTCGTCACTCCATCTCGTGGGGGGAAGCCCTACACTTCGCCTACCGGTACGAGGCTGCCACTCGAGAACCTTTCTTCCCCATCGGTTGTCGGTTCTTCGAGCTATATGGCCGGCCCACTGCCACTTCAGCTTACTAATCCGTTGGGCTATGTCGGTCACTCTGGTTCTACTGCGGATATCCTCATTCCTAAGTTTATCACGCAGAGAAACTCCGAGCATAGCCCTCTCCATAGCTCGCTGAGCGACCTTGAGCTTCCTCATACGGCCAGCAGTGAAGGACCACGTCTCAGTTCCGTAAGTCATCACTGGCAACACGCACTGGTTGTACAATTTCGTTTTAAGGTTTTGGGGTATGTCTGACGAGAAGATTACCGTAAGTTGAATCCGTCGATTGACCTCTCGGTCGAAGTTGGACTTACCCAGTCGGACTATTTGTCCCAGGTAAACATACTCGTCAACAACTTCGAGCTTAGTGTTCCCAACAACTATCGGCATAGGTGTGACATGGACATTAAACATGATCTTAGTTTTGTCCATGTTCATCTTAAGACCTATCCGATGGGAAACACTATTGAGGTCATTGAGCATAGTGCTTAGGTCCTCCAGCGATTCTGCCATAAGGACTATATCGTCGGCAAATCGAAGGTGAGTGATGGACTGCAGCACCGCCCAAATTTCGACGGAATCAAAGGCTTTCTCATAGTCCACATACGCCAGACATAGTGGCAAATTGTACTCTTCGGACTTCTGTACAACTTGCCGAAGGGTATGTATGTGGTCTATGGTGCTAAAGCCCTTTCGGAAACCGGCTTGTTCGGGAGGCTGGAAGTCGTCAAGTCTGTGCGCGAGACGATTCGTAATGACTCTCGAAAACAGCACGTAGACGCGGCTCAGAAGGGAAATCGGTCTGTAGTTCTTCAAGAGAGCGTTGTCACCTTTCTTGAAGAACAAGACCACCGCACTTCTGCTCCACGCCTCCGGTGTAATGCCACCATGGAGGACGGAAATAAAGAGCTTCTGAAGGACTTCAAGTACCGGTCTTCCACCCGCTTTCAGAAGCTCCGCTGTAATTCCATCCTCGCCTGGGGCCTTACCGTTTTTAAGATGCTGGAGAGCCATCCTAATCTCGCTCAGACTGACATCCGGGATATCTTCGGAATAGTGTCGGATGAGACTCGCTCTTGGATCGTTACTCACACTTGCGTGTGGCTCCAACGATGATGTGTACAGCTGCCCATAGAACCTCTCAATCTCACTCAAAATCTCAGGTGTCCCGGAAACGATGCTGCCACATTCTGTCTTCAGCTTTGACAGTTGGCTCTTTCTGGCAGACAGATCTCTGGCAAAGACTTTGGAGCCTTGGTTCCGCTCGATCGCTTCTTCAATACGAGCTGTATTGAAGTTGCGTAAGTCCCGCCGCATGCATTTGGAGATCTGTCTGTTCAGATGCCTGTATGCTGTCAAGTCTGTTGAAGAATGTAGCTTCATCTCCCGTCTAACAGCCATGAGATTAAGAGTGTGATCGGAGAGTTTTTGTGTTCTTCTGCGGCGGGTCTTGCAGAACTTAGCTCCAACCGCATGGACAGTTTCCACGAGCTTGTCATTCATATCGTCCACTTCATTGCAGTCTTCTAGGCACTGAAAACGGTTTTGTAACTCGAGCTGAAAGTTTTCGGGACTTTGAAACAGAGCACGAGGGGGACGGAGCGTTGACTTCATTAGACGAGACCTCTCCAACTTAACGTTTAGGTTCAGTGTGCCTCTAACCATTCGGTGATCGCTACCAGTTTTCACCCTCGCGATCACGGAGACATCACTGAACAGTTGTCGTCTGGTCGTCATAATGAAGTCAATCTCATTTTTTGTGGAACCGTCGGGGCTCGACCAGGTCCACTTCCTGTGGGGCCGCTTCTGGAAGAAAGAGTTCATCATAAAGAGTCCCTCTTTCTCCATGAAGTCGGCCAGCTGCTGGCCCCTTGGGTTCCGTTGCCCTATTCCAAATTTCCCTACATTCAGCTCACCGTTCTCTCTTGTGCCTAGTTTTGCATTGAAGTCTCCCATTAACACCGTATATTGGGTTTTGGAGGAATGCATGGCTCTAGAGATATCCTCATACATTTCCTCCACCTCCTCATCGGGGTGTGCCGAGGTTGGTGCGTAAACCTGTATGACCTTCAGCGAATACCGTTTGGTGATTCTGAGTATAAGGTACGCAACCCTCGTCGACACACTCCCGATTTTTACAACGTTGTTAACGAGAGACTTGTGGACGATAAATCCGACACCTTCTTGGGACAGATGGTCGCCCTCCCGGTGATAGAGCAAGTTGCCGGATTCGAGGATTACCGTGTCCTCCCCCTCTCTTCGGACTTCAGATAATCCTATAATATGCCAGCGCAACTTGTCTATCTCTTCTTCCAGCTCCACGATCTTCTCGTCAGTCCTCAGGGTGCGTGCGTTGTACGTTGCCAGGTCGAGTCGTCTAAGGTGGCAACCGAACCTCCACCGGAGATTCTTAGCACCCCCTGCCCCGCCGTTACCATGGTCGCCACCGTAGCCAGGAATAGCGGGGCCGCCGGGGACTGGGGGCCGTTTTTTTGTTGCTTGCATCATTGGGGGGTATTTGCCATAGTTGCCACGCTTGGCGAGCGGGTTGGCAACCGCAGTTTTTTTATTGTCATTTGGCTATTATCAGGAAGATGCTGCTGCCCATCTCCTGGCTGTTTCCCTTTGTCGCCTTTTACGACACCCACGGGAGGATATGGGGTAGTGGATATTCTTGACCGCCACTACACGGCATATAAAAAACATATCATAATTTATTTGAATGTATAGACTATCTAAACGCTACAAACTAATAGAACAATTATCAGTAATGGTATCGAGAATTGTATTGTATTAGAACCGAAGCATAATTGTGAGTAGCATATTACATATAATACTCATTTTAGCCGTGCCAGTGGAACGTGCCAGTGATCAGTCACCCCATTCTTTAAAGGAAATATTAATTCTAATAATTCTTGGATATTATTTTTATTATTTATTTACTGATGAGGTACATCAACTTAATATGTGTGTCATTAAATGAACATAACTTGAGATTTATTATATTGCTTTCAAGCATACATTTACACATTGATATTAAGAAAACTTAATGATACCAATAAAATAACACAATTTATTTAGAAATTATAGAAATTATAGTCCTAATTTTTGGGCAGTCCTTGGGGAAGGTCAATGTTTAGCAGTAGCCTTTTTAAGGGTATTAATGATAATAGTGATTATATTAGTAAGACTCAAGCGTTATTAATGAATAATTGTGTATGACTTAATCGATCCTATGCTTGGTACTTATAGTAGTTATTCCACTTTAATATACCAGCATTTAATAATAGGTGGAGCTTAGTATACTTGTAGATCAAGTGCCAAAAAATATAACAACTAAATTCTGGACCGTATAAGTGGCGCTGTAGTCGATTTATTAGTAAATTTTATAATTAAATTCTGTAAGTTAAAATCATAGCGCCACCTACCGGAAAGGGGAGAACAACGTCTTCCAAACCAACCAGTGTATTATACAATTAGTCTCTTTTGATACTGCCTTCCAAGATATGGTATTGCAAAAATAGGAACAATATCATACTCGTATGTATCACTGTGTAATTTTATAAGGCAAATATGCCGCATGAAATCATCTTTACTTAAGGCGCAGGTTGAGCAAAATGTCGCGCTAGTCGTTATTTGTGCGGTTTTTAGGAGCTATCTACTTTTTATTTAAAAGATATATCAACAAATAAAAAAAACACATTATATTTCTACATAATCTTGATTCCATAAGAGCTATATCCAATTTTTTTAAGGAATAAATATTAATATAATCTCCTTACAACGAAACCACATAAATGTGAAATAATTATTGATAACATGCATCTCCTCGTAAAGTAAGTATTATTTTATTTTACGATTTACACCAATGGATAGCCAATTTATTAATAAACATTTCTATTATAATTTTTTTTTCAAAAGATCAAAATTTGATTTTATTAAGAAATTATTTTAAAATCTGGGCGTATTCACTGCCCACGGGCTTGCTGGAGTCAGTGAGCGCTGAGCTCTTGAACGTGAGTGAACTTGAAGTCAGAGCGTCGGCCAGCGCACACGCTCACGTCATCTTATCAGTCGATAATATTACAATATTATTACTTATTAGGTTATTTATAGGTAGTATTATTTGTTTGTTTTGGGTATAATTTTTTGTATTAGTTATACATATATTTGTTGTGTTTTTACTGCGCGATGAAGCTTTTTGCGTGTATTTTCCTTGAATTAAAAGCAAATATAAAAATTAAGCACCATTAGCATGTAAGGTTTGGTTTGAATTGGGCGTTTAATTTGGTCTATGGTCGTCTAATAAGGCCCGGTCGGGTAAGTCAGCCTATAGGCGACTAATTCAACCTGGGCGTCTAAGTTGGCCTATATGCGGCATTGCGGGTTATTAGACTCTCTAACTAAACTGACCATTTATTTTTGAACTCAAAATGGGACATGGGCTTATTTATACTCTAAAAACTATAACTTTATACAATTAGTGTTCACTATAAAATTATATTCGGTAATTATTAAATGCAACATATTTTTTAAATTATTAATTACATTTGTCAGTGGTTTAAATTCGCTTTAATAAAGTTGAAGATTGTTGGCTTTGATTACTTCCATCCAACGAGTTACGGGACAATTTTGTGTCCCGGAGCTTTATTTGGGGACAATGGGACAGGTGTCCGAGAAAAGGGACAGTCCCGTACAAAACGGGACGTATGGTCACTTTACCTATAACCCGGCGGCGGCTTCGTGGCGCAGTGGCTTAGCAATCAGTTGTTGCGCTGGGGGCCGCGGGTCCGAATCCCGCACGGAACAAGTATTTGTAAGGCCTAAGCTTCGCGTATTTCAACCAGGAAACGGTTTATTATGAAGTAAATCGTACAAGATAGGGACGATGCTTTATTTTTGCGATCGGGTTAGTTTAAATCGTTTCCTTTAATTCCACTAGTAAAGTAGGCATTACGTCGTTTTTTATAATTTTTAGTTGTTAGTAGGAATGCCTCGCTTCCAGTACAATCGGTCTCCGTTTCTCTACACTCACCATACGAATCACAGCAGCTGAACTATTTTCAACTGGTATTCTGTGAGAGTGTGGTCCTTCTTTGGTTGAGGGCCGGCTCAACCAAAGAAGTTCTACCACGTAAATTTTTTTTTCTAAATCTATAAATTAAGATATAACTGTTTTGCTTTGAACAAGTTAAAATAGAGATGAACATATTCTTTAATGAAAAAAGCCTGTTAATATCGAAAATGTCAATGCTTTTCTAATTTTAAATATATATACCTAATTACTATATTTTATTAACATCTTATCGTTAACAGTTACATTGTAAAAACTACATTGTAAAAAAAAACATTTTTTTTTATTGTGGTATTTCTACGCCGGTAACCGTTACACATGTAATAGATTCTAAAAGTTTTAATGCAACAACTTATTGTACCATGTCTCTGAAATTATTAAATAAAAACGTGCAGTCGAATTGAGAACTTCTTCCTTGTATTTCATCATTTTTTTATAGGATAGAGTGACAAACAAGCACATCGCTAAATGTAATATGAAATATTTTCTAAGTCCTACCAATAACATTATGTGCAATTAAATCCCAAGCATATTATGACCAACGCTGATCAATTAATAAAGTTTCTTGTCAAATTTGCCAGCGCGCCATACCTTTTAGAATATTTAATTACGTTTACGTTATGCTACCATAATTAGGTAAACATGAAGTTTACTAGTTACCTTTCGACCGTTCAACCAATATGTTAAAATGTTTACTTTGTGAAGTTTAAATAACATTTCAATGCACAGTATTTATTATTATACTAAAAACGTAAACCTAAATACTTAAATTATCATGCAGTCCACGCGATGTAGTTGCCAAGAACGTTCCTCGTTGTGAAACTTAAAATATTTTAATAATAAAATATTATTTTTTGTCAAAGTATTCAATATATAATCTAATGATAATTTTATACGTGGTAGAGCCATGCTGCAGCTATATTAGTATTATAGTTGTAGCACGTATGGGTCGGCTCGACCGGGGAAGGACCACGCTCTCACAGAATACCAGCGTAAAATAGCAGCTTAACACTGCTGTATTCCGAAGATATCCCGGACGTCAGTCTGAGCGAGATTAGAATGGCTCTCCAGCACCTTAAAAACGGTAAGGCCCCAGGCGAGGATGGAATTACAGCGGAGCTTCTGAAAGCGGGTGGAAGACCGGTACTTGAAGTCCTTCAGAAGCTCTTTAATTCCGTCCTCCATGGTGGCATTACACCGGAGGCGTGGAGCAGAAGTGCGGTGGTCTTGTTCTTCAAGAAAGGTGACAACGCTCTCTTGAAGAACTACAGACCGATTTCCCTTCAGAGCCGCGTCTACGTGCTGTTTTCGAGAGTCATTACGAATCGTCTCGCGCGCAGACTTGACGACTTCCAGCCTCCCGAACAAGCCGGTTTCCGAAAGGGCTTTAGCACCATAGACCACATACATACCATTCGGCAAATTGTACAGAAGTCCGAAGAGTACAATTTGCCACTATGTCTGGCGTATGTGAACTATGAGAAAGCCTTTGATTCCGTCGAAATTTGGGCGGTGCTGCAGTCCCTTCAGCGGTGCCAAGTTGACTGTCGGTATATCGAAGTGTTGAAGTGCTTGTACAGTAGGGCTACGATGGCTATCCGAGTACAGAACCAGAGTACGAAACCTATCCAATTGCAGAGAGGTGTAAGACAGGGTGACGTCATATCCCCGAAACTCTTCACCGCTGCATTGGAAGACGTTTTCAAGCTTCTGGACTGGAAAGGATACGGTATCAACATCAATGGCGAGTACATCACTCACCTTCGATTTGCCGACGATATAGTCCTTATGGCAGAATCGCTGGAGGACCTAAGCACTATGCTCAATGACCTCGATAGTGTTTCCCAACGGATAGGTCTTAAGATGAACATGGATAAAACAAAGATCATGTTCAATGTCCATGTCACACCTATGCCGGTAGTTGTTGGGAGCACTAAGCTCGAAGTTGTTGACGAGTATGTTTACCTGGGACAAATAGTCCGACTAGGTAAGTCCAACTTCGACCGAGAGGTCAATCGACGGATTCAACTCGGCTGGGCAGCGTTCGGGAAGCTACGACACATCTTCTCGTCAGACATACCTCAAAACCTGAAAACGAAATTGTACAACCAGTGCGTGTTGCCAGTGATGACTTATGGAACTGAGACGTGGTCCTTCACTGCTGGCCGTATGAGGAAGCTCAAGGTCGCTCAGCGAGCTATGGAGAGGGCTATGCTCGGAGTTTCTCTGCGTGATAAACTTAGGAATGAGGATATCCGCAGTAGAACCAGAGTAACCGACATAGCCCAACGGATTAGTAAGCTGAAGTGGCAGTGGGCCGGCCATATAGCTCGAAGAACCGACAACCGATGGGGAAGAAAGGTTCTCGAGTGGCAGCCTCGTACCGGTAGGCGAAGTGTAGGGCGTCCCCCTACGAGATGGAGTGACGACCTGGTAAGACATGCAGGAAGTCGATGGATGCAGGTGGCTCAGGACCGTGCTTTGTGGCATTCTTTGGGGGAGGCCTATGTTCAGCAGTGGACTTGTGAAGGGCTGTAATGATGATGATGAACACTGCTGTATTTCGTATGGTTAACTTAGAGAACCGAAAACCCTTTTTACTGGAAAAGAGGCATTCCAACTTAATCCACACGGGTGACAACGCATCTGCGTTTTAATTCGCAAACGAGGATAAATGTAGATGTCTATGGGCCACAGCAACCACTTACCATCAGGTGGACTGTGTGCTCGTTTGTCACCCTTATTCTATAAAAAAAATGGGCAGCTGTACACGTCATCGTTGGAGCCACACGCAAGTGTGAGTAACGATCCAAGAGCGAGTCTTATCCGATAGTATTCCGAAGATATTCCGGACGTCAATCTGAGCGATTTTAGAATGGCTCTCCAGCATCTTAAAAACGGCAGGGCCCCAGGCGAGGATGGAATTACAGCGGAGCTTCTGAAAGCGGGTGAAAGACCGGTACTTGAAGTCCTTCAGAAGCTCTTTAATTCCGTCCTCCATGGTGGCGTTACACCGGAGGCGTGGAGCATAAGTGCGGTGGTCGTGTTCTTCAAGAAAGGTGACAACGCTCTCTTGAAGAAGTACAGACCGATTTCCCTTCTGAGCCGCGTCTACGTGTTGTTTTTGAGAGTCATTACAAATCGTCTCGCGCGCAGACTTGACGACTTCCAGCCTCCCGAACAAGGCGGTTTCCGAAACGGCTTTAGCACCATAGACCACATACATATCCTTCGGAAAATTGTACAGAAGTCCGAAGAGTACAATTTGCCACTATGTCTGGCGTATGTAGACTATGAAAAAGCCTTTGATTCCGTCGAAATTCGGGCGGTGCTGCAGTCCCTTCAGCGGTGCCAAGTTGACTGTCGGTATATCGAAGTGCTGAAGTGTTTGTAATGTAGAGCTACGATGGCTATCCGAGAACAGAACTAGAGTACAAAACTTATTTCTAATTTCAGAGAGGTGTAAGACAGGGTGACGTTATATCCCCGAAACTCTTCACCGCTGCATTGGAAGACATTTGCAAGTTTCTGGACTGGAAAGCATACGGTATTAACATCAATGGCGAGTACATCACTCACCTTCGATTTGCCGACGATATAATCCTTATGGCGGAATCCCTGGAGGATATAAGCACCATGCTCAATGACCTCAATAGTGTCTCCCAACGGATACGTCTTAAGATGATCATGGACAAAACACAGATCATGATTAACCGATGTGGAAGAAAGGTTCTTGAGTGGCACCCTCGTACCAGTAGGCGAAGTGTAGGGCGACCCCCCACAAGATGGAGTGACAACCTGGTAAGACATCCAGGAAGTCGATGGATGCAGGTGGCTCAGGACCGTACTTTGCGGCATTTCTTGGGGGAGGCCTATGTTCAGCAGTGGACTTATGAAAGGCTGTAATGATGATGATGATGAAAGTTTTTGGTAAGACTTAGACAATATTTCATATTACATTTAACGATGATATGCGTAATTCAGCATTTTACAAAATGCGAGCAACGTTAAGGCGTTATAATATAAAATTAAAAAAGTAAAGTTACACAGCCACAAGTACATTTACACAGCCCACTTGACAGTAGGAATCGGCTCATACTGGCAGCTTTGGCATATGCGGATTTGGAATGCGGTTTTTTTTTGCATCCTACCCTTGGAGGCGGGTTTGCTTCTCGCTGGAAGATCCCAGCGTTGTTGCTGATTCTGTTGCTGATGTGGTACTTCAGGGTATGGAACTTTTTATTCCATCCTCTGTGGTGCCCATCGGTGGCAGATCCCAGCCATGGTTTGGTCGCTCCTGTAAAATAGCATCACGCTATAAGCAGGAGTGCTACCAAGCCTGGGCTGACGCATCAACATCTCGGGATGTAAACAACAGCGCACTTAAAAAGAAGTATAACTCCGCCTCTAGATCCTTCAAAAGCGTCATTGCCAAGGCACGGTCTGAGCACATCAGCAGAATTGGCGAGAAGCTAGTTCGCCTTCCTTCGGGAACCCGTGCATTCTGGTCTCTCGCCAAGGCTGTCCAAGGAAACTTCTGTCAGCCATCTCTTCCATCTCTGCACAGGGAGGACGACTCACTGGCCCATGCCGCAAAGGAGAAAGCCGATCTGTTGAGCTCTCTTTTTGCGTCCAACTCAACACTAGATGACGGGGGGAACACACCGCCGACCATCCCGCGATGTGAGTGCTCCATGTCGGATGTGCGGTTAACACAGCGCTCGGTTCGCAAAGCACTCTTCTCCCTGGACGTCAGCAAGTCGAGTGGGCCCGATAGAGTCCCTCCCATTGTGCTGAAGACGTGTGCTCCGGGCACCGGTTTAAACGCGTCTTTTCCGATACTCCTACTCCCAAGGCGTAGTCCCGAATTCATGGAAGTCAGCTTTGGTCCACCTATCGCCATCACCTCCTTGTTCTCCAAAATAATGAAATCCATTATAAACTGCCAGCTCATGAGGCACCTTGAGGATCACCAGCTGATCAGTGACCGCCAGTACCCTTGGAGGCGGGTTTGCTTCTCGCTGGAAGATCCCAGCGTTGTTGCTGATTCTGTTGCTGATGTGGTACTTCAGGGTATGGAACTTTTTATTCCATCCTCTGTGGTGCCCATCGGTGGCAGATCCCAGCCATGGTTTGGTCGCTCCTGTAAAATAGCATCACGCTATAAGCAGGAGTGCTACCAAGCCTGGGCTGACGCATCAACGTCTCGGGATGTAAACAACAGCGCACTTAAAAAGAAGTATAACTCCGCCTCTAGATCCTTCAAAAGCGTCATTGCCAAGGCACGGTCTGAGCACATCAGCAGAATTGGCGAGAAGCTAGTTCGCCTTCCTTCGGGAACCCGTGCATTCTGGTCTCTCGCCAAGGCTGTCCAAGGAAACTTCTGTCAGCCATCTCTTCCATCTCTGCACAGGGAGGACGACTCACTGGCCCATGCCGCAAAGGAGAAAGCCGATCTGTTGAGCTCTCTTTTTGCGTCCAACTCAACACTAGATGACGGGGGGAACACACCGCCGACCATCCCGCGATGTGAGTGCTCCATGTCGGATGTGCGGTTAACACAGCGCTCGGTTCGCAAAGCACTCTTCTCCCTGGACGTCAGCAAGTCGAGTGGGCCCGATAGAGTCCCTCCCATTGTGCTGAAGACGTGTGCTCCGGGCACCGGTTTAAACGCGTCTTTTCCGATACTCCTACTCCCAAGGCGTAGTCCCGAATTCATGGAAGACAGCTTTGCCCTAAAAAAGGTTACCGCTCAGACCCGTCCAACTACAGGCCTATTGCCATCACCTCCTTGTTCTCCAAAATAATGGAATCCATTATAAACTGCCAGCTCATGAGGTACCTTGAGGATCACTAGCTGATTAGTGACCGCCAGTACGGTTTTCGTCGAGGTCAATTAGCTGGTGATCTTCTAGTCTATCTAACTCATAGATGGGCAGAGGCAGTAGAGTCCAAGGGGGAGGCATTGGCCGTTAGTTTGGACATAGCGAAGGCCTTCGATCGGGTCTGGCACAAAGCGCTTCTTTCGAAGCTTCCTTCCTATGGACTTCCCGAGAAATTGTGCAAATGGATCACCAGTTTCCTTGCTGATCGGAGCATCAAGATCGTAGTAGACGATGCACGCTCTGATTTCAAGCCTGATAGGCTTCTTTCGAACCTTCCTATGGGCTTCCTGAGAAATTGTGCATGTGGATCACTAGTTTTCTTGCAGATTGGATCATCAAGGTCGTAGCAGACAGTGCATGCTCCGATTAGAAGCCCACTGGTGTTCCACAAGGCTGCGTGCTATCACCAACGCTGTTTCTCCTGCATATCAATGATATGTTGCTAACTGGTAGCATTCATTGCTATGCGGACGACAGCACTGGTGATGCCTTATATACCGGCCGTGCCAATATTTCTCGGGGAAACGTCGCTGAGTACCGGGACAAACTTGTGTATGAAGTCGAGTCTTTGCTTAACAAAGTCTCGGATTGGGGCCGACTAAATCTAGTCCAGTTCAATCCCCAGAAGACACAAGTTTACGCGTTTACCGCTAAAAAGAACCCCTTTGTCGTATCTCCTCAGTTTCAAGGCACTCCCCTTGCTGCCTCAGCTAGTATCGGAATCCTTGGCGTCGACATATCGAATAGTGTGCAGTTTCGTGGTCACTTGGAAGGAAAGGCCAAATTGGGCTCTAAAAAGCTTGGCGTGCTCAGCAGAGCGAGACAGTGTTTCATGCCGGCACATCGCTTGCAACTTTACAAAGCGCAAGTTCGGCCGCACATGGAATACTGTTCTCATCTCTGACTACACTACGTCGTCGGTATTCGTACTGAGCGGACGTATCAGTGCGCTCTCGCGTGACCTCGTGTCGTTAATATTTAAGTATTATTGGTGATTTCAATAATATAGTGTTAATTTTTAATTCCTGAACTTTTTAAACTTTATTGTATTGGACAGAATAAACTGTGATGTGTGTATATTCTTTTTAAACATTTTAATGTGAAAATTAACACGTGTTTTTAGGTTAAGACCACGCGGTCACCGCATGGTTGTTAAAGTTAAGTACTTATATTTTGTGTTTATTTCAATTGTTTCCTGTTATGGATAATTATTTGTAAGTACATTTATTATATATATAGTGTTAATTTTATCTTAAAAACAATTTGAACTTATTAGGTTAAAGTGTGCTAGCACGTGGCCATTGTTTGTCATTATTGAAAGTGACAGCTGTCAGTGAATGTGACACTGACGTTGACATTGACTTTGAAGTTGACAGTTATCATCTGTCACATTGTTTGACGTTGACAATCTACGTTCCGTTTTTTGTATTTGACTTTTAATCTGCATTGTCTGACTTTTATATATATTGTGTTGTAAAATGGCGGATGACGAGGAGTTATTTACTCCTCGTAAATCATTGGCCAGGACCCCGCCGACCCCGCTCGGCCGGCCAGTCGCGGTGCCCCCCCCACCACCAGTAGTGCCAGAGAAGCGGCCTCTTCCGTCACCGGAAGAGGTTCAGCCTTCCTCCCAGCGGGCTAGGGTGGGCAAGCGAACGGAGCCTCGACGGAGTGTGGCTTCGGTGGCAGGTCCGTCGACCAGGGAAATTGAGGAGTCTGCTGCAACGACGGAAGAGGAGGAATGCGTAAGGGAGGCCTCTCAGGGTGTGAGGAGGAGCTTCAAGGCTACCGCTGCGACCAAATTGGAGGTGATCGACCATGTCCGTGATACAGTGAGGAGTATAATGGGCATCATCACAGGGCCAGGATCAAAGCTGAACAAGACTGAAATTAACAAGGTAGCTGCATACGGCCATGACCTCATAGCCATGGTGGCGACCATGGAGATACACACCTCCGAACTGGAACTGGCAGCGCTCAGAGCTGAGCAAGGAAAGATCGCAGCGGAAGCTAAACTGGCGCAGGTCGAGGCTGGAGCAGTTCAATGTCACGTGACGGACCCGGCACCACAACGGTCATACTCGTCGGCACTGAGATTACCGAAAGGGTTGGATAAAGTTATGATGCCAGTAAGCAAGGGCCCAGTCGTGGCCTTTTATCCAGCAGAGGCAGAGGGACCGATTAAGACCGCTGAAGACACGAAGGTAGAACTCAAGAAGACAATCAATCCTAAGTCTAGCGGTCTCCAAATAGACAAGCTGAGGAAGGTGGGAAACGCTGGTGTCGTGGTCCAAACCACGTCCCAGGAAGCAGCTGAAAAATTGAAGACTTCAGCCCCTCCATCATTGAGGGTGTCCGAGCCTAAGCAACGCCTGCCCCTGGTTGCTCTGAGGGGATTTGAAGAAGACCCAAAAAACGAAGAGGTAATAAGCGCTCTTTACGAGCAAAATCTTGCTGCTTGCGGATGGAGTGAGGAAAAGGTCAAGGAGAACTGTAGGATTGCCTTTAAGAAGTCCTGGAGAGGAAGCAGGCGGACTACCGTCATCCTGCAGTGTTCGGCTGCCCTAAGGGATGCACTGGTCGGACATAATCGTCTGTACGTTGGCTGGGACGTGGTTGAGCCATGTGACTACGTGGATGTCACATGCTGCCAGAGATGCCAGCAGTATGGGCATCCAGCAAAATACTGTCGGTCAAAGGAGGTGACATGCGGAAAGTGTGGAGAGGCAGGCCACGAACGAGGTGACTGCAAGTCAACAGAGGAGAAGTGCGCCACGTGCAAGCGATTTGGCCGAGCTGACTCTGGCTCGCACGTGACAATGGCGCGGAACTGTCCAGCACGCCTATACGCAGAGCAACGCTCCGTGGCCACCACCCAATACTGCCGGTAAGGGCGCTCCTACAAGAATATTGGGAGAGAAAGTTCATATCGGGCAAATTAACCTGGGTCGAGGTGAGCTCGCCTCGGCTGAGTTGCCTATCCTGGCGCGTGAACTGCACCTGGACATTGTTCTTATACAAGAACAGTACTCCCAGGCTGCAGGGATCGTCCAGGTGGGTGGTCACCCGTGGGCGGGCATCAATCTGGCTGACCCGACAATTGGTGTAGCCGTGCTAAATCATCTGAGTAATGAATTTTGTGTGGTGTGCCACGTCAATCGATGGGACCTCTATGTGGTGTCAGCGTATTTTAAGTTTAGTGACCACATCGACGACCACCTGCACCACTTAGAGGGCGCCCTGAGTTGCCTAAAGGGCAGAAGGGTCATCGTCGGCCTCGACGCTAACGCGCACTCGCCACTTTGGCATTGTGACAGACGGCACTATACAGGAAGAGGTCAAAATGTCACCCACAGAAGGCAGCAGATGGAAGACTTCATATTTTCACAGGCGTTAACATTGGTGAACCAGCCTGGCCAGCCTTACACCTACTCAGGGTCTGGAGGGGAGTCTAATGTAGACCTCACATTAACGACTGGTGATGTTTATGTTGCTGAGTGGCGAGTGCACGAGGGGATCTGCGCCAGTGACCACAACCTTATCACATTCACAGCCACCACCAGCAGGCCTAGTACTCGCGATACACCTGTTAGGGATCCCCCCCGTTTTCGTGACCGGGGGGTGGACTGGTGCAGGTTCCGGACGATTGTCAAGTTACGAATGGGATGGTTGCATGTGGAAAAACCCGCGGCCCTCCTGGCGGAGGAGTTTTCAGGGGTCGTCATCCGCTGTGCGGAGGAAGGCCTAGGGGAGCGTCGCCCTAGGGGGTCGGGGGGGTATGAATGGTGGACATCTGAATTAGAGAAAACTCGGAAGTTGCAGTGCAAACTAAGGCGTGCGTGGCAGAGTAAAAGGCGTTTGGGAGGTAGGTCTGAGGAGATAGCAAGAATGGCTTTTCATGATATACGTGCGAGATACAGGAAGATGATGGTGGAGGCGCAGCAGTCGCAGCACATAAGGGTCGCCAACACTGGTAATGAGGACCCGTGGGGCCTGTCATACAGGTTAGCCAGTGGGAGGGTGCGTCCGCCTGCTAATGTAATTAACGGGATCGCCTTTGCGGGTGGGCACCCGGACCGACTGGAAGCGGCGATGCAAGATTTAATGTCTGCGCTCTGTCCGGATGACAGCCCTGATTGCGACACGGCTTATCACCGGCAAGTCCGTTTGCTGGCGACATTTGTGCCGTCTGGTGGGGCTGCGCCTCCACTCACCGTTGGGGACCTGGGAGGTATAGTCAAGGCCTTGCCTAACACAGCTCCGGGACTCGATGGGGTAAGTGCGAGAATCGTGAGGAATATATGGATGGCAGCACCAAGGGAACTTCACTTGGTGTATGCTAAGTGTGTAGTAGAGGGAGTTTTTCCCAAGGTATGGAAGGACGGAAGACTGATTGTCATTCCCAAGGGTAATGACAAGCCGCTCACCGACGCCAAGGCATACCGTCCAATTACGCTCCTCCCTGTGTTGGGAAAATTGCTAGAACGCGTAATGCTGAGATGTGCTCCTGCGATTAGTCGTGGGATATCGGAATACCAGCATGGATTTTCTCCGGGGCGATCTACGGTAACAGCGCTGCGTGTCTTGCTCAGCACGGCAAAGTATTCTCGGGCATGCTACGTGCAGGCAATCTTTCTTGATATCTCCGGCGCCTTCGACAACGCCTGGTGGCCGATGATGATGGTTAAGGCGAAACGAGGTGGTTGTCCACCCAACATTTACAAAATGCTGGTGGATTACTTCACCTCCAGACGTGTCGGCCTTTTCATCGGTGACCGGGTAGAGTGGAAGACGTCGACCATGGGATGTCCTCAAGGCTCCGTGTTGGGCCCTACACTGTGGAACGTATTGATGGACGACCTACTCCGACTCCCTCTGCCTGAGGGAGTAGCAATGACGGCCTATGCTGATGATGTCACTATTCTCATTGAATCACAAACCAGAGCAGGCATCGAATCCAGGGCCCGAGTCACTCTGGACCTTGTACGGGAGTGGGGGCTAAGGAATCGACTGGAGTTCTCCTCATCAAAGTCGACCACAATGACTGTTAGAGGGAAACTTCAGCGCCCCCCCGTTATTAGACTTGGTGGAGAATCCATCAAGAATGTGACCAATACTAAGGTACTAGGCGTGGTTTTGGATTCGGGACTATCGTTTGTGCAACACGCGTCCGATATTTCTGAAAGAGCGACCAAGGGATTCGGTAAAATGACTCGCGTATCGACATCATCATGGGGCGTCCGATACCCGAGCCTAAAAATAATCTATAGAGGAGTGTATGTATCCACGCTTACGTACGCGGCAGAGTGCTGGTACGAGCGTGCGAACATGTACGCAGTTCGCAGTGCACTACTCAGATCGCAGCGAACCGCCCTTATATTGTTGACCAAGGCGTACCGATCCACTAGCACGGCGGCCTTGCCGGTGCTGGCTGGTGTTCTTCCTGCTGACCTGGAGGTCATCCGTGCTGGTAGGATGGGTATGGCACGTATGAACGTGCCCAAAGAGGAGTTGAGCAGGCGGAAACGCGAAATTTGGACTGAGGTGATCGGTGTATGGCAGGATCGATGGATGAATGACTCAAAAGGACGCGAGCTCAATCGATTTTTCCCGGAGGTGGCGTTGATACTCAGGTATACCTGGGTCTCACCGGACTATCAAACCTCCCAGATTCTCACCGGACATGGATGCTTTCGGAAGAGACTGAGTGAAATGCGACTGAGTGAAACAAGTATGTGTGAGTGTGGTGCGATAGAGGAGGACGTTCACCATGTTCTATGGGAATGTCCTCTGTATGACGACCTAAGGACGAAAATGATGGATGGACTAGTTCGGTCGGTTCAGGGACCGGTCTATTACTCGGATCTCGTCAGCGGTGAGGTGAACTACGGGCTGTTGCGCGAGTTTGCGCACAGATGGCATGACCGCAGGAGAAGTAGCGACAGAATGTTGGCAGACAGGACTGACGACGTAGGCGTCAGTGTGCCGTCAGCCCCAGAAGGGGGAGAATGACGTAAATACAGGGACAAGGAACAGATTAAATATTTGTAGGGAGTCAAGAAAGTGCGCGCGGGAAAGAGCCACGTGCAAGTACCGCGCGCATCTCCCGAGATTCGGCCCGTATGACCTGAGGGTCGGTGGGGCCATGGGAGGTGGTGGGTTGTTCTCATCTCTGAGCCGGGGCACCCCAGTGTCAGCTCCTCCCACTTGACCGCATCCAGCGTAGAGCGGTTCGAATCGTCGACGACCGAGTTCTTTCTGATCGGCTCGATACACTGGCACTGCGTAGAGTTGTTGTATCTCTTTGCGTATTTTATCGCATCTATCACGGGGAGTGCTCTGAGGAATTGTTCGGACTAATTCCAGCCGCTCAATTTCACCATCGCACATCGCGACAAAACTCGCGTTACCATCCATACCATCTGGATGATTAACGGTCCACCACTGTGCGATTTAGAAGAAGTTTTCTCCCTCGCACAACATCCTTGTGGAATCAATTACCACCAGCAAATTTTACGGACTGATACGACTTACGAACCTTCAAGAAAAGAGCTGACACCTTTCTAAAAGGCCGGCAACGCATCTGCAATTCCCCTGGTGTTGCGGTTGTTCATAGGCGGTGGTAGTCACTTACCATCAGGTGAGCCGCATGCTCGTTTGCCCCCTCCTCTATAAAAAAAAAACTGTCACCCTCCACTCTGCAGAAAGAGGACAAATTTTCATAAACTGAATTCCATTTTATTTATTTCATTCTATCCTATCGTATCCTACCCTATCATATTTACCTTTGAGTATATTCACAACCCCATATCATCCAGTTTGAGTCTTAAGAGGCGACAGAGGGAAACAAGTCAGGAGGTGGGCAGCAGCGTCTTCCTGATAACGACTAAAAATAAAAAACTGCGGTTTCCAACCCACTTGCCAAGCGTAGTAACTATGGCAATTATCCCCCTCCCCACTAAAGAGGCAATCTATGGAGGAGGCCTATGTTCAGCAATGGACCTTAGTAGGCTGTATCGGTAACGGTAATGGTATCGTAAATCAGTATCTTATAACTTAAATTTAGTACTAAATAAAAATGCACGGAAAATTTTTAAGTGTACTTAACTACAGAAAGAAAACCAAGAGATAATATTTAAACACGTCATCACAGAAAGTTACTGTTGTAAAATACAATCTTGGCGCGATTCCAAGACGGAAAAGCTGATTTCGAATTCCTCGCTAATTACAGTCTACCCGAAAATGCGAAATATTTTCCTTGTTTCCTACAAGGGTAAACTTGGAAAAATATTTACACCTAGAAATAAGAGAGCACAAGATTTAGCTCGGCATCTGCGCTTAATTATTTGACGTTCAATTTTATGTTGGTAAATTTTATAGATTTACTTAATCTTTTCTTTAACTTATTATTTCGTCATCATCAAAACAACCTTTCACAAGTCCATTGCTAACATAGGCCTTCCCCAAGGAAAGCAACAAAGCATCGTCCTGAGCCACCTGCATCCATTGACTTTCTGCATGTCTTACCAGGTCGTCACTACATCTAGGGCGGGGGGAGCACTACACTTCGCCTATCGGGACGGGGCTACCACTCGAGAACCTTTCTTCCCCATCGGTTGTCAGTTCTTTGAGCTATATGGCCGGCCCGTTGCCACTTTAGCAGCATTTGACAGCTTAATAAACCGTATAAATTATCTATTATTATTTGTTTTATATTAGCTAAGATATTTTTAAAAGCATATATACGTCATACTCGCTCTATAATGGCATAACGAAAATCAGGTAATTGCCTAAATTACCTGACTTTCGTAAAAGTCGCGGCTATGCCTTCGCTACAGCGCGTAAATCTTCTAGTTATTCGAGGCAAAAATGCCTTCCTGTGTTTTTAGGTGGTGCATAAATTACACGGCAACTGTTAGAGACAAGAAAAACGTCTCATTAATATTTTGAATATAGATGTCTTGTTCATAATTGGTTTTATTATTTCAACACTAACTGCTAGTGTAAACCATGACGCTAGCTAGTGTGTACATTTTCCATAACGGTATCCGGATCGGTGTCACGCGCTCGCGCCAATAAGCGCTCTACATTCATCTTTTTCTAACGATAGGTTAGGCCCTATCATTTGTCTCTTTTTGTTAGTGCAACGTGTCATAATAAATAACTGTACGTAGATATAGTACTATCTGCGCCACTTTAAAATACAATAATGTTAGTGTGTAACCTATCTTTTCTAATACGTTTTTGTTTAATAATGATTTCTATAACGTCTAGTTTAAGAATCTATTAAACAAAGAAAATCAAAAACTAGAAATCTAATAAATTATCTTCATTACGCGACCATTTTGTAAAGCGATTATATATACTACTATCTCTGACTGCCTCCTTGGTCTAGTGGTCGTAAACGCGACTGCTGATCATGAGGTCCCGGGTCGGGCCAAGAAAATCAGTAATTGAATTTTTCTGTCAAGAAATTCTCAGTAGCAGACCGGAGTCATGAAGTTGGCGGTGTTTTATTCCCGTGCATTGGAAAGCATGTAAAGCCTTTGGTCATGTACCTGATCTCTCTAGTCGTGTCGGCTTGACGACAGATCGTATAATAAGAGTGAGAGAATAGAGAGTGCACCTACGTTTGCGCTTACACTTTCTTTTATTTAAAAATAAACGTTAACCCCACACTAGGATTTTCTCCTGCATCGTGGAGGCAGTTTACAAAGAGAAATTGCACAAGGACAAACATCCAGACCCGGATCAATTATTTGCCCGGATCAATTATACAAATACTTGTTCGGTGCGGGATTCGAACCCGCAGCCGCCAGCGCAGCAACTCATTGCTAAGCCACTGCGCCACGGAGCCGTCAAGAGCTCCGACACGAGACACTAGAGCACTATAATCCTGTTCTGCGCAAATAGCTATTCTATGCTGAGACTGGTGGTCGTGACTGAATTTCGGTTTGAAGTTCATTATTATTATGTTTTAATAGGTGAACAAAAACCATGAACTTGTAATATAAAATATATATCAAACGATAACTTATTTTTTCTTTAGCTAATTCATTCATTTATTCATAACTGTTTATCAAAAGTTCATTGTTTAACCTGTAGACGTGAAATGAAAAAGGGGAATTTTCCGCCGGGCAAGGTGTTCTGCCCGAGGAGCGGCCAACGCTCTGAGTGGCAGTTCGGAGCTATTCTATACATACTGCTTTTACTTCGGTACTTTGATAGTGATACTTAGACTTCGATGTATTTCGCTTGTGGCGCGACGACAGCGCCGGACCTCCCTGCTCATACCGAAGGTCGATAATGCAGTCCGATTGCCGGTGCGTCCTTAATGCCGGTGTTAATACATGCTGTGTGCGTAAGGATAAGTGACACCGGTATACCGGTGTGTAATACGTGCCATAGTATGCACTTGTAAGTGATGTATGTGAAAACTATGTTCCGGAGCAAGTGCAAGTCATGGAGCTAAAGACTGCAAAAGACGATTCTTGGGAGTGAATGGCAGCGGTTCTTGAGGATAATGCCGAAGGCTTGAAGTTGTAATTTTCTGAAAGTTGTTGGTTGCGTGTTCATATGACGTCGGTACGTCACCAGTTTGACCAAAATTAATGCCTGAAGCTATCCACACATTGCCTTATAGAAGAGATATTAGCCATAATTGCATGCTTGGCAGGCGATTTGCTAACCGGAGCTTTTTTTATTTTAGTTTATTTTGATTTGTTTTAAGGACAATGCTGCTGACCATCTTCTATTTCAGTTTCACTGTGCCGTATCTTACGACACTTACGAGATGATATAGGGTATTGAATTGAATCTTACACCGCTACAAGATAAACAATTTAGCTGCTTTTTAAATTAATTTATTGAATAGATTGAATTTATATTACATTAGTTATTCTCTAGAATATAGGCCTCCCCATGAAGTGTCACAAAACAAAAACACAATACTTAAGTCTTCCAAACGATTCCCCACAATGTCTATCTCGTCGACAAATCATTATTTAATATCTAAAATTATCATATAATAAAAAGTACATTACAAACATAAAGAATAAAATTAAATGAACAACACACCAGATATAAACTGACGGTAACTGGTACACTTACGTTATTGTCGTTCTTTAAAATTTCGTGTGCATTTGCGGAGTTTATTTCATACCCCGTGCTTAACAACTTCAAAACAATAAAGAAAAACTTAGTAATAGCCGGAGAGCTTGCCGCTACTTTGACTTACGTAGTAAATACGAAGCTACAGTTTTGTATATTGTTAATTTAATATCAATTATTTACATAAAATTCAAATAAACGATATTTAATACTGTTAAATTAAAACATGACTTGTGATTAAAAATACTTGCAATTTATATTAAATAAGATCAAGATCAAATCAAAGAAAAAATAATGTGCTTTTATAAGCTTGACACAAATATATTTTAATTTACACATTTTTAGGAATGAAAAAAAATCCCAGGCGATTGCGTTTGCATAATTCCCAGGCAAACCTAATGTCACATAATATAGGGTAAAGCTTCTAAGGAGCTGTAATAATTTTTACCTATTTTAGTAGGGTTGGCACAAGAGGATAAAATTAAAGAAACAAAACGATTGTCATATTATCAGCAATATTCTAAATATTTTACTTTGAAATTATTGTTCTTCAACAATTTGTTGTGGCTTTTAATTAAATGGTAATTTCAAAATTTTACTGTAAAGTTTTTTTTAAATTATCTATTAGAAAGCACTCGCATTTCATAAAAAATATTAGCTCTTGCACACGTTTTAATATTTCACTACTAATATTTACAACGTTTCTTTTGACGTCGAAATATTTTTGCTCAAACAATTCAACAAATGCGATAAAATTGTAATTTTATATAATTATATAATTATTTGAAAAAAATAATCTTTACCCATTTATAGGTTGTTCAGATCTATTAACGTACAATTTTATTTTCTCACTTATGTTGTGTTCGAGACAGTATTTTCTATACAAATATCGGGATATTATATATTATACACATAGACTAAACCATTTTTTTGGTAAATCAAATAGATAATCATTTGTTCCTACTGTCAACACAGGGGCAGTAACATCATCAGGTTACGGTGATGGTGTACTAAAACAACTTTTGAAATATCGTATTTACACTTAGTACTTCGAGGTTTCCCTAAAATATTGGTTATAAACATCTTATTTAAGGCAATAATAACCAGTCGACATGTTGGTTCCTGGCAGTTACCCCCCCCCCCTCCCCCGCCTGTCTGACTTCTCTAAAGAAATTTTCGAGACAACGTCGATTACTTATTATTTTCCGTTGTTATCAGGACGATTCTGCCTATCACTTGTTTCAGTTTTCAGAAATTTTTATATCAACCTATTGTTAAATTTAAAAAAAAACGCCGCTCAAAAACATACAAGTTATATGATTTGATTTAATTAAGATGGTGGTAAAACTAAATATAATTAAAAATAATATAGCATTAACGCAGTTTTTACTACTACGTTCATTTTATTCGCTCGTTTCTCGGTAGTATGATATACTCGTAATTACGGAAAAATATATTAAAATATGCCTGCATTTAGTTTTTAATTAAATATATGGAAAAAGCGGAATAAAAATACATTTTAAAATAATGACTTCAAAATTCAGAGAATTATATGTATAATGAACAAAACATTAAAACTGTCAAAGTTGTACTTTTGTAAATTAATATTTATTAAATCAAAAAAGAAATAGAATAGAATAGAAGCGGCCCCAAAGGAAGTGGAGCTGGTCGAGTCCCGACGGTTCGACAAAAAATGAGATTAACTTCATTATGACGACCAGACGACAACTGTTCAGTGATGTCTCAGTGATCGTGAGGGTGAAAACCGGCAGCGATCACCGAAAGGTGAGAGGCACACTGAACCTTAACGTTAATTTGGAGAAGTCACGTCTAAAGAAGTCAACGCTCCGTCGCCCTTGTGCTCTAATCCAAAGTCCCGAAAACTTTCAGCTCGAGCTACGAAACCGTTTTCAGTGCCTAGAAGACTGCAATGAAGTGGAGGCAGCATCGTTTCCGGGGCACCTGAGATTTTGAGTGAGATTGAGAGGTTCTATGGGCAGCTGTACACATCATCGTTGGAGCCACACGCAAATGTGAGTAATGATCCAAGAGCAAATCTTATCCGACATTATTTCGATAATATCCCGGACGTCAGTCTGAGCGAGATTAGAATAGCTCTCCAGCACCTTAAAAACGGTAATGCCCCAGGCGAGGATGGAATTACATCGGAGCTTCTGAAAAGCGGGCGGAAGACCGGTACTTGAAGTCCTTCAGAAGCTCTTTAATTCCGTACTCTATGGTGGCATTACACCGGAGGCGTGGAGCAGAAGTGCGGTGGTCTTGTTCTTCAAGAAAGGTGACAACGCTCTCTTGAAGAACTACAGACCGATTTCCCTTCTGAGCCGCGTATACGTGCTGTTTTAGAGAGTCATTACGAATCGTCTCGCACGCAGACTTGACGACTCCCAGCCTCCCGAACAAGCCGGATTCCGAAAGGCACCATACTCTTCCACATATATTACATATATACCCTTCGGCGAATTGTACAGAAGTCCGAGTAGTACAATTTGCCACTATGTCTGGCGTATGTAGACTATGAGAAGGTCTTTGATTTCGTCAAAATTTGGGCGGCGCTGCAGTCCCTTCAGCGGTGCCAAGTTGACTGTCGGTATATCGAAGTGTTGAAGTGCTTGTACAGTACGGCTACGATTGCTATCCGAGTACAGATTCAGAGTACGAAACCTATCCAATTGCAGAGAGGTGTAAGACAAGGTGACTTCATATCCCCGAATCTCTTAACCGCTGCATTGGAAGACGTTTTCAAGCTTCTGGACTGGAAAAGATACGGTATCAACATTAATGGCGAGTACATCACTCACTTTCGATTTGCCGATGATATAGTACTAATGGCAGAATCCCTGGAGGACCTAAGCACTATGCTCAATGATCTCAAGAGTGTTACCCAAGGGTCTTAATACAAAATAGTCCAACAGTGTTGCCATACATGATAGTGCCTGATGAAGCTTTTGCCGTGATGGAGAATTTAATGCGGCCTTCTGGGGGAAGGTCACAAACTTATGCTAAAAAAATATTTAATTACCGTTTGACATTAGCACGCCGGTATGTCGAATGTACTTTTCGCATAATATGCAATAAATGTGGTATTTTACATAGGCCATTAGATGTTAACACCGGTTTTGCAGAAAAGATTGTAAAATCTTTATGACCGGAATATTAATTATTAATTTATTAATAGTAATACTATGAAAACTTGTACTTGCTGATTAAGTAATAAAACAAATCAATTGATATTTGTAATATAAACGATATAGTTAATTAAGTATACGGGTGCTGACAGTATAACAGCGTTGTAGATTCTCTGCAACACAGAGAAGAGAGAGAAAGTAAGAGCTCTATCATTATCCTTCTCACAATATTATTTTTGTATTGGTTTTACTTTGAAATGTTTTGTTACATTTGGTCAACAATTAAATTTATTGTACCTATTTAAATAGTTTTCCCATCTGGTTGGGCTGTACAAATATATAAATTGAAATGGCGAATATACATATATTAGATATAAGAAAGATTTGAATTAAAATTAACTTTAAGAATTTTATTCCCATTATTTTTAGAGTAAAACTAAAACGAAATATGAACTTATAACCCACCTGATGGTAAGTGGCTACTACAGTCCATAGACACACGAAACCAACCTCAAATAAAGAAAGCTACAGATGCGAAGTTACTTCTGAGGAGTAACAAGGAATGCCTCACAGCCTTTAATAATACTAATGAAAGCTATAATTAATAGAATCAGGCGTTACTTTGCGGAAGTCCATTACATATATTAAAGTTGGTAAAAAACCCTTTGCGTGCATCCGCTCGATAAAATAAAATAATGTGTCTTACCTAGTTTGAAGAGCACCTCCCGTCCTCCCTCAATTGCGTGCACTATCCCCGTCACCACTAATCTCAACACCACTACACTAGGAAAGACATACCACTGACGACAATAAGACACATGTTTCGCCTCTACATCTTCAGGTGATGTAGACTCTGCGGTGGCTGACCGCTAAGTGAGCGGCGAGCCAAAACAACTGCTATTTATACAGACTATGCTATTTATATACTAATTTCCTCGACTTAACAAAGCAAGTAAAGAAACGTCACATGTTTTCCAAATTTATCGAAAGCCAACTCATACCGACTTTAAGAGATTGTGAGGTTCTATGGGCATCTGTACACGTCATCGTTGGAGCCACACGCAAGTGTGAGTAACGATCCAAGAGCGAGTCTTATCCGACATTACTCCGATGATATCCCGGATGTCAGTATGAGCAAGATTAGAATGGTTCTCCAGCATCTTAAAAACGGCAAGGCCCCAGGCGAGGATGGAATTACAGTGGAGCTTCTGAAAGCGGGTGGAAAAGCGGTACTTGAAGTCCTTCAGAAGCTCTTTAATACCGTCCTCCATGGTGGTATTATACCAGAGGCGCGATGCAGAAGTGCGGTGGTCTTGTTCTTCAAGAACTTGAAGAATTACAGACCGATTTCCCTTCTGAGCCGCGTCTACGTGCTGTTTTCCAGAGTCATTACTAATCGTCTCACCCGCAGACTTGACGACTTCCAGCCTCCCGAACAAGCCGGTTTCCAAAAAGGATTTAGCACCATAGACCACATACATACCTGTTACGGCCTACGACTGCTCCCTTAAAGGGTCAAATCCTCTGGGGCCCATGAGCAGAAGACTTCCCGAGCAGACGTAGGTCGGGCCTCAATGTGGCCACGTGGAATTTCTCTAGTTACACTAAACTTTATGGCGGAGCGTTCTATACTACGGCCAGTCGACCGGGAGGGTATTAGACGGAGCTTACTTACCAATATCCAAGGCGACTTGTCCCTCCGGAGTCGGTCAGGTCGCATGTGGTTGTGTAGTGCAAGGGAAATAAGGTGATGTGATGTGTATCTGGGTGTGACTGATGGTGATTGACCCTAGAACTTGGCCGTCGGCAGCAGCCCGGGCGTCGATACCGCTCCAAATTGAGGGAACCTTCCGCGGCGTTGTCCACAGTCACTTTCCTCGATCGTCACGATGACAGTTAATTAACTCTATCGTTCGATTAACTAACTTACAGAAGCCACTAACTCTCGCTGGGTATAAGGTTAACACACAAAACGCACACGGAGTGTCCGGATCAAAGGTCACTACCGTTTCGCGTAGCAACAGTTATTTCTAGAATATCAAAGGCCGCACTAGCTAATATTGCCGAATGCACTTATGCATACTGAATCAGACACAATGAGTCCCTGGGAAGCTCTCCAACAGGAATGCGCGTCACAATGGTAGACCGTATATTTACTGGCCGCGCCGAATTATTCCGAGTTCCCGACAAAAAAGATAGCGTGCTGTTCCAAGCACAGCTGACAGACGACTAACTGCGCTTGTGCGTTTTACGCACGACCGAATGTCAAAACGGTATGATACCGAGCCGCGCGCCCTCTCGACGTCGATTCCGACAACAGTGTTTGGCGCGAACAAACCCCCGTCCCGGACATAAGGATTTAGGTCCGCGAGCAAACCGGTCAGCGGGACAAGGTCGCGAAGGCAAGTTGCAAGACCGAATCTACAACCAAACTAGGGCACATTAGGCACCCCATCAGATCTTACAACTTTAACCAACGCCTCAAAATTACAGCCCCAACGAAGGCAAGCCGGAGGGATGAAATGGATGCCCTTCCTGGACATCGCAGCCCATAAATAAGTCCTATTCAGAACAGAAGTCCGACGACTTCTTTCAAACACCTATCTGTGCCCATACGATTAGTTCCGCAATCCGACCGGATCAGGTCTGCAAACAGCGACGCGACACGAAGCGGCCCAGAGCGGCCTCCTAAGCTTCAGTGCAGAGAGCACCCACAAATTCCACATAAACGTCGTCTGTAGAGAGCCGAACGAAACGCACAGATAGTCCCTAGTATGAATTTTCAACAAGTAGGCCTAGCCAGGCCATCCACCATATTATCATTTACTAAAATAGTGCGGCAGCTGATTTCAATCTGATAATCTCCAAAACTAGCTAACCTGTTAGACAACCAGTCCTATGCTCATATTTCAACTAATTTTTCAAAGCATCAATGTTCAACTACAGAATCAATTCAAACAAATTAATCACCGATGCACATAGGTCAACTTGACAAATTAAACAAAACAATAACGTAAGAGACAGCCCTATTTCTCATTAACGTAACTTAGACAGTGCCAACAAAATGTAAACCAAAGGAGAATTCACTTTTATTTACCTCGGCAGGTCATAGAAGGGCGGAATATTGGAGGCCTCGTCCCCGCCGTACCTCTCCTCAAAATGGATTCGAAGGTCGAGAGAGAGACGGGAAAGCAAGATGCGGAGCAACAAAAAAGCCCACTCGCCCACTGGTAAATCCAGCCGCCTCAACGTATTACAGGCCACCAAGACTGGATCCAACAGGTCCGGACGTAGTCTGGCCCGGTCACTAAGCAGCGGGAGGCTTAGAAGCTGCTTAACATGTTCGTCCGCAATTCGCCGAACGTTGGCGTATCTTCTGGCTAGGAGGTCCCGAGCAGTCTGGTAGGCGTCGTCCGACAATCTCAAGTGGCCGACGACGCCCAGGGCCTCCCCCTCAAGTGAGGCCAGGGAGTACGCCATCTTTTAGCTCGGGGTCAAGTCACTCCGGGCGTCCACTAGGCTGTCGAAAAGACCAACGAAGGTCAGCCATTCGGAAAGGACCCCGGAGAACTTTGGCAGGTCCAGAGTTGGGAGTCATCCCAATAGCTCTGGCTGAAGCTGCTTTCGAGAGGACTCGGGCCGGCCACTCATCCGAGCTTCACGCGCCTCCTCGGCATACCGGTCTTCAGCCTCGATCAACTCGTCCGTGAGCGAAAAGAACTGCTCATAGTCCGCGAAGCAGGAGTTCAGGACTCCCTTCTTCACATCCGAATCCTCGAGCTCAGCGTAAGCCTCCTCCACTGCGGCCCTTCGAGCATCCACCTGCTCGAACCGCTTCATTAAGTTATGGACACTATCCGGTCGACCTATCAAAGCATGGGCGCTTGTGGCCCAGCGCAACTCAGTCCGCAGACAACCGATCAGTAGCTTGGGCAGTTGTTGGGAGCACTAAGCTCGATGTTGTTGACGAGTATGTTTACCTGGGACAAATAGTCCGACTAGGTAAGTCCAACTTCGACCGAGAGGTCAATCGACGGATTCGACTCGGTTGGGCAGCGTTCGGGAAATTACGGCACATCTTCTCATCAGGTATACCTTAAAACTTGAAAACGAGACTGTACAACCAGTGCGTGTTGCCAGTTATGACATACGGAACTGAGACGTGGTCTTTCACTGCTGGCCGGATGAGGAAGCTCAAGGTCGCTCATCGAGCTATGGAGAGGGCTATGCTCGGAGTTTCTCTGCGTGATAAACTGAGAAATGAGGATATCCGCAGTAGAACCAGAGTGACCGACATAGCCCAACGGATTAGTAAGCTGAAGTGGCAATGGGCCAGCCATATAGCTCGAAGAACCGACAATCGATGGGGAAGATAGGTTCTCGAGTGGCAGCCTCGTACCGGCAGGCGAAGTGTAGGACGTCCCCCCACTAGATGGAGTGACGACCTGGTAAGATATGCAGGAAGTTAATGGATGCAGGTGGCTCAGGACCGTGCTTTGTGGCATTCCTTGGAGGGGGGCCTATGTTCAGCAGTGGACTTGTAAAGGGCTGTAATGATGATGATGATGAACTCATACCGACACGGTCATCCCTACGTCATTGTGTCATCCGTGGCAACATAACGTGTTACATTTATCATTCATTTTTGCATTTTACATTAATCGTTTTTTCACTGTCCCATTAAGTAAAGAAAATTATTAAAAAATTTATAATAGTTAATATATTAAAATTATCTCATGTAGAGGCGAAACGCGTGTCTCATTGTCGTCAGTGGTGTGTCTCTCCCAGTGTAGTGATGTTGGGAGTAATGGTGCTGGGATTAGTGGTGACGGGTAGTACAAGCAATTGAGGGAGGGCGGGAGGTGATCTTCAAACTAGATAAGAGACATAATTTTATTTTATCGAGCGGATGTACGCGAAGTAATAATTTTTCATTAACTTTAATGAAAACTATCTTTATACCTACTATAATACTGTTATTTCTAGTACAAGACTGTCCCTCGAAAACTGTTCTTTTAAGGATTGTCGGCTATTCAACTCTTTTAGAGGAGCGTATCTTCTAGAATAAAAATATTTAATACAATAAAATCCAAACAAGCAGCAGTTTTGTTAAATAAAAAATATGTAATTTTTATAAATGAAAGGACTCCTATGCTACAATAAAGCTTTTACAAAGCGATTCTAAGCTAGCAATTATTTCTGTTGTCGTTTACAAATTGCTATGTGACAGCGGTGCAATTGTTTAATAATACTTTTACATTGTTGTTTATTTGTTTTCATTTATTAAACTAAATTGAAACGGCATACGGTAATTCATCATCTAACCCCGTGGTTGTCTAAAGAGACACATATAAGGAATTTTCAAAATATGTTAAGGTAAGCGATAGATAAAGGTTTTACAATTTTGTTTATTGTAACAGACATCAAACTAAAACAACATTTTACAGTTGCCCGTATGTAATAGAAAAAATAAAAATAATAAAAACAAATTATCGCCATATTTTGACTTGTTCAAACACTAACTGTAAAAACCCAAATAAATAACGTAATATACTGTTGCGCGCCACAATAAATACCATTAGCGCCCTCTAGTATCGAGTAGCAGAACTAGGAGAGTCAAGAACCTTCTAGAAATTTCCATGGAAGAACTTTTTGGAACGATCGACACCTAGTAAATCGGGACCGATATGTACTCGAACATTCTAGATGTTTCGACAGTAGAAGGTTCTGAAAACTATCTGAGGCCCTATATAAGACCGATATAGACCGCGGTCGAGGCAGTCTTGAATTGGCGATATAAACGAATGCTTTGAAGCAATGCAACTGCGAACTAAAGTGATCAGTAGTACAATTGTGTTTTATTATTAGTATGGTTTAAGTTGTAATTAGTGCTCTGAACTAAAGTGTCAATTTTGGTAATTCACTCGGCAGTTTTTAATTGGTTAGAACCCCAAGCTCGTACTGATACGCTAAATATTGGTTATTATAACGGTAATATAAGTTAATTGTAAGGATAATGAATATATTTTTATCCAAATGTCAACCAAATGACACCAGTCTGTAGCCGAAAAACTGTCAAAAAATCCCGAACCCAAATCACACAGACTGTGTTTACCAGTATTACCAGTCTTAAGATGTAAGATATAATATGTTATATATGTTACACCTGCCCAGCGTCGACTGTAATATGGGCTAGTCTTTCGTTAATACTTGCCAGCTAGAGCATTCTTATAAAATCTTTAGTCCAACCGAGGGCTTGAAAAAGCCGTAGAAGTAAAATAGGAAGAATCTTACTGATAAATGAAAATATACCTATATCTAAATATAAATAATATGGTTGCAACACGAATGGGACCGCTTGATCAGGGAAACAACACGTTCTCACTGAATACCAGCGTAAAAAAGCTTACTGCTGTTGTGCTTCGTATGTTGAGTGCAGAGACCGAGCTTTTTTTACTAAAAACGGGGCATTCCATCTGGGACTTAATTATTGGTGACAAACAATCTGCATTTTGATTCATAATCGAGGATGAACGGAGACATCTATGGGTTACAGCATTCACTAACCTTCAGATGACTGTGCTCGTTTATCATCCTTATTCTATAAGATAAAAATAACTCACGTATAAATGTTATTGAATGTTACCTGCGAGTTTAAATGGTACTGTACAAAATATTTACATTTATTCAAACAGAGTAATTTCTCTACAGATATTTTCAGGCTCAGAAAATATCGAAATTGTAAAACGTAAACCTCACAATAATATTTTTATGAACATGTTCTGACACAATATTTACAAGTATATTATCATCTTCATTACAGCCCTTTACACGTTCACTGCTGAACATAGACCTCCCCCCAGGAATGCCACAAAGCACGGTCCTGAGCCACCTGCATCCATCAACTTCCTGCAAATCTAACCAGGTCGTCACTCCATCTAGTGAGGGATATCCCCCTCACTAGATGGAGTGACTACCTAGTTGGGTCATTTCTAAGTTTATCACGCAAAAAAACACTGAGCATAGCTCTCCATAGCTTGCTGAGCGACCTTGAGCCTCCTCATCCATAAGTCATCACTGGCAACACGCACTGGTTGTGCAATCTCGTTTTCAGATTTTGTGGTATATCTGTATACTGTATATGCATAAGTAAGCTCAATAAATAATTAAGCATGAAATAAATTATGTTTGTAATCCATCATATAGAGATAATTTGACGACTCGGTAGCGCTCGCTCGCTTAGCATTTTAGTGCCGGTAGGAACATTTCAGCATATAGGTTGAAAATTATTCTAAAATGTTTAAAAGAGTGTGCTTCACAACCAAATCTTTACATTTTAGCAACAAAATTAAGACCGCTAAAAATAAAATTAAAATAAGGCGGAGTATAATTAATAGCGAAACCGGTAAAAACAAACCTCGTAACACAAATTATCAATTGAAAATTAGTAATGTATTGCTATGGAGAGGGCTATGCTCGGAGTTTCTCTGCGTGATAAACTTAGGAATGAGGATATCCGCAGTAGAACCAGAGTAACCGACATAGCCCAACGGATTAGTAAGCTGAAGTGGCAGTGGGCCGGCCATATAGCTCGAAGAACCGACAACCGATGGGGAAGAAAGGTTCTCGAGTGGCAGCCTCGTACCGGTAGGCGAAGTGTAGGGCGTCCCCCCACGAGATGGAGTGACGACCTGGTAAGACATGCAGGAAGTCGATGGATGCAGGTGGCTCAGGACCGTGCTTTGTGGCATTCTTTGGGGGAGGCCTATGTTCAGCAGTGGACTTGTGAAGGGCTGTAATGATGATGATGATGAATGTATTGACTAGATCAAATAAAGAAGTCGCAGCGATATTTGAGAAATATTTCACTGATATCATATATTTTGACAACAAAGTCATTGAATACTTCTCCAACTGTTGCTGATTGACATTTATCAAACAGAATGTTAATACTTGTTTAAAAAAATTTAGATTTGAAGAAGTATTATCACAACATATTGTAAAATATTTCAAAACCCTTGATGTAAAGAAAACCGCAGATTTATGGGGGATTTGCGTTACAGTTATTGCGTCCATAATAGATTTAATTGCACCTCATCTTGCTAATATATTTTCTCTTTTCTTTTTTTAAAGAAAAGTTACCACCACACTAGGATTTTCTCCTGTATCGTGGAGGCAGTTTCCAAACATAAATTGCACGAGGACAAACATCAAGACCCGGAACAATTATGATTCAAATCCACAGCCCACAGCGCAACAACTCATTGCTAAGCCACTGTGCCACGGAGCCGTTAATACTTTTAATAGTAGTATCGAATCTGGTGTGTTTCCTGATTTAATGAACCAAAGTATAATACCTTTATTCAAATGTGGTAGTACATTGGACCCTGCTAATTTTAGACCTAGTTCTGCACTACCAACTCTCAGTAAGATTTTTAAAAAGATAATTTTAGATCAATTATTCTTATTTCCAATTCATTTCAATTGTTAGTTACTCCATAAAAATCGTTTTGGTTTCACAAGGGGTCGCTCGACGACTGCCGCAGGTGTCGAGCTTATGAAATATATTTTTAATGCCTGGAAGAGTTCACAAGATGCCTTAGGTATTTTTTGTGATCATCAGTACCACTGTATTTCTTGGTATTACTATTGATGGGGCCCCCATATATCTAAATTGTCAATCAGACTTAGTTCTGCAGCATATGCTGTAAGAAAGATTGGAAGTCTCACCAATATTGAGACAGTTAGATTAGTTTGTTTTAGTTACTTTCATAGCGTGATGTCTTATGGAATTTTGCTATGGGTTAATGCGACTGACATCAAAGCTATATTTATTTTGCAAAAGAGAGTCGTACGGACGATTTATAATTTAAATTAAAATATGTCCCTTAGAGATTTAAAGAAAAATTTAAATAAATAAACATATTAACTTTGGCATTGCAATATATGTATGAAAATGTAATGTATGTACATAAAAACATGAATAGCTTTGATTAAAATAAAGATGTCTATACTTTAATCACTTGGAACAAACATAAGCTTGCAATATCAGTTACTAGACTCTACATAATAGTAATTTTTAGTAAAAAAAAAAACTTTTCTTAAAGCAACTTGTATTACGGCAACATAAACAGCCCTCTATGAAATCTGGAAACCGCAGAGAGGATTTAGTTTTCAACATTCTTAATTACAAAACAAAATTTTATCATTATTTTTGTAAATTTTTTGGTTCACTAGTTTAAAATAAAATTAATAAACAAATAAACATTAAGAAAAGACAATACTTACCACTTAAAAACATTTAAATACCTCTTTCAATAAACTGAACTACGAAGAAACAGAAAACCCATTAAAGTCGTTAACCTGAGCATGAATTGAAAAACATACACTACACATCATAACACATAAATAATACACACCATTTATATGTATGTATACATTTATTATACATTAATTATATAAATATTAGCGTATAAGTACAACTGAATCTCACACACAGTTAATCTCCATACACATTTTATTTAAACTACTTATATGCAATGACCCATATACTTATTACTTTATATATCCTAGCTTTATAGTTACTGATTCAAATATTTAGAAAAGGTAAATAAAAAAAAATATAGGAAAAGAATTAACAAAGCATCGGTAAGTTTTGTATTTACTATGTTTTAGTAAAATCACTGTTATTATTTTGTATAAAAAGGGCACAGTCTACCTTCAAATGTTTGTATTTGTTTATCGCATAAGTATGTTGATGTAACAATGTTTAATTACTTCATAACGGTGATACGGTATTTTTCCAAAAAATCAGTACAGAATGTAGGGTTTCTAATATGAGTGTAAGCAAAAATTACACTGTTACGAAAAACTTAAAGTTGCGACAAGCTACGTTAGATTTGATTTGTTTATGATTTGTATATTATGTTTCTTCTTAATAAATAAATAAATAAATAAATAAAATTAATTTATGGGCTTTTACAACAAAATCCCAGAAAATGTACAAAATTTTTCAATAAGTTTAAATATTATATTAAGGAAAAATTTTACATAAAGGGTTATTATAATAAGAAAGAATACATAAGGGAAAACAACCCCTGGGAATGAGGTATTCGCCACCTTGCTGGTTCTATTAAAACTCATTTAAAATTTATACAAACAAAAAAATTATTGTAAAGTGAAATAAATTAAAAAAAAAAACGTCCCGCTGGGTTTCTTGCTGGTTCTTCCCAGGACAGAGGTATTTTCCGAACCAGTGGTAAATAAAAAATTACTTTCAATAAGTATTTCTTTTAATAATCAATATTGAATAAAAGTTAATTCTATTCTAATTATAATCAATAGGAAAATAAAAAAATATCAATATTATAAGTAATCGAAAATTCCAAAGTTATCTCCACGTAATATATTATATAATATTACGTGGTAGAGCCATGCTGCATCTATATAAATTAGTAGTATAGTTGTATCACGAATGGGTCGGCTCGACCGGGGAAGGACCACGCTCTCACAAAATACCTGCGTAAAGTAGCAGCCTAACACTGCTGTGTTTCGTATGGTGAGTGTAAAGAACCGGAGACCCTTTTTTACTGGAGAAGAGGCATTCCATGTTAGTCCTCACGGGGAACAACGCATCTGCATTTTGATTCGCAGACGACGATAAATGTAGATGTCTATGGGCCACAGCAGCCACTTACCATCAGGTAGACTGTGTGCTCGTTTGTCACCCTTTCCTATAAAAAAAATGAGCGGCTCTAAAATATATTTTCTTCGTAATATTTGGTACTATTAAGCTGCTAACTAGTTTTATAAGCAAGTCGTGTCTAAGAAAATGAACGGTAAACAAAACTTTAATATAAGAATCGGATCTTAACAGCTTCAGACGCGATAACACATGGGCTATTTGATTCTTAATTAAAGACTAGCTGTTTCCCACGACTTCACCCACGAGTTATTTGGTGTTTTAATTTTTTGCGCGGAACTCTAATTCTTTTTATAAAATAAAAGTAGCCTAAGTTACTCCTAGTCAGTGAAAATCCCGTCAAAATCGGTCCAGCCGTTTCGGAGATTAGCCGGAACAAACAGACAGACAGATGGACAGAGAGACAGACAGACAGACAGACAAAAACTTTAAAAATTGTATTTTTGTTATTAGTACTATATATACTATCATAGGTATTTAGTAAAAAGCTGTAATTTTGACATTACAATCAGAAACTTCAATTTTATTTCTTTGTATAGATGTATAGATTAAGGTGTAATTGTCCACGGGCTATAGCATTACATACACATACTATCAGAAGTTATGGATTATAAAATTTACTATACATATATAACGTAAATTTAATTATACTAACACATTATAATTCCGTAAAATTCAGCTATTTATCTTTTTGTTCAAGACTAAATACGCTAGACGATAACGGCAAATTTACGCTGTTCAAAATGTTCCTCATACATCGCTTTACATTTTTCTTCGTAAATTTCACGCCTGCTTTAATATTTCAATTTGCTTAAATAGCATGACAGGTGTTAAAATAGAATGACAGAAAACAAGAATGTGGAATACGGTTTCTAATTAACTGTCACACTAAATACGTAAATTTAAATTAAGTAGGAAAATAATGTGTAATTTTATGTCATTAATTTTATCAGTTATTCTAATATTAGTAATAAATCTAATTGGGGGATTTCTTATTACTTAGGGTGTCAGGTATAATGGATAGAAGAAAAGAGGTAAATGGAAGCGATATTTAAACTTAGAATTCAAATGCCCCCTCGTATCTGGGCAACATAAAGTCCGACTGCCTCATTGTTCTAGTGGTTGTTAATTAGTTGAACTATTTGTCAACAAATTAACAACCATAGGAAAAAAGACCTTCCAAAGGCTGCCTCGTACTAGCAGGCGTAGTATCTACATCTTCAAAATCAGCAACTCCACAAAATACTAGCGTGAAGTAAAAGTTTACTTCTGCGTTTTTCCTGGTAAGTGCAGGTGGCCGGAGGTCCAATACCTCCCCCCCCCCCCCGATCCCCTTTCACCCATTAAAATTGTAGTGGAGTTAAAGAAAATATTACCCCAGGAGGGTAACACAGATTACCAGCGTAAAATAGCAGCATAACGCTGCTGTGTTTCGTATAGTGAGTGTAGAGAACCGGAGACCCTTTTTTACTGGAAACGAAGCATTCCATCTTAGTCCTCACGGGTGACCTGCATTTTGATTTGTAATCGAGGATAAATGTAGATATCTATGGGCCACAGTAACCACATACCATCAGGTGGATTGTGTGCTCGTTTGTCATCCTCATCCTATAAAAATGGGGTACCAGCACGCCTGGTGACAGAGAATCCCTTGATGAGCATTCACACCCAAGCTACCCTAATCTTACTGAGCGTGGGTGCTCAGGCTGCTCTGCATATTCTGGAGGGGAGGGGCGAAATTCTGATCAAGAATAAAACTGGTTGGAGCAAACGGAGCAATAAAACAAAGAGGACCCCTGCCACGCTATCTGTGAATTTCTGCTACATCAGGGGACTTCATTCAAACCTTAACGCTGTCCCCTACTACTTGGAAATGGCGAAACTCTTTCTAACCAAAACACAGGTGTCCTCTCCGGCTGATACTTCGTATCACTTCTACCTGTGGTACAAATTAAAACATTCCTTTGTGCCCCGGGCCGGAGGGTATACGTCAGAGAGGACATCTGTTTTCGACGCCTCGGTAGTCTTGAAGGTACGGACCTGTCCATCCTATGGCTGCACGTAGATGAAGATGACATCCCCGCGTATACAGGTGCCTTTAGAGGTCCCATAGCGGTAACGCCGACACAAACTGACTCATCGACCACGTCCAAATGGCTGTAGACTCCGTGCTACAACTGGTTCCATCGTGATGCTCGATAATTTTAATGCGCACCACATTAAATGGCTTGGTTTCCGTTTAACGTGGAGTCAAACATATTGTGCTGAAGACGTGTGCTCTGAAGTTATCACTGGTTTTAACACGTCCTGTACGGTACTCTTAGTTCTTAGGCGTAGTCTCGAAGTCATGTCAAGACAGCTCAGTTGCAACCGATCCCTAAAAAAGACAACCGCTCAGATCTGACCAACTGCAGGCCTATTGCTATCACGTCCTTGTTCTTCAAAAAATAAACAATTATTAACTGCCAGCTCATTAGGTACCTTGAGGATCACCAGCTGATTTGTGACTGTCAGTACGGATTCCGTCGGGGTTGCTCAGCTGGTTATCTTCTGGGTTATCATACAGATGGAAATAACCGATAGAGATAGATGGGTGGAGGCAGTAGAGTCCAAGGGGGAAGCGGTGGCCGTAAGTTTGGACATACCAAAGGCCTTCGATCAGGTTTGACGCAAAGTGCTTCTTTCGAAGCCTCCTTCCTGAGACATTTTGCAATTGGATCACTAGTTTTCTTGCAGATCGGATCATCGAGGTAGTAGCAGACGGTGCATGCTTCGATTACAAGCCCACTGGTGTTTCACAAGGCTGCGTGCTATCACTAACGCTGTTTTTGTGCATATCAATGATACGATACAAACCGGTAAAATTCATTTCTATGCGAACAACAGCACTGATGATGCTTTATACTACTATGACTGTACAAATATTTCTCGGGAAGACATCGACAAGTAACGGAATACACTTGTGTCTGAAGTAGAGACATTGTTGAACTAAGTTTTGGCCCGGGGCGACTAAATCTAATCCAGTTTAATACCCTGGAGACACAAGTATGCGCGCTTACCGCTAAAAATAACCTCTTTATCGTATCACCTCAATTTAAGGGCACTCCCCTCTGTGCCTCAGTCAGTGTTGGAATCCTCGGCGTCGACACATCAAGTGACGTGCAATTTTGTGGTCACTTGTAAGAAAAGGCCAAATTGGCCTCTAAAAACTTAGCGTGATCCAGACCGGGACGATATTTCCGGCACACCGCTTCTTATTTTACAAGACGCATGTTCAGCCTCAAATGGAATACTATTCCCATTTATTTGCTGGATCTCCCCAATGCCCGCTTCTTCTCTTTGATCGGTTTCAAATCCTTGGCGACCGAGCTCTTTTCGATCGGCTTGAATCACTGGTACTACGAAGAGATGTTGCATCTCTTTGCGTTTTTTATCGCATCCATCACGGGGAGTGCCCTGAGGAATTGTTCGGGCTAATTTCAGCCGCTCAATTTTACCATCGCACATCGCGACAAAACTAGCAATATGGTATTGCGAGTTTTCTCCATACCATCTGGATGATTGGCGGTCCACCACTGTGCGTTTTGGAAGAATTTTCTTCCTCGCACAATGTTCTTGTAGATTCGACTACCATTAGAGATTTTTCCGCACCGACACGACTTAGGTACCTACAAGAAAAGAGCCTATTCTTTTGTTAAGTGCCGGTATCTGCAATACCAAGGGAATTGCCGGTATCTGCAATTCCCTTGGTATTGTAGTTGTTAATGGGCCGCGGTAGTCACTTACCATCAGGTGAGCCGCATGCTCGTTTGCACCCCCTCCTATAAAAAATAAAAAAGCTATATGATGTTACTGACATTTCCTATAATCATTTTATACGACACATTCTATAAGAAATAGGTTGATGAAACCAGGGGCCCGAACTCCTATTAGATGAGGTGACGACGACGGTATTTGTTAATAAATTACGGACTTCTTGGTAGGTGCAAATTATATATCTAATTAGATACTTAATATAAATCTCAGTGTTATTTAATGCTACCTCGAAATGCACTCAAATGTTTGTATGATCAGTTTGAATACGGTTGAGTATTGCTTTAAATATGGGTGAAGCCTTAATATTCTCTGATATTGTAACTTCGTAAGGTTCTTGAAACAAAGTTTAGGAGGTTTTAAAATATCAAATAATACAAGCGTGAAATAGCAAAATACTATTGCTGTGTTTTGTACGGAATGAGACGAGAGAAAGATACCCTTTTTACTGGCAACGAGGCTTCCATCTTAGTCCTCATAGTTAACAACGCGTCTGCATTTTGATTCTTTATCGAGTATAGATGTAGATGTTCATGGCAACAGTATCCACTAACCATGAGGTGAACTAAGTGCTAATTCACTCATACTTTTAAAAATATCGTAGATAACGTGATACTCATAACATTGAAGTAATGTAAAATTACAATTTCCTTTCACGTTCGGTTCAGTTTAAGAAATCGCTTAAAGCGAAATGACTACCATTTGTAGTTCATAAGTTTTCATTCGTAAGTTTATTGTAAATATTTTAGTTTTAAATGCACTTAATTTATATATCTATCTATGATATATGAATGTGCGTACGAGCGAGCATACGTGAACGTAAAATTACATTACATGAAACTTATTTGTTACTCATTAAATTATTAATATTAAATTTAGTTAATAACAGGGCGTTGCTAGGAATAGCATCTGCCTCCATTTTAAGATTAGCTTCATTATACTATATTATTGCATTAAGGTCTATGTTTGTGCCCAGATTTGGTCATTTCTGAACGCCATCCAATTGCTTTCGGGCTGGCGCCTCGCCCGGTGGTGTGTGGGTGAGGTAAACGCCTAGGTGGGGCGGCCGTGTGCGGCTTGCAGTGGTTCGACGCGTGGGCGAAGAGGTGAGAGTTGTTCGCTGGCCGCGAGGCGGTGAAGCCGCGTATCTGGGTCGTCGCGGTCGAGGGCGCGCGACCGTATGGGGTCCAGGTGGTTGGATTTGGGCGTGTGCTTCGCTGCGTGGATGTGTGAATTTTGCAAAATTTGGCTTGTTCAGGTAATGCGGAATTGTGCACGCGCAAGCCGAGTGGATATGCGGTCTAGGATTCGAACCGCGCATTTCTTGATAGAGAGCGTCTCCCGGTTGATTGTATGGAAATCATGATAATTGTGCCGTCGCGTTGAGTGCCCCTTTTTGTGTTTTGGTTGGTTCGTTGGTTTGCGTGCCGGCGGGGCATGTTTTGGGTTCTTTTCGCGACGTGGTGTTTGGTGTCGAGTGAATCCGGGACATTGAATGTCGAATTTCGAACTGCTGTCCTTGCTATGTCACGTGTTCGATTCTGCGATGAATGTGGAATTAGGCGAGTTTAAGTTAGTTAAATGTACAATGAAGCTAAAAGAAATATAGAATAGACTGAAATAGTGACAATGAAGGAAGAAATGGTCCAGCGGTGGAGCCTGCTGCAGCGATGCCGCGTTGGGGGGCATCCTGGAGCTCGGCCGCTGCTGGTCGCCTAAGTTGGTCAAGGTCTCAGACATTTACACGTCACTAAACACTGCTTGCCATTCACCTTACACCCAATCGCGGCCTGACCGAGCCTTGGTGCGAAGTTAGCTTCTGATACTGGTACGTGCTATGCGTTTCTGGTATACTCCCATATGGTTTGTTATGATGGGACATTTTCATATAGCCATTCGTGCTCGAACCCGCGGCTGCCCGTTGAACTTTCCGCTCATGTGCCCCGGATATTGAACCTTTGCAAGGGCAGCTGCGGGCCGTAACAGTCTATGTTACATAAATATGCTCAATTTTGGCAAACCAGATGTTGTTTTTTCGCTTCAAGAATTTATTAAAACTTTTGAACTGAATATATATATATATATATATATATATATATATATATATATATAAAGCATATTAGTAAAAAGCATATATTCACATGTTATATTGTTGGAAGTTTAAAATAAATGACGTGTGTACATGAATCAATTTTATTTACTAGTACATCAAAATATTATTACGCTGAGCAAAGTCTTATCTTAAGCCTTTCCTTATTCAATGTTAATAATCAACTCGAATTGAATCTCGCTGTTTATGTACATAGTTCATGGAGGGATTTACTGGCTGTGACCGTGTTTTGTTCTCGAAACATTGGAGTTTATGGAAAATCATTCACTTTGGTATACATGCTTAGTTTAATACAGCACCCGTAACAATAAACTTTTTGTACAGTTACTGTTTTGTTTCCAATATATTATATTGCCTTGGTGGAAATAACGATTGTATTTTAGTTTTTTTAATGACACATATTTGCAGGTGCAGACCTGTGGAGTAATGGTGAGTAGAGGAGAAGCCACAGAGAAGGCACTTAAGCTGTGTTGGCGATACATAGCAAATATGCAAGGAAACAACGGATTTTTATCACATTTGGAGTATTATGGCTAATGTGACATATCAAAACAACATAACTTTGCTATGTAACTGTATTTGAAGTAGAATTAAAGCAAGATATAACAAAAGAAGCGATAGTTGTAGCCTAATGGGCCCAGGCATCATCCAAATTTCTGAATGAGTTGTAGGGCAAGAAAATATTCACGGCGCTGACCCAATGCATGTTGATAAATTTCACATGTCTTGGAAATTGTTTTTAATTTCTCAGACATGCAGGTTTCCTCACGATGTTTTCCTTCACTGCCGTGCACGTAGTAAATCAGCACTTAAAATTGCAATTTAAAACTCATTTGGTGCCAGCGGGTATCGATCCCGGGTTGTTCGCTTACTTAAAGAGCGCTTAGCCCCAGAAATACCACGGCTCTTGATGTTTTTGTATTTAGTAAATTTGTAGAAGAAATCATTTTGAAAGCAGTTTTGTGTTAAGTTCTGTGTAACAAAACAATAAAAGATCATGTATTAAATCAAAATATTGTTTATGTAAATTCAAACCGAACGATATTTTAAGGCCTATTGCCTTTATTCCCTGTATTCCCTAATAAATTTATTTTTAGTTTGAATTGTTAATATATTTCGATAGAAAACTACCTCAATGTTTAAATTCCGAGATGTATAATATGTAAATCATAGCATAATTATTTCGATGAAAGCGTGAACGCAGTAAAAACTCTAGACCGTTCTATTAACCTTATAAACCGGCTCGACCAATAACGTAATTTTCCGAGATGACTAATTTCCCTCGACGCCTGCCGCCAATTTCCGTGAATGATCTCAGACAAGCTTGTTATGCCTATATTTCTTCTTGCAGCTGTCAAAATTCCAAACGTTAGAATGAAGGGTAATGTTTTTGCAATGCATCTCAATTCTTATAATAAAGGCATTGTATTGTTTAGTGAAAAACCTAAATTTAATGTTATTAAGGATTTAAAATTTATGTCTTATGGTGGCTGCATCCATCTCCTTATTTCGATTTACGGTATCATAAGTTGCTAATATGGGGAATTCCCGAAAGATGGATAATATAAAATATATTTTTATATGTGGTCGAGCCATGCTGCAGCTATATTAGTAGTATAGTTGTAGCACGAATGGATCGGATCGACCGGGGGAGGACCACACTCTCACAGAATATCAGCGTAAAATTGCAGCTTAATGCTGCTGTGTTTCGTATGGTGACTATAGAGAACTGGAGACCCTTTTTACTGGAAAAGAGGCATTCCATCTTAATCCTCACGGCTGAAAAGGCATCTGCATTTTAATTCGCAAACGAAGATAGATGTAGATGTCTATGGGCCACAGCAACCACTTACCATCAGGTGGACTGTATGTAAAATATAGTTTAAACAAAATATACATATTTCTAATAAAAACCTAAAAATATTGAAAATACGGTTGCCAACCTGATGTCAATTGGCAACTGTGGCAAATGTTGCCACATAGTCTCCCTTATGAGGAAATCTATGGGGAAGGCTGATATTTAGCAGTGGTCTTCACTATGTTGTCATTAAATGACGAATGAATAATAATTAATCGGCAAACAGTAAGAATTGAAAGTAAACTATTGGTTAATTCAATTGTGCATGCCTTAAGCGCATTAAAAATTACGTATGCCATGTGTTTATGCACAAAAATGGTCATTTTTAAACGACACCCAATCACGTTCGACTTGGAGAATCGGCCGATGGTGCCAGGTGTCACGTGTGTGGCGGGGTGGGGGCAGCGGAAGGCCGCTCCCCAGCGTTTTGGCGCTGTCGGGCGAGAGAGTAGGTGAGAGTAGCTCGCTGGCAGCGGTACAGTTAATTAGCATACCTCGGTTGCCGCTGCCGAATTTTCGCGCGACCGATTTTAGGGTTACGGTCTAGATTTTTTGAATTTGTGCGTATGACTTCGCTACATAATTGTGATTTCGTGAAAACCACCTCCGTTTAGTATGTCTAGGTTTTAAGTTCTTGACAAGAGGCTTGTATTGTATTTGACTGATTAAAGTATTTTCGTTGGAAAGTAATTACTCCAATTATATAGTGATGGCGCGTTGAAGTGCATTTTACAATATTGAACTTGCTCGGGGACGTAGAATTTGACCGCGAATCCTTTATCGAGGGCGTCTCCCGGTTGATTGTTTGGAAATCATCGATTAATTATACCGTCGCGTTAAGAGCCTTTTGTGTGTTGATTTGGTAGCTAGTTTACGTGTCAGCTAGATTAATTTTGAATTCTTATTGCGGCGTGGTGTTTAATATCGAACGAAGGAACTTAGTTGTGTTTATAACGCTGAACCGTGTGACTCATGAAGAGATCGCGTTAGTTCCCTATTTGTAATTTGATGATAAATGAATCCGGAACATTGAATGTTGAACTTTGAACTACTGTCCGCTACTGTGTCGGGTATCACGTGTTCGATTCTACGATGAAAGTTGAATTGGTCGAGTTGAAGTTAGTTAAATGTACAATAAAGTTAATAGACTGAAATAGTGACAATGAAGAAAGAAACTGTCCATTGTGGACGCCTGCTGGAGTGATGCAGCATTGTGGGGTAGCATGGAAACAGTCGCGCTGCCAGGTCACCTCAGCTGGGCCAGGTCACCCTCATATACACACCACTAAACACCACTTTACATGCATATACTCTACCTACGCCTGACCGAGCCTTGGGGCGGTCTTAGATTCGGATGCTGGTACGTACCATTTACTTTCCATTTATGGTACGTACCTGCATCCGAATCTAAGACCGCCCCAAGGCTCGGTCAGGCCGTAGGTAGTCTTTTTCCATAAGGCCATTTGGGCCCGAACCCTCGGCTGCCCGTCGAAGAGGCTACTATGTGCCCTAGCCAAGGCAACCTTTGCAAGGGCAGCTGTGGGCAGTCACACCATGATTATACGTAAATTTTTAAAGTAGTTTAATAACACACAAGTTTTCACTAAAAACCTTATAATTATTACTATACTTCCAATTTTCAATTTCCAATATTTATGTCAATTTAAAAAAAAGCTTGGAAAATCCAAAAGTGCACGACTCCTAATGCTCACATGATCGTGAAAAAATAAAAAAATGAAAATTGTAGTTCTATTAGTAAAGTTCCAGTAGCAGTCACTGTAGTACACCTTCAGATCATTTTATCAATTCCGGAGCTAAGGTCTCATCGTAACTAACAAAACGTGGCCAAACTCGGCACATCTAGTTATACTATTCGAGGAATTCCAGTAGCATTCATCGAAGTACACTTTCAGTTCATTTCATAAAGTCCGGAGGTAAGTTCTCATCATAACTAACAAAGAGAGGCCAAACACGGCACACCTAATTCTACTCTTCGAGAAGTTTCAGTAGCATTCACCAAAGTACACTTTTAGGTCATTCTATCAACTCCGGAGATAAAGCCTCATCATAACTAAGAAAACAAGGCCAAACTCGGCATACCTAGTTCTACTCTTTGAGGAGTTCTAGTAGCATTCCCCGAAGTACACATTCAGATCACTCTATAAAGCCCAAGACGTGAGAGATCATTATCACCATAATTACAGCTCTTCACAAGTCCAAGCTGAACATAGGACTCGCCCAAGGAATGCCACAAAGCACGGTCGCGAGCCACCAGCATCCATTGACTTCCTGCATGTCTTACCAGGTCGTCACTCCATCTAGTGGGGGGATGACATACACTTCACCTGCCGGTACGTATAAGTATATTTATAACATAATATAATATACAAAATTTTATTATATACGACATTAAAAACTATAATAAAAAAAAAACTAGTAACTTAAATATTATACAGTCCTACTCCCCGTCCGTAATTTCGTAATTCCGTCAATGCCGCCAGCAGAGCCACGATTGCTTTTAAAGTATCTTTTACAGAAATTTGTAAAGGTTGCATAGAAATCTTGGGAGGCAGTGGTAAGCCTTGAGAAAGATCGACAGAAGGATGCTTCTGACGAAGGCTTTCAAGAGTTTCGACATTACAAGCAGCCAGGATGTCGTCGAGAAAAAAATACGGGATGCCTTTTTTAAGTCACCATCCATTACTTACGACTTAACTACTTTTTTTAAATCAAATTTAGGACGTGGTCAAGACAAACGAGTATTAATTGGGTAATCAAAATTTTGAAAATATGTCTCTTTTAATTGAGACGTAAATGATTTAATTTTGTTTTATCACAATGAAAATGGGAATACGCAAAAGTGAATAATTTTTGCTAACTCTTTTCACTATTAGTGAAACAATTTTGAATAGTGCATGACAATGCTTTATCAAGTTGCATCATCGCACCTCTAGGAATTATTTTAACCACTGGTACATTACGATGATAATTGTAATTTTTCTCCGAAAAAAGGGAAAAATTTGTGTCATTAGAGGAATAACTAATAGAGTTATGAATTTCTACGGTAGGCTGTGAAGCCGAAATACTTTTACTATGGCATATAAATGATGTATGATATGTATATTTAATCCTCTTTTACCTTTAAACAGCCTACCGTCGGTACAATTTTGACACTGTAGGAAATCCGGCTGTGAATGTAGCGGAGCGGAAATATTAATTAAAAATCTAAACAGATGTCTACAGCACTCTAAAGTCTATATTACATAGCTTAATATTGACTTGAAATATGCTGTACCCCGCATCTTTCCCTGAAGCACTTTACTCTATAAATGAAATATTATTACATTACTTCCCTGGATTTATTCCATATTGATAAATATTGTATGTAGACGTTATGCTTTGACTGTTGACAACGACGCAGCAGAAATATTTTCCTTTAGAAATGAGTATTATGTCTGAAATCAAAAAATAACTATTATAATAACTGTCTTATATATTTATTGATCTTTTTGTCGAAATTAGTAAGCCAGAATTGGCCTCTATATAGTAAAATAAAATAAGATAATATTTTTTATATCTAAAAATATAATACAAAGATTTAAGCCAAAGTGGCATAATAAGTTTAAACAACTTTAATAAATTTGTTATAAACATAGCCCTGGCAATCCTACTAAGCAGAACACGTAACTTTCGTACACAAGTTTTTTTTAACAATCTATACATATAAGAAAATTTAAGTTTCTGTGTGTAATATTAAATAAACTGCCTTATGTTGAGCTGAGGGGGTTATTTGCATGCCATAAATATATGAGTAATTATTTTTAAAACTTAGTTGTCTGAGCTCATTTTTGAAATATCTGGACCGATTGTATTAAAACTTCATGAATAGATAGAGAGCAATATCTTTATATATAAATCCTATGTACTTTTAGCAGTATACCGTTAATTGCCGCTGCTTGGTCGTTTTTCGGGGTTAGTATGGCACGTTTACACAACCATTCCATTGGCTTATGGATATGGATATAACCAATTTCTGGGTAAATTTTGGATATTAACTCCTGTAACGTAAATACAACTGTAGCCGGTGGAAGGGAAAGGGGAGATCTCCCGCCGGGGACGGTGTTATGCCAGGGGAGTGGCTAATGCTCCGAGTGGTAGTTTTTTTGTGCCCAGAAGCAATTAAAAAGGGCTACCCCCCGGAATACGAGGAGGGAGGTGGTGGTGGAATGTGAATGGTAGTTCGGAGCTGTTCTATATGTACCGCTTTAACTTCGAAAGTTTGTTAGCGCGATTTAGGCTTTGATGTGTTTCGCTTGTGGCGCGACGACAGCGCCGTCACATAACCCCCTGCTCAGACCGGAGGTCGATAATGCCGTCCGATTGCCGGTGCGTCCTTAATGCCGGTGGGGAATGCATGCTGTGTGCGTAAGGGCAAATGACGCCGGTGCGAAAGATATGCCTGTGTGTAATGCATGCCATACTACGCACTTGCAAGTGATTCCGGTGAAAACAATGTGCTGGAGCAATGTGCCACGGATTGCGTTATAGTCTGCGGTGAGTCGAGTAAAATGCAAGTAATCTTCGAGAGTGCCGTGAAGTAGAGGCGAGCAGGCTCAGAACCGTGCCGAACACTGTAGCGCAGAGAGTAGCTTGAAGTAGCAGGACGCATTATTATTCCAGTGCTGCAATGAACCTTTGTAAAGCTAGATGGCTTGCAGAATGTGAAGACTGCAGACAATATCTGCTCGGGAGCGAATAAATTGTGTACTTGAGGACGATGCCAAAGGTTGTGAAGTTGAATTTTCGAAGGTTGTTGGTTGCGTTTTCATATCACGTCGGGTGGTCGGGTGGTGATTTCAAGTAGAAGATTCGCTAATCCACCAGCAGACTCTTTTGCTCCTAGGTGTAGCCGCATATTTTTCGCGAGCTTGAGGATTTAAATTAGAGGCCATAAAGTGGATCTCTTAAGACACGCCTTAACTTTATCTGCTCTAGTTCCTTTTGGCACTACTGGTAGAGTCTGTCTAAAATCACCAGCCGGCAAAACCGTTACACCACCCATTAACTTCTTATTTCCTCTTATACCTTGTGCCATGTTTATTTCATCCCACAGTATTATATTCGTATGTTTTAATACTTCTGCAAAATCACTTTGTTTCAATATATTACAAATGGGAATATCAGCTGTTGTTAAAATGAGTGGTAACTTGAAGGAAGCATGAGCAATTCGTCCACCCTCAAACAGTGTATCTGCGACCTCCCAGAAGAAGCCACAGCCAAAGCAATTCCGCGAGTCCTTCTAACTTTTGCTAATAGCTGGAAAGACCTGATTGCGTTGATTAGCCCATGTGCTCAATTGTGGCGTTGACCTTGTCCTGTGGGGTAGTGGCGCTGCGTAGTTTATATAAATATTATCCTATAATATATAATAGATAAAATTAGCCTATAAGTTGCCTCGGGTTACTGACTACCTACATAGAAAATTTCATGTAAATCGGTTCAGTAGTTTTTGCGTAAATCTGGAATACACAGACAAACAGACAGACAAAAATTCCAAAAACCACTAATTTGGCTTCAGATCCCTTTATTTAGTCCCCTAGACGTTTTTTCAAGAATATATTAGAATTACAGACACGACTTTTCTGCAGATTTATTATATGTCTAGATTAAAGTAAAATAAATTTCCCGCATATATGATAATATATAGATACAATGAGATAATATGGGGTAGTGGATTATCTTACTTTTTTTTATAGGATAAGGTGACAAACGAGCACACAGTCCACCTGATGGTAAGTGGTTGCTGTGACCCGTAGACATCTACATATATCTTCAATAATGATTCAAAATGCAGATACGTCGTCACCCGTGAGGACTAAGATGGAATGCCTTTTTTCCAGTAAAATGGGTCTCCGGTTCTCTACACTCACCATACGAAACACAGCAGTGTCAAGCTGCCATTTTACGCTGGTATTCTGTGAGAGCGTGGTCCTTCCCCGGTCGAGCCGATCCATTCGCGCTACAACTATACTACTAATATAGCTGCAGCATGGCTCTACCACGTAGAAAACTCTTACGACTCAAGGTATGGTGACCTGATTAAGCTTTCGTTAAATACCTATTCTGACTTAGAATTAAAGCCCAGGATACACTAGTTGACATTTTGTTCCGCCACATGACACGGAACACTCAATCTACGTGACGACGCAACGTTGCACAGTGACCCGTAACATGCCCCGAAACATTTTACGTGATGCGGGACATGTTGCTTGTTCCCGCTTCGAGAGCGAACTCACATGTCCCGCGCCGTTTGTTACCGAGTGTAGCCGTGTGCGCAACGTGCCTTGCAATATGTCAGTAGTGTGCGGAAACGAAAAAGGGCTTTTTCTTCTTGAGATTTTCCAGAGTCATTTTTTGTTCTGAGATACTTCAAGCCACAATTTTCTGGTACTGTTCTGCCCATCAGTTGTTTCAACACTAGAAAAGTGTACAAGAAAGAAGTATAAGATTCTCTAGTCGACAAGTATCTTAATTCAATGGCAAGTCTGATACGAAAGCCAACAGCGTTCCGTAGTATTGTATCCTGTTTGGCCAGTGAGGGTCAGATCACGTGTAATAAAGTTTCAAAATCAGATGTTGGCATTCGAGTAATAATCACAAACAAACTGTCAGACATACGGAGATCACTTAAAATATTAATTCTTTTTCATTCTCGTTGTAGTAAGAATTTCCGCATCCAGCACCTTCTTCTTTATCTTCCGTTTAACTCCCAAAATAAGTACTATGTACGCAGTACTAATCGCCAAAAACTTCTCGGGCAACATTTCAATAAGCACTGAATAGTGTAGCCTACAAAATGTTCCGCGACATATGTCTCGGGACATTCCACATAGTTGTTGAGCGACATGCCGCTCCTTTTGTCCCCAAGTATTTCCAAAGCTTAATAGAAGAAAGTTAATAAGGTTTGAACGATTTACACCCATTTTACACTGAAGTCTACGGCTGAGCATATGCTTCCCCAAGGACTGCCACAAAGCTCGGTCCTAAACCACCTGCATCCAGCAACTTCCTGCATGTGTTGCCATCTCGTTACTTCATGTAGTGGGAGGACGCCGTAAACTTCGTCTGCCGGTACAAGCCTGCCACTCGAGAACTCAATTACGCTTCTAATCCCTCTCCATAGCTTGATGAGCGACCTTGAGTTTCCGTATTAAGGTCGTGTTGCCAGTGATTCGCTGCTGGCAGTGAATCATTGGTAACTCGGTGAATCACTGACAACACACACTGGTAGTACAATCTTGTTTTCAAGATGACGTTACCACGATTCCACTGTCGGTCCGGGATATCATCGGAATAGTCTCGGATAAGACTTGCTCTTGGATCATTACTCACACTTGCGTATGGCTAAAACAATGACGACTACGGCTGCCCATAAAACTTCTCAATCTCACTCGAAATCTCAGGCGTCCCGGAAACGATGTTGCAACATTCGGTCTTCAGCTTCAACAGTTGGCTCTTTGTGGGAGACAGATCTCTGGCAAAGACTTTGGAACCCTGGTTCCGGTCGATCGCTTCTTCAATACGAGCAGTATTAAAGTTGCATAAATCCCTTTTTTAGTCCATACTGTCTGTTCAGTTGCCTGTATACTGCCAAATCTGCTTAAGACTGCAACTTCCTTTCTCATCTAACAGCTATTAGATAAGTTTTTCTGTTCTTCTGCAGCATGTCTTGCAGAACTTAGCTCCGACCGCATGGACAGTTCCCGCGAGCTTGTCATTCATATCGTCCAATGCATTGCAATCTTCTAGGCACTGTAAACAGTTTTGTAGCTCGAGCTGAAATGTTTTAGGACAATGGACAAGGCACGTTATTGGTCTTTCTTGATTTTTCCAGGGCATTTGATGCTATAAATATTCCCTTATTGTTATTAAAAATGAGTTACAATGGTTTTGAATAGCCCGCTGTACCATGGTTCGATAGCTATCTATCCAATCGGACAAATTTATACTAAGCAAACGCATGTCGCCATATAAAATACTATAACCGCCTATAGTTCTACCCGCACGCCCATGATATACAGATTTATCTGCCATTTTTTCCTAACGACATAGAAAGTGCAGTAGCAAAAATAAATGACGATTTGCAATATGATCAGAAGCAAATACACTTGTGCTCAACCCATGCAAATCCAAATTTATGCTGTTAGGGTCAAAGGGACGGGTCGATTGTATGATAAAAAAAATTGTTATAAGCATTCGTGGTTATAAGCATGGTGGTAGAACGGTGTAAGTGAGACTCGTAATCTAGGATTGTTAATGGACCAGGGTTTTCGCTTTGAGAATCATGTAATTGAGATCACAAGATACCGTTTTTATAGACTCAAAGTACTGAACCAAGTGCGTGATTATCTCAGTGAGAGTGTTCGCCTACACCTATGTAAGTCGTTGGTACTTTCAAGGCGGTACGCAGATACTCCTAGATTGTAGATTGTGTCCTAGAATGTATAGTTATACAAAGGTCCAAAACACATGGGCAAGGTACATCTTTAATATTCCTCGATATCATCATGTACATCCGTATCTTAATAAGTCGGACATATTAAGGATGTCATTCAGGCGAGATTTACATTTAGCTACGCTTCTGTTCGAATGCATAAAATCAGAATTCTGGAACTCCTATAGCACAGAACAGCCACATTTCGTGTTAGTTTTAGATACATGGCCACTAATGTTGGAACAATTTATACGGGAAAATAAATCTGTAAATAGTTTTAAAGCTCAATTGACAACACCTTTTAGCATTTCAAAAATTATTATTTCACGTGTAGTAGCAGGTAGTGATGGACGTTGAAAAAAACATCGATATTTCTTTCGATGTAATGCATCGCAGAGTATTATCGATGTTATATCGGTATATCAAAAAATACATCGATGTTTTCTTTAACGGCTTGGTGCTTGACTAGTATGAGAGCCATTCAGCCATTTTGATGGGAGCGCGACTGTCACTAGTTTGACAATTGACACTTTAGACGTTATTAGATAAAAGTCAATTCCACGTAGGGAGTAACTAAATCAAAGACAAAAATAGTTCAAAAGACGTTAGTTTTCGATTACAACTCGTTACAAAGTATTTGTAACAGGTGAATACCATTGATTTCTTATAAGCGCCACTTTACGAGTAGCCATCAAACCCTGTTAATGTGTGGTTGTTGTGGCGGAAGAGCCGCTTCAACCACACATTAACTTACTGTTGCTGATATTACTTGATACCTACGAGTATATCCGTGCTTTTACGAATTTAACAGTACACCTAAATTGAGCCAACTACTGCTGGCCGCACCTAGTTCTAGCCGGCTAGAACTAGGTGCGGCCAGCAGTAGTTGGCTAAATTTAGGTGTAACAACTAGGTAACCGCACTTCGGCTTTTAGCCGTAATATATATACTTGAAAATGTATATTTTGTGTGAATGGTTGATTCATTATTTTTTAATGGAAAGTTAGCACCGAGAACGACGTGGGTGCAATAATGAATCAATATTTATCAGGGCTCTGCTGCAAATCAGCGCTGCTGCTGTAACTGAGGTAGCATATGCTGAGATGGAACCTTTTTTGGCATCACATCACTGACTTTTGCTGAGATTTAGTTATCGTTATTTATGTTTTCCATCTTGTACCTTGTATGTTTTTCATGTTTTTATTTACTTCTAATTGTAAATTCTGTAAGTGTATTGATGTTAATAAGACATATTATGTCCATATAAATAGAATAAGGGTAAAATTTCCAGTACACGGCTGTGTCCAGCATAGACTATATTGTACAGGCAATTTTTTTTAAATCTAAGAGTGTCTACTTTATCAGAGTAGATACTTCTTCGTTATTTAACTGGAATAAAATAAAATCACTCATATCATAAAATATATTTTTTGTGTGTATGAGAGTATAAATATAAAATCTGTTAATTAAAGTGGTTGAATTTTTTTTTTATTTGCTTACCAAATGTTTTATAATGAATAAAAGGTTTGGCTGCTTCTTTTAAGTGCTTACGCACTTCCATCAGAAAGCACATTGACTGCCAGTTTGTTCAAGTGATTGAAAACGCAAATGCTGATCATGAGGTAAGTAATAATAAAAAAGATTAAAAAAACTGTTGTACCATACTCCAAATACTTTTGAAAGACCTTTTTTTTATAGGATAGGGTGACAAACTAGCACACAGTCCACCTGAAGGTAAGTGGTTGCTGTTACCCATAGACATCTACATTTATCCTCGTTTGGGAATCAAAATGCAGATGCTTTGTCACCCGTGAGGACTAAGACGGAATGCCTCTTTTCCAGTAAAAAGGGTCTCCGGTTCTCTACACTCACCATACGAAACACAGCAGTGTTAAGCTACTATTTTACGCTGGTATTCGATAGACCTATCTAACGATGCCCCACACCGTGGGATAGAAGGTTGAAAACAATCACCTGTATAGGGGCCCAAAATTAAAGCCTTTTTAAAGATTTTATTTTACAACTTTGTAGGGGTGAGTACTTTTTTCATTGGGGGGTATATTGCCATAGTTGTCACGCTTGGCGAGCGGGTTGGCAATCACAGTTTTTTTTATTGGAATATTGCTGTTATCAGGAAGATGCTGCTGCCTCCTGATCTTCTGCCTGTTTCCCACTGTCACCTTTTACGACACCCACGGGAAGATATGGGGTAGTGGATATTCTAAACTGCCACTACACGGCATGAAAATGAAAAAAGGTCCTCGAGTGGCGGCCTCGTACCGGCGGATGAAGTGTAGGGCGTCCCCGCAATAGATGGAGTGACGACCTGGTAAGACATGCCATGGATGAAGGTAGCTTAGGACCGTGTTTTGTGGCAATCCTTGAGGGAGGCCTATGTTCAGCAGTGGACTTGTGCAGGACTGTAATGATGATGAGGAGTGACTACTATCTAATATGCAAAACTATAGGTTTGTAGTACCTAAGGTCCATGAGTAAAACTGTGAACGGACGGACGGTTATTGTTGTTTAACTGCGGAAGCCTAAAAATGTAGTTTGTTCTATATGGTTATCGTTTTTTTTTTTTTTTTTTTTATAGAATAGGGGGCAAACGAGCATGCGGCTCACCTGATGTTAAGTGACTACCGCCGCCCATGAACAACCGCAACACCAGGGGAATTGCAGATGCGTTGCCGGCCTTTTAGAAAGGTGTAAGCTCTTTTCTTGAAGGTTCCTAAGTCGTATCGGTTCGGAAAATTCGCTGGTGGTAATTGATTCCACAAAGAAGTTGTGCGAGGGAGAAAACTTCTTCTAAATCGCACAGTGGTGGACCGCCAATCATCCAGATGGTATGGATGGTAACGCGAGTTTTGTCGCGACGTGCGATGGTGAAATTGAGCGGCTGGAATTAGTCCGAACAATTCCTCAGAGCACTCCCCGTGATAGATGCGATAAAATACGCAAAGAGATGCAACATCTCTACGCAGTGCCAGTGTATCGAGCCGATCGGAAAGAACTCGGTCGTTGACGATTCGAATCGCTCTGCGCTGGATTCGGTCAAGTGGAAGGAGCTGGCACTGGGGTGCCCCGGCCCAGAGATGAGAACAGTATTCCATGTGGGGCCGAACTTGCGCTTTGTAAAGTTGCAAGCGATGTGCCGGCATGAAATACTGTCTCGCTCTGCTGAGCACGCCAAGCTTTTTAGAGGCCAATTTGGCCTTCCCTTCCAAGTGACCACGAAACTGCACGCTATTCGATATGTCGACGCCAAGGATTCCGATACTGGCTGAGGCAGCAAGGGGAGTGCCTTGAAACTGAGGAGATACGACAAAGGGGTTCTTTTTAGCGGTAAACGCGCAAACTTGTGTCTTCTGGGGATTGAATTGGACTAGATTTAGTCGGCCCCAATCCGAGACTTTGTTAAGCAAAGACTCGACTTCAGACACAAGTTTGTCCCGGTACTCGGCGACGTTTTCCCGTGAAATATTGGCACGGCCGGTATATAAGGCATCCCCAGTGCTGTCGTCTGCATAGCAATGAATGCTACCAGTTAGCAACATATCATTGATATGCAGGAGAAACAGCGTTGGTGATAGCACGCAGCCTTGTGGAACACCAGCGTTGATAGGCTTGTAATCAGAGCATGCACCGTCTACTACGACCTTGATGCTCCGATCAGCAAGGAAACTGGTGATCCATTTGCACAATTTCTCGGGAAGCCCATAGGAAGGAAGCTTCGAAAGAAGCGCCTTGTACCAGACCCGATCGAAGGCCTTCGCTATGTCCAAACTAACGGCCAATGCCTCCCCCTTGGACTCTACTGCCTCCGCCCATCTATGAGTTAAGTAAACTAAAAGATCACCTGCTGATCGACCCCGACGAAAACCGTACTGACGGTCACTGATCAGCTGGTGATCCTCAAGGTACCTCATGAGCTGGCAGTTTATAATGGATTCCATTATTTTGGAGAACAAGGAGGTGATGGCTATAGGCCTATAGTTGGACGGGTCTGAGCGGTCGCCTTTTTTAGGGATCGGGTGGACCAAAGCTGTCTTCCATGAATTCGGGACTACGCCTTGGGAGTAGGAGTACCGGAAAAGACGCGTTAAAACCGGTGCCAACTCCGGAGCACACGTCTTCAGCACAATGGGAGGGACTCCATCGGGCTCACTCGACTTGCTGACGTCCAGGGAGAAGAGTGCTTTGCGAACCGAGCGCTGTGTAAATCGCACATCCGGCATGGAGCACTCACATCGCGGGATGGTCGGCGGTGTGTTCCCCCCGTCATCTAGAGTCGAGTTGGACGCAAAAAGAGAGCACAACAGATCGGCTTTCTCTTTTGCGGCATGGGCCAGTGAGTCGTCCTCTCTGTGCAGAGATGGGAGGGATGGCTGACAGAAGTTCCCTTGGACAGCCTTGGCGAGAGACCAGAATGCACGGGTTCCCGAAGGAAGGCGAACTAGCTTCTCGCCAATTCTGCCGATGTGCTCAGACCTTGCCTTGGCAATGACGCTTTTGAAGGACCTGGAGGCGGAATTATACTTCTTTTTAAGTGCGCTGGTGTTTAAATCCCGAGACGTTGATGCGTCAGCCCAGGCCCGGTAGCACTCCTGCTTATAGCGTGATGCTATTTTACAGGAGCGACCAAACCATGGCTGGGATCTGCCTCCGATGGGCACCACAGAGGATGGAATAAAAAGTTCCATACCCTGAAGTACCACATCAGCAACAGAATCGGCAACAACGCTGGGATCTTCCGGCGAGAAGCAAACCCGCCCCCAAGGGTAGGATGCAAAAAAAGACCGCATCCCGTCCCAATCAGCTGACCTATAGTGCCAAACACGGCGGCAAGCTGTAGATCGCAACTGCGATTGGAGCGTGAGTGGCACTGTGCTCCGGATCAGACAATGGTCCGAAGAGCCCAGAGGGGCATCGACGGAGACCTGATATCCGTCCGGATGAGAGGTCAGCAGAAGGTCCAACAGGGAAGGTACATGGTCTTCCACATCTGGGATCCGCGTAGGCGAAGTAACCAGTTGTGTTAGACCATATGCCAAAGCAAAGTCGTAGACAGATCTACCCGCATGATCGGTTGAACGAGAACCAAGCCATTCAGCGTGGTGGGCGTTGAAATCACCGAGTATCACGATCTCTGCGGATGGGACCTGTTGTAGCACGGAGTCTGCAGCCATTTGGACGTGGTCGATGAGTCGGTCTGTGTCGGCATTACCGCTATGGGACCTATAGAGGCACCCGTAGACGCGGGGATGGTCGTCGCTGTCTACGCGCAGCCATAGGATGGACAGGTCCGTACCTTCAAGGCTGCCGAGGCGTCGAAAACAGATGTCCTCTCTGACGTATACACAAACTCCAGCCCGGGGCACAAAGGAGTGTTCCAATTTGTACCCCGGGTAGAAGAGATATGAAGTATCAGCCGGAGAGGACACCTGAGTCTCGGTTAAAAAGAGCAAGGCCGGCTTCGCCGTCTCTAGATGGTAATGGACAGCGTTAAGGTTGGAATGAAGTCCCCTGATGTTGCAAAAATTCACGGATAGCGTGACAAGGGTCGCCTTGGTTGTATTGCTCCGCTTGCCCCGAGCAGCATTAGGCACGAGCGGAAATTTGCCCCCCCCCAGAATACGCGGGGCAGCCTGAGCACCCACGCTCAGGAGTGAAGTAGTTTGTTCGTGGATGCTCAGCGAGGGATTCTCCAGGGGTGCTGGTACCCTCCTGGGGTAGTCTTGTATTTAATTCCACTACCATGTTGATGGGGGGGGGGGGGGGGGAATTGGGCCTCCGGCCACCTGCACTCACCAAACGCAACGCAGAGGTAAACCTCTACTTCACGCTGGTATTCTGTGAGGTCGTGGTACCACCCCGGTTCGAGCTGGCCCATCCGTGCGACAGCAAAAGCTACCGCTTGGCTCTACCACTGTAATCGTATATGTATGATTATCTTACCATGTGGTGGAATGTATGCTCGTTTATCACAATTACTCCAATAAAAAATTAAACACCTACTCTAAACCATACGCGGTATGGTTATGTTATGGTGGTTCTCTATGGTGGTCTGTTACTTACGATGAGATTGAGGACGTGTGGAGTTGCGCAGTGTTTCGGTGAACTTGTTATTTTGTGGCGAGGAGTGGCTGCTAGTCAGCGATAGCTGCCAGTTGAGCCTGTGTGCGTTCCTATAACAATATGAAGTGAAGCTAGAATACAATTTGAGAACGTGCAATTCCTGGCTCCGTGAAGTGTGCTTGCGTTAGGAATTCCCTAATATTGTACGTGAGATAGCCTCTCCGGCTATATATACTGTATACGTCTTCTTTTCCCTCCGGATTATAGGTATTCAAGTACAACATATTCCTATCCTATTCCGGTAATACCCTAAACTCTTTTCCTATCCTCTTTTCTTTTCCTATACACCTTATGATCCATAAACTGAATTTAAATACCAAATCCAGGTTAGGGGTAGCAATAGAATTCGGGTAAAATATATCCAGTACAGCAATCATCAATTATGATAAACGGCTGCGTATATTATATATATATATATATATATATATATATATATATATATATATATATATATATATATATATATATATATATATATATATATTGTTTAGGCGAAATATTAACCGTTTGAAAATTGAATTCCCAACGCACGCTCGGAACGTGCAACGCACCATGGCAAGGTCACCTCCGCCCCTCCGGGCGCTTGCATTCCGATCGCCGGCGTTTTCGATCGAGGCACGTCGAGACATTCATTGTGAGTAACTGTCAATTGTAAACGACGTGTTTGGAATTATAACGTCGAATTAAGCGTCCCTCATTATTTGCTTGCTGTGATTCGAATCAAACCGCGTGGCGCCGAATTTGTTAACGAATTTGTGCAGCGACGAATAATCGTGTTGTCTAGAACATTAGATTTCCGGTTGTCTAATTATTGAGAAATTAGTGTTTAATTGTACCGTTGCGTTAAGCGCCTTAAAAAGTCGCGGTCGTTTTTCGAAACAATTGCTGCGCAGTGAATGAAAGTGAACTTTAACCCACCAGTCGTGCCGCGTGTTACTACGGGATTTAGTTGCGTCTTGACGTTAGTTAAATGTACGATAAAATTAATAGACTGACATAGTGAATTGAAGAAAGAAGTTGTTAATTGGTTATTGCCTAGTTTGAGAGATCTCACCTGTGGAATAGTGGCAGCGCCGGTAGATCTGCGGTCAGACTTCAAAGGCTAATTCTGGTTAAACACACATACACTTCTCATACACAACTAAAATTCACCACACCTGACGCCGAAACGAGCCTTGGGGTCCTTCTTCGCTTCTGAACCAAGTAAGTCACGTAAATTAAGTACCTTATCTATATATCTCAAATATCCATAGGCATTTGGGCCCCGCCCTTAGTTTTCCGTCGAGTACAGCTGTATGGGCCCCTGTATAGTCAACCTTTGTCGGGACAGCTAAGAGCGTGTATATATATTATATTGCATAGGCTATTCTTTTTAATTTTCAGAGTGATTTAGCAGGGCGGACACTTGTTTGACTGGAATAAAATAAGTTTATCAGTCCTGTATCATAAAAATATTTTTTTTGTGTTTATGAGAGTAGGTAAAAATAAAAAATCTGTTAACCATAGCGATCGAAAAGAAAATTATTTCTTTATCAAAAGTTTTGAAATTAGTACAAGGTTTGAATTCCTCTTTTTAAGTGCTTAAGCACTTGCATCAGAAAGCGCATTGACTGTCTCATTGGTCTTGTAGTCGAAAACGCAATTACTATTCATGAGGTCTCGGGTTCACATCCCGGGTCGGTCTTAAAATCTGTTATCAGGTTTTTCTCTTAAGAAATTATTAGTAGCTACCCGGATTCAGGAAGTTTGCGGTGATTTACGTCTACACCTCGGTAAATACGTAAAACCTATTATCTCTCCGTCCAGGATTACCGTTCTATCGGACTATGAGAGTGAGGGAATAGAGGGTGCATCTGTACTTGCGCATATACTCGGGCGTTATAATCCTGTTCTGTTCAGATGGTTAGTTTCCGTTGAGACTGACCGCCCTGACCGGAATTCGGTCTAGAGGACATTAATATTATCAGAAGGAGCTCTTTAATTAACCCGAATTTATAGACTTCATTACTACTTATCATAAATCTTTATTATTTTCTTCTCTGATAGCTTAAAAATGTTTGTGATTTTATATCTGTCACATTGTTTCACATTTTTTTTAAATAAATTGTATCTCGTTAATTGAATTTCATACGCTCAATCTGTTTGTGGTTTAACAGGCTTGCTGAAAATTTTAATGACGGTTTTTAACGAGGATCATTTATTATTCGCTTGCTTTCTAAAATGCATGGCAATTTTTAGAAAATAGTTTATCAATTCTGTAAATTAAGTGACGTTAAATTCATATTGGATATAAAACTTATTTTTTTTACTTATGCTTTTTTCACCTTTTTCATAGAAATGACAAACATTTACATTTATGCTCGTTATAGAATCAAAATGCAGTTGCGTAGTCACTAATGAGAACTAAAACCCATTCAGTAATGAGAGAAGGCTTGTTTCCATCTGTGTGACATATAGGCTGTAACTTTACTTTTTTATGAGTGTTCACTTTTACCAAAAAAGCATTATTCCGTGATACATCTTATTTATTAATTTCATTTTTACTACTGTCCGTCTAGTTTTTTTTTTCTGCAAAGCTTAGTTGGAATAGTTAACGGTAATATTTTGTAATGTTAACAATATTTGTGTATATTACTCATATTTACGTTGTTTATTGTTTTATTTCATAATTTATTTATTTTATTTTATTTCCACCTTTACGCTTTCAGTGATAAAGTTGCCATTATACACGTGATTTAATTCTATTTTTCTTCTTTTCAACCGAATTCAAAAAAAGGAGGAGGTTCTCAATTCGACTACATTTTTTATGTATGTTACCTCAGAACTTTTTTTTAGGTGAACCGATTTTGATGATTCTCCTACTATTTGAAAGCTGGTACTTCTCATGTAGTCTATAATATAAAAATGAATCGCTCAATGTGTTGCTAAGCGCAAATCTCGAGATCAGCTGAACTGATTTCGCTAATTCCTTTTTATAATATTTCTTGAACTACGAAGATGGATCTTACGGAGAGAAAAATTTAAAAAATTGCCTGAAATATTCTAAAAACAACACTTTTCTATATTCCCATACAAAAGATTCGTAATAATACTTAAAACTCAATTTGAACTTTAATACCATACCATAAAGTTTAAGTGTTAGTGGAGGGGTTCCGGGAAGGCAAAATAATTAAGTGACGTTAGTGTCATATAAATACTATACCAATATTTGTAAATTAGAATATGTAAAAATAAAATGAAATATAATAAGTAGGTATCAGAATAAAAAATCACAAATTGTAATTTTCATTGTGATTTTTAGTGACTATTGAAAGAATTTTAAGTGTCTTATAATTTTATTTTTTGACATAATGTAATTGTTGACTTATCAACTTTCTTTTTTCTTTTTTTATCTTACTAGCTGATCCGGTCTCCTGAATAGATTAAAGGTTCGACTGTTAGGCAGTACGAAGTTTGCCGGGTCAGCTAGTATCATATAAATTTGACCAAGATCTGATCAGTCGTTCTTGAGTCATCTTATCTAAAGTAAATAAATATCTACTTATCTACCCATCTATTTGGTAATGTATTAGTAACGGTTGTAATTTTTTTAAATTTTATCACTTGTAACTGTACAGTGTTATGGGTTACAATAAAGTTTCATTTATTTAATTTGCAATTATAACTTTTTTGTACTATTTTTACAATAGTTTGTATTATATTATATTATGTACATCATAATAAAATGTAATATTAATAAAAAGGAAATTACTAAATAAATAAATAGCTCCTATATACTACTGTTGCTAATGACGAGAGGGAGCAGTGTAATAAAATCCTTCAACTCATTTTGTCTCGTGGTTGTTGAAATCGAAAATATTGAAAGTTCAGAAATATATCTGTGATGGTGATGAGGCCAATGATGAAAAATACTTTCACCTTCGACAGGAAGAAGTATTAAAGGTGCGAGATAGCTAGTACTGAGATAGCCAATGCGTCCTTCAAGCTTAGAGACTATGGCGAATTCTTCTTAGAATAGAGAAGTCTAGCAGTGTTATTGAAAAGGAAGATTCTTTATAATATTAAAAACTCTAGGATTTTGTCCTGTATCGTGGAGGTTCAAACATGTCGAACCGAAATAATAATTTGTAGGCCGTATAAATAAATCCATGGCTCTCAACGCTGTAACTCAATGTTGACCCACTGCACTAAACCGTCCCGCCGTTCAGATTCTTATGAAAAGAAAAGAAAATAAGCAAGATAATAAAGATAAGCATATTTAGCGACTAGTTTTCGTATAAAACCTTTTTTCTTCGGGAAAAACTAAACGAAAACAATAACTGAAATCCGCAATAAATACATTGGACCAAAAAAATTAATAGAAATAGTGGATGTATATTTACTAAGATAAATGTCTTCAGTTGGGTAGAGACGGACTAATTTATAGGTTGAGGAATAAATGGTGGAGCGGCACTCTACTGTGAGTGAATTGTGCATTGAACGGAAAGATAAAGACTTGGCCAAATCGAAATTTGTTTTAAGTGTATAACTGAACAGAATATTTGATATATGGTAATTTGTTTCTTTGAAATAAGTATTTTTTACAGATCAAGCGTAACAAAGCACACAGTCCACACATCTGTCCTCGGTTAAGAACAAAATACAGATGCGTTGTCACCCCTGAGGACTAAGATGGAATGCCTCGTTTAGTAAAAAGGGTCTCCGGTTCTACACTCACCATAAGCAACTCACAAAATAGCATTGATATGGGGTTTTACGCCCGTAATCTGTGAAAGCGTGGTCCTATCCCGGTCGAACCAACACATTCGTGCAGCTGCAGCATGGCTCTACCACGTGCCTAAGTTAAGTAAAGGATTCTTTTTAAAAACAATTTTTTTACAAAGTCGAAGCTTTAAAAATTTTAAATCAAGTTAATGAATGACAAAACTTACATTAAGTTTTGCCGTTTTTCTACAGAAATAATACATTTTTAATAGAAATACTCCATCTGCCTGAGCCTGTAGTCAGTCAGTAGTTCACCATATAACTTGATTTTGTAGCATAAGCAAAGTAGAACATTTTAGGGATATAATGAGATGTCTATGGGTCACAACATCCACTTATCATCAGATGGACTGTATGATATGTCACCTTGAATTATAAAAAATATTTGGAAAAAACAAACTTTACGGATTTAATCGAATTTAATTTTAAAGTTTTAGTTCCCGACGTTTCGGACACTTTACATCACTCATGGTTACGGGAGGGAGGTGGGAGTTAAAATTAGTTATATTCCACGTGTGTATTCTCGTAAATACAAGAAAACATTGTAAAAAATATTTCATTGAATTCTGCAATGATACAAAGGAGAGTGCAAGTAAAAAATTTTTAATAGAATAAAATGTGGTGCAATAAAAATACATTATTCAAAGAGGCTGCAACTATCCATTTACAAAAGATTAATGCCTCCATTTCGCTGGAGGTGGACTAATCTGTTAGTTTAAAAAGAAATGTAGTCGTGGACAATCTCTTTTGGAAGTGCACGAAATAACTACTTTTTGAAGTTCTGTATTTAAATGTCTTACAATTTTATTTAACTAATCTTTATTTCATGATAACACAATTAAACGTTACGATTTGGATATCTATGAATACCTTGCGGTATTCTGTACCTAATAAAATTATATGCATTTGTGTGGAACAGAGCATAACAGTTTTTGCAAGGAATTTCGTTACTGTTTTGTATTACTTATAAGAACTTTCGGCACGTCCTCGTCCTTCGTCCATCAATCTACCTTTTCCTCCCTCGTACATCTACCTTACTTTCACCTTATTAACGTTCCTTTCCATGCGTTCCTCCATCCCGCACATATTTATGAAGGACCGTGTCAAAGTCCTAAGTCAAAGTGGCTAAACGCTCGCTATAAATTTCATATTACGCGAGTAATCAGAGTTCAATTCCCGTCAGCAGCAATAGACATTTTAACAGCAATTTTAAGTTTTGGTTTATCATGTAGGTGAAGGAAAACCTTGTGAGGGAAGCTGCATGTAAGAGGTTAAAAATTTAAATATCTCACGGACATGTGAATTCTGTCAAAAATGAGAGGCGGTAACAATTAAGTAATAATTTCAAGAAAATCGTTACAATTTTTTTTTAATTAACAAAAAACGTCAGGTCTGGCGCCGTCAACGTGAACAGAAATAGTCCCAATAGCAATGTTTTTTTTAAAGGAGACACCACAAAGGAGTAAAATTGTAGTAACATAATAAATACATATAATAACGGTTAAAAACAATTTATTGGTCACGAGGCGTTATTAACTAACGATAAGACACGTCTAGTCTATAGGCTGCTGCATCCACTTGACACTGGGTGGATTGCCTGTGGGCTCGTTTACCCTTTCTTCTATAAAAAGAGGCTCCAACAGGAATGGGCTGTTTCGACTGGGACGAAACACGCGTGCACAAAATATGAGTATTTCGTATGGTGAGAACGACGAGAACCGGTGACCCATTTTACTGTATAAAAGGCAATGCTGTAGTAGTCCTGAATGGTGACGTATTTGCAATGGATTCTGAAATGACAAAGGATGTGTCAATGTGCGGGTGGATAAACTGTGTGCTCGTTTGGTACACTAACTTCTATACAAAAGGTTTATAATAAAAATTTTGTACAGTTACGATAGATTTAAAAAAGGATTACTGCAAGGGGATCGACTAACTTTGTTGCGGTGCACTTATATATTATTATATGTACTTATGGTGGATTTATATCCTTTTTTTACAATTGACAACTAATGGAGAAGGAAGGTTCTCGAATGGTGGGCTCGTACAGGACGAAGTCCTCACTTGATGAAGTGACGACATCATACCACTTATTATACACTAACTGTGCACGCGACTTCGTTCGCATAAAATCTTTGTTAACGTATGTTTTGTAGTTTACTACTTTGGACCTAATTGATTATATATTTTATGAAATACACCACTGTTCCAATCGAATTGACTGCCTCGTTAGCCTAGTGGTCGTAAAAGCGGGTGCTGATTGTGAGGACTTCATGGGTTCGAATCCTGGGTTGTTTGTTTTTCCGTCAATTAATTTCTAAAAGCAACCATGAGTTTGGAAGTTGGCGGTATTATCACCCCCGTACCTCGGAAAACACGTTAAGCCGTAGACCCTGCGCCTGATCTCTCTCCGGTCGTGTCGGATTACTGTCGAATCGGACTATGAAAGTAATGAATACATAAATTGTGCACCTATGCTTATGTATAAACATGGGAACTATAATTCTGTCTTGCGCAGATGTTTAGTTTTCATTAGGACAGGCCGCCGTGACCGCTCAGGAGGACATTATTATTGTTCCAACTCAAAAAGTAATAGTATAGATGTTTTTACACTCACAAAAAATAATTTCGTCACACATGTAGTAAACTTAAATTTTTTTTATAACGACTTCATTATAAATAAAATGAGAACATCACCAATGTAGCCGAAGTCAAATTAAGTAGCACCATCTGTCAAACAAAAAATAATCATCAAAATCGGTTCATCACATCACAATCAAAAAGACAGTTGAATTGAGAATCTCTACCTTTCTTGAATTCGGTTAAAAATCGATGAAGTGTAACTCTGAAGGTGCTGTATTCATTTCATATTATGTCTTTAGTTATATAAATAAAATTGAAATGTCTGCCCCTAATATCAAAATAACTTCCTTTTCTACCGATTTCAAAAAGGAGGAGGTACTTAATTCCACTTTATGTTTTTTTATGTGTGTTACCTCATAACATTTTTCTAAATGAGCCGATTTCGATGTTTCCTTCTTTATTTCAAAGCTGGTGCTTCTTATGTGGTCCCACATACATTTTGAATGTTCAAGGACTGACCAATAGTTATTGACTTACTCATAATAATTTATATTAAAGTAGGTTGTAAAAAAATTTAACTTTAAATTATATTGAGGTGAGTTTTGCATGCCTTAAGATTTCATCGTGTTCAACGTTTATCAGATTGCAGTTAAACTTTGTCAACTTATTGCTTGCACTTGTGCCAATGTTATAGGCATAGTACAATTAACTTACAGCAGATGGCGACAAAAATGACATTGACTTTATTATGACGACCAGACGACAACTGTTCAGTTATGTCTCAGTGATCGCGAGGGTGAAAACTGGCAGCGATCACCGAATGGTTAGAGGCACACTGAACCTAAACGTTAAGTTGGAGAGGTCTCGTCTAATGAAGTCAACGCTCCATCCCCCTCGTGCTCTAATCCAAAGTCCCGAAACCATTCAGCTCGAGTTACAAAACCGTTTTTATTGCCTAGAAGACTGCAATGAAGTGGACGATATGAATGACAAGCTCGTGAAAACTGTCCATGCGGTCGGAGCTAAGTTCTGTAAGACCCGCCGCAGAAGAACACAAAAACTCTCCGATCACACTCTTAATCTCATGGCTGTTAGACGGGAGATGAAGCTACATTCTTCAACAGACTTGACAGCATACAGGCATCTGAACAGACAGATCTCCAAATGCATGCGGCGGAACTTACGCAACTTCAATACAGCTCGTATTGAAGAAGCGATCGAGCGGAACCAAGGCTCCAAAATCTTTGCCTGAGATCTGTCTGCCAGAAAGAGCCAACTGTCAAGGCTGAAGACGGAATGTGGCAGCATCGTTTCCGGGACACCTGAGATTTTGAGTGATATTGAGAGGTTCTATGGGCAGTTGTACATGTCATCGTTGGAGCCACACGCAAGTGTGAGTAAGTAAGATCCAAGAGCGAGTCTCATTCGACACTATTCCGATGATATCCCGGAGTCAGTCTGAGCGAGATTAGAATGGCTCTCCAGCACCTTAAAAACGGCAAGGCCCCAGGGGAGGATGGAATTACAGCGGAGCTTCTGAAAGCGGGTGGAAAACCGGTACTTGAAGTCCTTCAGAAGCTGTTTAATTACTTCCTCCATGGTGACACTACACCGGAGGCGTGGAGCAGAAGTGCGGTGGTATTGTTCTTCAAGAAAGGTGACAACGCTCTCTTGAAGAACTACAGACCGATTTCCCTTCTGAGCCGCGTCTACGTGCTGTTTTCGAGAGTCATTACGAATCGTTTCGCGCGCAGACTTGACGACTTCCAGCCTCCTGAACAAGCCGGTTTCCGAAAGGGCTTTAGCACCATAGACCACATACATACCCTTCGGCAAATTGTACAGAAGTTCGAAGAGTACAATTTGCCACTATGTCTGGCGTATGTGGACTATGAGAAAGCCTTTGATTCCGTCGAAATTTGGGCGGTGCTGCAGTCCCTTCAGCGGTGCCAAGTTGACTGTCGGTATATCGAAGTGTTGAAGTGCTTGTACAGTAGGGCTACGATGGCTATCCGAGTACAGAACCAGAGTACGAAACCTATCCAATTGCAGAGAGGTGTAAGACAGGGTGACGTCTCATATCCCCGAAACTCTTCACCGCTGCATCGGAAGACGTTTTCAAGCTTCTGGACTGGAAAGGATACGGTATCAACATCAATGGCGAGTACATCACTCACCTTCGATTTGCCGACGATATAGTCCTTATGACAGAATCGCTGGAGGAACTAAGCACTATGCTCAATGACCTCAATAGTGCTTCCCAACGGATAGGTCTTAAGATGAACATGGACAAAACAAAGATCATGTTTAGTGTCCATGTCACACCTATGCCGGTAGTTGTTGGGAACACTAAGCTCGAAGTTGTTGACGAGTATGTTTACCTGGGACAAATAGTCCGACTAGGTAAGTCCAACTTCGACCGAGAGGTCAATCGACGGATTCAACTCGGCTGGGCAGCGTTCGGGAAGCTACGACACATCTTCTCGTCAGACATACCTCAAAACCTTAAAACGAAATTGTACAGCCAGTGCGTGTTGCCAGTGATGACTTACGGAACTGAGACGTGGTCCTTCACTGCTGGCCGGATGAGAAAGCTCAAGGTCGCTCAGCGAACTATGGAGAGGGCTATGCTCGGAGTTTCTCTGCGTGATAAACTTAGGAATGAGGGTATCCGCAGTAGAACCAGAGTAACCGACATAGCCCAACGGATTAGTAAGCTGAAGTGGCAGTGGGCCGGCCATATAGCTCGAAGAACCGACAACCGATGGGGAAGAAAGGTTCTTGAGTGGCGGCCTCGTACCGGTAGGCGAAGTGTAGGGCGTCCCCCCACGAGATGGAGTGACGACCTGGTAAGACTTGCAGGAAGTCGATGGATGCAGGTGGCTCAGGACCGTGCTTTGTGGCATTCTTTGGGGGAGGCCTATGTTCAGCAGTGGACTTGTGAAGGGCTGTAATGATGATGATGATGATTTGTTTAAAAGTACGCAGGATTCATAATATATAGTTTTTTTATTTACTTATTTCTTTCATAGACAGTAGGAAGTATAACAATTAATAAGGTGTAAACATAAACTCTTTTGGGTTTTACCGTACACCCCACGCCGTCGATATTATACAATAATAAAGATAAAAACTATTTATAACAATATTTGCTGCACTTTTCATAGATACATACTTAAGAAACAATTTTATAAACACCATGAGGAGGGTATATCACAAAATAAAGTTATGGAAAAACCTCTTCTTCATTTTTTGCTACTTTTTTATTCTACAGGCTGTTTTTTAGCATTACGATTTTAACAGGTATGGTATAAAGTGTGGTTTGTGGTTATTATTATATAGTGTTGTTAGTTTATATTTATTAAATATGTGTATTTTATGCATATGTTTTGTATGTGGATAATTTTTTTTCATATTATAAATTATAATATTTTAGTGTTTATATTATGTATATGCTTACGTGAATTTATTAATTGCTATTATGTAGATAGATATAATTATGTTCAAATGGAAAGGAATGTTTAAAATTATAATGTATGTTATGTGTATTTTTTTTATAAGATAAGCGAGAAAAACGAGCACACAGTCCACCTGATGGTAAGTGGTTGCTATGGCCCATAGACATCTATATTTATCCTCGATTACGAATCGAAATGCAGATTCGTTGTCACCCGTGAGGACTAAGATGGAATGCCTCGTTTCCAGTAAAAAGGGTCTCCGGTTCTCTACACTCACAATACGAAACACAGCAGCATTAAGCTGCTATTTTACGCTAGTATTATGTGAGAGCGTGGTCCTTCCCCGGTCGAGCCGATCCATTCGTGTTACAACTATACCAGAAATATGCTGCAGCATGGCTCTACCACGTTAAAATATTGTTTTGTTTATTATTTGTAGAAAATATAGTTTCAAAATGTTTTTTAGATTTTTGTATGTTATTTTTTCTCTAATAGCATTAGGTATAAGGTTAATTAGGTAAGGTATTATGTATTTTAATCGTCTTTTACCATACAGGTTATTATAAGAAGGTAGTTGTAGTCTAAGGTTATCTTGTCTACGGATTGAATAATTTTTGTATAGTTTTTGTAGATTTTCAGTAAAATAATATTGTCATAAAAGAATTAGTTCTACTTTTTCATGAGTTGGTAAAATTTTACAAAATGCAAAGAGCTTACGGTAGACTTTAAAGGTAACTTTTAACTTTATAGGAACTATTCTTTTTAGTATATGTAACGGGAGTGAAAAAATATTGTCTAGGTGTGTTTTAGAGGTTCTCCCATAACTGGACAACCCATAGGATATTATAGACTCAGCCAGGGACTTATAGAGTAGTAGAAGTGTTTTATAAGGTGTTTTAGGTTAAATAATTGAGAATTTGGCTAATATTACCCTTAGTTTGTCACTCACATGGTTAATATGCTCCTTCCAGTTTAGCCGATCGTCGATTACGAATCCAAGGTATGTCTATTTACTTACTTGTTCTATGGTGTCACAGTTACATTGCTGAGTGTTATTTGATTGTTTTAGATGTAGACATTGATGGTTGTGTGCTATAATTTTTAATCTAAAAGTGCTTCTGTTTTTACTAGAGCTGATGTAAATTAGTTTGGTGTTATTGGAACTAAGTACAAGTCCAACATCATGAGACCATTTCACTAATATGTCTAAATCGCTTTGAAGTCGAGTAAGGGCATCTTCGATGTTTCGTCTTGTGGCAATTAAACATGTGTCGTCCGCAGACTGGTACAGCTCACACTGTTTTATTGCGTTTGAGAGATTATTTACGTTGGTGAGTAATGTAAGCGTCCTAATACGGATCCTTGGGCAGTACCTTCAGTTGCTAAAACTGAAAAACTATCTGCATTACTGACCCTAACTTGATAGCTTCTATCATGTAAGTAGTTTTCGCACCAAGTTAGTAGATTACCTCTGACCACTGTCGTTCAAGCTTTGTAGAAGCTTGTCATGTCTGAGAGTATCAAATGCCCTACTATAGTCAACGAAGACCACCAATATATGCTCTTTTTTATCTTAGTGGTTATAAATACTGTCAGTGAAAGTGGATAGCAGTTGAGTCGTGCTTTTATGTGGTTGAAATCCGTATTGGTTGCAAGTTAGTATACTATTATTGGCATAAAAGTGTTGTATTTGAGTCCCTACATATTTTTCTACTACTTTATTGATCGTAGGCAATATGGTTATTGGTTTATAGTTGAGGTAGTCCGCCTGGCAATTTTTTTTATGAATGGGTCTCACAATGCCGGTCTTTAGTAATTTTGGGTATTTGCCAGTGAGAATGCATGCGTTTATAAGTTTAGCAATGGTTAATGAAATTTTGTCACATTTCTCTTTTATATCGATGGCTCTTATCTTATCTACTCCGGGAGCTTTGTTACTGTTAAGAGATTTTAGTAACTGCTATTGATTTGGGTTCTGCAGACCTAAATCTCATACTCACATTTGCTGATACTGCATAGGTTTTTTTGTCGAGCAATGGTTCGAAAAATTTTGATATTATTTGTTTGACACTATTATTGAATGTGACAGCGAATTTATTTGCAACGTCTTTCGATGAGTTACCGGACCGAACTAGATACCGCGCTCCCTGCAAGTAACAGCTCTGTGAATGCGGCATCTTAATATTGTAGTGTGTATAATTTGCAAGATGCTAGTGTGCGGGAAAATTGTATATGCCAGCAGCTTAACTATTACCCGATTAACGGGAAAATTTATTTTATGCTATGGCTTAGTACTTAAATTCATAGTTATGAATGTATTCCAGAAATACTTAAAAATGAATAGTTTATTAATAACGAAAATATCAAGATATTTGTATATATTATTTATAGGTTTTTCTTCTGAATAAATGACATATAAATGATAAGGCCTCCTTTTAATCAGTTTAATTTTTTATTTACATGTCTAACTAATATTTACAAATTATTTAAAAAAAATAGTTACATATATGGTGTAATCAAAATAGTGCTTTCTATTCTACGCGTCAATATGAACAACTTTTACTATTGATCTATCTTCCAAATCGCAAGAAAAATCAGGTCTTCCATACAATTTGAGCAAGTTTGTACAAAATTTTGTATGGAATAACTGACTTTGAGATATTTTTTATAGGATCAGGGTGACAAACGAGCACTCAGTCCATCTGATGGTAAGTGATTGCTGTGGCTCATAGACATATACATCTATCCTCGGTTAAGAATCAAAATGCAGATGCGTTGCAACCCCTGAGGACTAAGATGGAATGCGTCATTTCCAGTAAAAAGGATCTCCGGTTCTCTACACTTACCATAGGAAACACAGCAGCGTTAAGCTCCTATTTTACACTGGTATTCTGTGAGAGCGTGGTCCTTCCCCGGTCGAGCTGACCCATACGTGCTACAACTATACCAGTAATATAGCTGCAGTATGGGTCTATCACGTATAAATTGAAAATTTCGAAGATGTTCCCATAATAAAAAATATTCATGTTGACGCACAGAATCATTTCCTTAGTTATTAGTTACTATTTTGTTACACCTTTAGTTAGTATATAAGACCGAGGAAAAAGTTTCTTCGTATATTGTATACAAATTCAAGACGATTTTGTTTAAAGTTTTATTACATTTAATTATAATATACATGGGTTCATTCTGTTCGATAATTTGTTACCATCTTGTAGGTAATGACATAATAAAAAATAAACGTTGTTGTAGAAATCTTGTGATTTTGATTAAAAGAATGCGACAAGTAGTTTTATTTGATATATTCAATACCAGAGATTTGAAGGAACATGGATTTAGTCATCCATTTATAATGAAAAAAAAAATATAAACTTAAATATTAAAACCTCCAAAAAGCTTTCTTTTAAAGAACACAAGCAACAAAAGAAAATAATGACTAAAACTTTTAAACCAGTTTTAAGTACTCACGCAAATACTGGATTTTTAGGAATGTTAGTGTGTATTGAAAGTCTCAAACAGATAAGTAATCTTGTGATCTGGCGTTATCATGATGAAAGACCACTCCTTTTCTGATTATCAATGCCAGCCGTTTTTTTTTCTATTTCTTGCTTGTCTCATTATTTATTGGTAGTAGAGATCCGAATCGATGGTTTAGCCGGCGGTAAAAGCTCATGATAAACTTTCAATACCACCATACACACAGCATCATTTTATTGCGTGTTAATCCAGGTTTAGTCTGTAAACAAATCACATACCAATACAGAAAAAAATCACGTTTCTTGTATGGCCTTCATACAAGAAACGTGATTTTTTGGGTCCTTTAATATTTTACTTGTTTTCTTTTTTATTTTATGTTGTTATAGCAGCAATATAAATACACATTCTGTGAAAATTCTACTATAACGGTTCATAAGATACAGCCTACTGACAGACAGACGGAACAATAGTGGAGACTTGGGTCCCGTTGATACACTTTGGGTACGGAACCCTAATAAACGGCAATTATGTCATTGAGCAATACTACAGAAATAAACACTAAATAGTTTGAAATTAGATTAAATTATAATAAGTTAAATATATTATATTATAAAATATACTAACAATAAATTCACATATAAAAATCTCAGCCACGGGGAACTTTATTTTTGCATTCGCGGCAACACTGAAGAGCGTCATTGATATTTTGTGACTTATTTATGGCTCGTGTTATTTTATGTTAAAATTTCGAAATTGTATGATACTTAATGATAGTATGTGATTCCAGTGTCTTTCTTATTTCTTGTAGTATTATTTTTACACAAGTTTCAATACGTAAACTGGTATTTTACTTCGGATTATGATCAAAATTTAATAAAACATTCGGCACGTTCACCTCACACGTTGCCTGCAACGCGACTGGCTCGGGTACGCCGATTTCGGGGTAGTATTTGCTGCCGCATTTTACATGAGCGCCGGCGGTATCTATTCAGAGCGCGCGATGACTTATCATTCATCTATGGATATTACTGATTGATAAATTTTCGTTTGGTTGCGTTGATTTATTTCCGCCCAATCTTTGCATTTACTTGTATCTTTTTTTACCGATTGCTTTATACTATAGTGAAGGATCAACATCTACAGGACATATACATGACTTATTCCACTAACAGTAGTCTCAGATCAAGGGGCTACATTCAGATCTGCTCTTATACTACTGCAAGATGAAACTAGATCAGTTGAAATACGAAAAAATAAAAACACAGGTACAATTAATCAAAATTTTACCGCTATGTTTACTTTTAATAGAATTGCCTTATTATTAATATGTTTTATATTTATAGATGACCTGATAACATGTAAGTGGTATTTATATGCGTGTCATATTTGATCCACCACATTTAATCAAAGGAATGCGAAACAATTTTTTAACCAAAAAATATACAGTACCAAGAAAATATTTCTACATGGACAGATAAGAAAGACTATGAACATGCAGAAACACGGTTATTACCCAAACTCAACGTCAACCATGTTATTTCTGAAAAAAAATTAAGGTATAAAATAATTGTAATTTTATTTCTATAACATGTAATTTAATTTTTGTATGTGTAATATACGTTTTCCTGATCAAATCCTTATGGATTATTTGCAGGTTAAGAATTATGTTTGTGTATTTAGTAAAACCGTGGCAGGACCCTCAAGTTATACAGCTGCATTTTGTAAGTTATCATATTAATTATTTTATTAAATTTTATTCAATATATAGCACCATAAAACTGAAGTGTTTTACATGGCTAGTGGTGAGAACCAGAGACCCTTTTTACTGGTAACAAGGCATTCTTTTGTCTTCAAGGGTGATAATGCATTTGGATTTTGATACTTTTACAACTGAGGATTAAGGTAGGTGTCTGTTGGCCACAGCCATAGACTAATCTATGGCCACAGCACAGCAGAACAGTAACTTAAAAATACTGTACAGAGTATGTATTGATATTTCATTTAATAATATTTCAAATATTTATTACAGCTCATTTGGATTTGCGGCCAGTGAGCAGAACATATAAAAATACATCTGAAATAGTATGTTTTATAGAGGACCTATTTGAGAGTGTGAATGGACGTGCGGTGATAAATAGAAAAAGAAGAGGGAAAGATTTAAGAATGTTGGCATTCTGGTAGCAAGCTTTGTTGATACAACAAAATATAAAATTTATTAATGAAAATGGTCATGAATATACATTGCCCAGTATAAAGAACTGAATAAGTAAAAAGAGTACCATAAAAAGATTTAAGAAATTGTGGCAGTTTTTTTCCAAGGAAAACATAAAAATTATGAAATTTAGTTCGTGAGATGTCCGTCTGATTCGGTTAGAATCTACTAGTTAGTCTGTGGAGCGTTCTAAGCCTTCATCTATAGACGATTTTATTCGACCTGTTAATCTGTTTAAGATAGATCACAAATTTCTAGTATTGTTTTTGTTGGATATTATTTCTGACTTAGTGTTTTTGTTTTTAGTTTTTTGAATCAAAGCATTGGCATAGTTTCCAGTTTTATTGTATTTTAGTTTTAAAATCGTATTATTTTTATTTTTTATCCATTGAAGAAATAAATTATCCCTATACTCACAGGCTTGGATAATAATAATATTACATAATATATACTATTATAATACGCCTACAAGGCGTAGGGAAGTGACGACCCCATCGCCCGCTGACGTAACAGTTAAGTGACAAAACTGCTATGTCAGCGCAGTCAGTCAGTGCCTTGCCAAGAGGTGTGAGCGCCGTGCCTCGGCAGTATTAAGGGTGCAAAGGCCCGTTTGTGCTTACGGCCACACTATTAAACGGCGCCGGGTCTGGGCGTCTCCCGTTAATTGACGCCCAATTCAATGGATGATGGAAAATTATAGAACGCGCATAGGGCCGCTGCCTGGGGGTCGCCGGGGCGCGTCTGGAGCTGGCGCTGGACGTGACAGCATGCGAGCCGCCAGCCGAGCGCGAGGTGCTGCACGACCACCTAGCAGCCCCTCGCGTCCATCATCCCCACCAGACGGCTTGGTGTCGGCGGGGTCATCTCGGACTCGGCAAGCGGCACCCGCCGCTGGTGGAGTACGCCGCATGCGTTGGACAAAACATATGAACATAAACGCATTGCGGGCGTACTATAGGGCGAAAGGGGAAGAAACTGGAGGGATAGCGTATCGGGCTCGGATGCATCGCTTTTTTGCTGAGCTTGAGCCGTCAGTTCCCGTCACGGAGCAAAACCTGGCAGACCGAGTTCGGTACATCATACGCTCGAAAATATTTGATGATGCCGAACTCGAACGACTACGACGTGAGGCTATTCCCTCATCGAATGAACCGGCTAGAGCTGGGGATCCGGCTCTTCAGGCCACAGACCAGCAGCCACATATAGAGGGCGCCATGGATCTCCCTGCCCTGGTTGATTCAGGCGATGATGGAATAGTCACCCAAGAACTAGAGCAGATGAGGAGTAAATTGGAGGAGGCGATTGAGGAAACGCGCAGTACGCCTCTCGAAAATCGACCGCGACTCCCGCGCATACCCCTAAGCAAGCGGAATCGGGCTGTCGTGAGGGCTCTCAACCCAATGCTGGTCACCTATTTGGAAGCCAGCCGGGACCTTTGCGAGACGGACTCAATTCTTTTTGGCGCCGCACTGGCAGTTTGTCGTATTGTTGGCGCCAAACTTCCCACGGCTGGACGCGCTACTAGACAAAGTAGCGCCATCCCAGCCTGGAGAAGAAGGATTGAGGACCGTATCGTAAAGGCAAGGGCCCTCATCGGCAGGCTGATAAGCTTCAGGTCGGGCAATAATAGGCCGCGAATTGTGCGCACCGTCAGAATGGCGTTTGCTGGGACAAATATCAGTTTGTCCCAGCCGGATATAACGCAAAAACTGACGGAGCGCATAGACGACCTGAAGCAGAGAATCGCTGCTTGGGGGAAGCGGATTCGGCGTTATACCGAGAGGTCGACACGGTTCAACCAGAATCGTCTCTTCCAGAGTGATCAGAAGAGGCTATATAAATCATTGGAGCGACCAATGGTACGTGGAACGGGCCAAGCACCGAATCAGGCCGACACTGTCGCATTCTGGCGCGGCCTGTGGTCAGAGCCCGTAAACCACCGCGAGGGCCCTTGGACGGAAGCTGTGGTGAGTCAGTGTGCGAATCTTACGCCCATGGACCCCGTCATTATAACGCCGGACGATGTAGCTGAGGCGGTCCGAAGGGCCCCGAACTGGAAAAGTCCGGGGCTCGACGGGCTGCATCACTACTGGCTGAAGGGGTTCGTGGTGTGTCACGCTGTGCTCGCCCGACAATTTCAAGAGGCTCTCGACCAAAAGTCGCTCCCGAGCCTCTTCACTACTGGGATCACTCATTTGGTTCCTAAAGACCGGGATACCATAGACCCGAGCAAATACCGCCCCATCACGTGTCTACCCACGATATATAAGACACTAACATCCATTTTGAGCGCGAGAATCACTCGTCACCTGAACTCAAATCAGGTGATGTCGCGCGCTCAAAATGGATGTCGGGGCGGTGGTCGTGGAACCAAGGAACCACTCCTCATTGACGCGGTCATTGGCAAAGTGGTTAAACGCAACCGTCGGAACCTATCCGCCGCCTGGATAGACTACAAAAAGGCATTCGACTCGGTGCCTCATACATGGCTGGAGAGGGTCCTCGAGCTGTACAAGGTTGACTGTACAGTTAGAGACTTCCTTGGGCAGTGTATGGGGCAGTGGAGTACGATCCTTTGTCATCTAGGCGAGCGGATGACGGCTGCGGAGAACCACATAAGGATAAGAAGGGGTATCTTCCAGGGCGATTGTCTGAGTCCAATCTGGTTCTGCCTCTCTCTGAACCCTCTCAGTACCTTACTGGAGGGCTCCGGGAGGGGATTTCAGCTTCGGAGGGGAGGTACAAAAGTGACCCACCTTTTCTATATGGATGATCTCAAGTTATTCGCCTCCAGTCGCTCTCATCTTATGGAATTGCTAAACATCACTTGTGATTTTAGCAATTCTATTAGAATGGAGCTGGGGACGGATAAGTGTGCGGTCCTCCATGTTGAAAGGGGAAGGGTTGCTAACTCTGAGGGCATAGATTTATCTATGCCCATCAGCATAAGGACCCTTTCCGAGGCTGAAACATACCGATACCTGGGTATGTCACAGAACATCGGTGTAGATGAGGCGGGTATGAAACAGTCAGTTTGCGATGTGTTTTATGCACGCTTGACCAAAGTGCTTAACAGCCTTTTGTCCGGTGTGAATAAGACGCACGCATATAACGGTTGGGTCATGCCTGTTCTCATGTATACCTTTGGCATACTTAGGTGGACTCAGACCGAACTAAACGCTCTGGACAGAAAAGTCCGCACTATAATGACGTCCCACAGGGTGCATCATCCGAGATCGTCAGTAATGAGGCTGTACTTGCCGCGGAAGCATGGTGGGCGCGGCTTTTTAAGCGCGCTTACCATGCATAATCGCGAAGTGTGCAGCCTCCGTAATTACTTTCTGACGAGAGCGGATGATCCATACTATAGGGACGTTATTTCTTGTGATAAAGGACTGACCCCTCTATCCTTAGCCAACGAGCAATGGCAAGACCCAGCAGTACAGTGCATTTCCGACCGGGAGACCGTATGGAAGGAGAAGGAGCTCCACGGGAGGTTCTACAAGGCTCTACATGAGCCTTTCGTAGACACAGTCGCCTCCCTTCACTGGCTACGTTTCGGTGACCTCTTTGGGGAAACCGAGGGTTTTGTCTGTGCGATACAGGATCAGGTTATTAAGACCAACAATTATCGGAGATACATCCTAAAGGATGGCGCCGTCGACATCTGTCGAGCTTGTCGCCATCCCGGTGAGTCACTTAGGCATGTCATCTCCGGTTGTTCGGCGCTTTCTAACTCTGAGTATTTGCACAGACACAATCTAGTAGCCAGGATTCTACACCAGGAGCTCGCTCTGAAATACGGTCTCGTGGATCGGAAACTGCCGTATTATAAGTACTTGCCGGAAGCCGTGCTCGAAAATGACCGCGCCAGGCTCTACTGGGACCGGGCCATCATCACAGACAGGACTATTCTTGCGAATAAGCCTGATATTGTGCTGATGGACCGGGCACAGTCAAGGATCTTTTTGGTCGACATTACCATTCCTTATGACGAGAACCTCGTGAAAGCCGAAACAGATAATGTGACAAAATATCTGGACCTGGCTCACGAGGTTACCGGCATGTGGGGTGGTCTGCCGACCGAAATTATTCCTGTGGTCGTTTCTGCGAATGGGTTAATCCCAGTCAGCCTCCCGGGTCATCTGAGGCGACTGGGACTCCGTGACGGACCGCTCCAGGCTCAAATGCAGAAGGCGGTGCTCCTCGATACCGCCCGCATCGTCCGCCGGTTTCTTTCCCTTTCCCCCTAACCCTCGGCCGTCTGGTCTCCCCTGCCGAGGGCTTCCATCTGGTTGGGTTTTTATATATTTATGTATTTTTTATGTATTTATTTTATTTTATTCATATTTATGTATGTTTACCATTTTCATTTACAATTATATATTTATACTGCCCAACCAGATGAGAAAACTTTATAGATACCCCAGAAATAATAATAATATTGTACATGCGCCAAAGTTCCCACGGCTGGACGCGCTACTAGACAAAGTAGCGCCATCCCAGCCTGGAGAAGAAGGATTGAGGACCGTATCGCAAAGGCAAGGGCCCTTATCGGCAGACTGATAAGCTTCAGGTCAGGCAATAATAGGCCGAGAATTGGTCGCACCGTCAGGATGGCGTTTGCTGGGACAAATATCAGTTTGTCCCAGCCGGATATAACGCAAAAACTGACGGAGCGCATAGACGACCTGAAGCAGAGAATCGCTGCTTGGGGGAAGCGGATTCGGCGATATACCGAGAGGTCGACACGGTTCAACCAGAATCGTCTCTTCCAGAGTGATCAGAAGAGGCTCTATGAATCACTGGAGCGACCAATGGTACGTGGAACGGGCCCAGCACCGAATCAGGCCGACACTATCGCATTCTGGCGCGGCCTGTGGTCAGAGCCCGTAAACCACAGCGAGGGCCCTTGGACGGAAGTCGTGGCGAGTCAGTGTGCGAATGTTACGCTCATGGACCCCGTCCTCATAACGCCGGATGACGTAGCTGAGGCGGTCCGTAGGGCTCCGAATTGGAAAAGTCCGGGACTCGACGGACTGCATCACTACTGGCTGAAGGGGTTCATGGTGTGTCACGCTGTGCTCGCCCGACAGTTTCAAGAGGCTCTCGACCAAAAGTCGCTCCCGAGCCTCTTCACTACTGGGATCACTCATTTGGTTCCTAAGGACCGGGATTCCACAGACCCAAGCAAATACCGCCCCATAACGTGTCTACCTACCATATACAAGACACTAACATCCATTTTGAGCGCGAGAATCATTCGTCACCTGAACTCAAACCAGGTGATGTCGCGCGCTCAAAATGGATGTCGGGGCGGTGGTCGTGGAACCAAGGAACCACTCCTCATTGACGCGGTCATTGCCAAGGTGGTTAAACGCAACCGTCGGAACCTCTCCGCCGCCTGGATAGACTACAAAAAGGCATTCGACTCGGTGCCTCATACATGGCTTAAGAGGGTCCTCGAGCTGTACAAGGTTGACTGTACAGTTAGAGACTTCCTTGGGCAGTGTATGGGGCAATGGAGTACGATCCTTTGTCATCTAGGCGAGCGGATGACGGCTGCGGAGAACCACATAAGGATAAGAAGGGGTATCTTCCAGGGCGATTGTTTGAGTCCAACCTGGTTCTGCCTCTCTCTGAACCCTCTCAGTACCTTACTGGAGGGCTCCGGGAGGGGATTTCAGCTTCGGAGAGGAGTTACAAAAGTGACCCACCTTTTTTATATGGATGATCTCAAATTATTCGCCTCCAGTCGCTCTCATCTTATGGAATTGCTAAACATCACTTGTGATTTTAGCAATTCTATTAGAATGGAGCTGGGGACGGATAAGTGTGCGATCCTCCATGTCGAAAGGGGAAGGGTTGCTAACTCTGAGGGCATAGACTTATCTATGCCCATCAGCATAAGGACCCTTTCCGAGGCTGAAACATACCGATACCTGGGTATGTCACAGAACATCGGTGTAGATGAGTCGGGTATGAAACGGTCAGTTTGCGATGTGTTTTATGCACGCTTGACCAAAGTGCTTAATAGCCTTTTGTCCGGTGTGAATAAGACGCACGCATATAACGGTTGGATCATGCCTGTTCTCATGTATACCTTTGGCATACTCAGGTGGACTCAGACCGAATTGAACGCTCTGGACAGAAAAGTCCGCACTATAATGACGTCCCACAGGATGCATCATCCGAGATCGTCAGTAATGAGGCTGTACTTGCCGCGAAAACCTGGTGGGCGCGGCTTTTTAAGCGCGCTTATCATGCATAATCGCGAAGTGTGCAGCCTCCGTAATTACTTTCTGACGAGAGCGGATGATCCATACTATAGGGACGTTATTTCTTGTGATAAAGGGCTAACCTCTCTATCCTTAGCCAACGAGCAATGGCAAGACCCGGCAGTACAGAGCATTTCCGACCGGGAGACCGTATGGAAGGAGAAGGAGCTCCACGGGAGGTTCTACAAGGCCCTTCATGAGCCTTTCGTAGACACAGTCGCCTCCCTCCACTGGCTACGTTTCAGTGACCTCTTTGGGGAAACTGAGGGTTTTGTCTGTGCAATACAGGATCAGGTTATTAAGACCAACAATTATCGGAGATACATCCTAAAGGATGGCACCGTCGACATCTGTCGAGCTTGTCGCCATCCCGGTGAGTCACTTAGACATGTCATCTCCGGTTGTTCGGCGCTTTCTAACTCTGAGTATTTGCACAGACACAACCTAGTAGCCAGGATTCTACACCAGGAGCTCGCTCTGAAATACGGTCTCGTGGATCGGAAACTGCCATATTATAAGTACTTGCCGGAAGCCGTGCTCGAAAATGACCGCGCCAGGCTCTACTGGGACCGGGCCATCATCACAGACAGGACTATTCTTGCGAATAAGCCTGATATTGTGCTGATGGACCGGGCACAGTCAAGGATCTTTTTGGTCGACATTACCATTCCCTATGACGAGAACCTCGTGAAAGCCGAAACAGATAAGCTGACAAAATATCTGGACCTGGCTCACGAGGTGACCGACATGTGGGGTGGTCTGCCGGCCGAAATTATTCCTGTGGTCGTTTTTGCGAACGGGTTAATCCCAGTTAGCCTCTCGGGGCATCTGAGGCGACTGGGACTCCGTGACGGACCGCTCCAAGCTCAAATGCAGAAGGCGGTGCTCCTCGATACCGCACGCATCGTCCGCCGGTTTCTTTCCCTTTCCCCCTAACCCTCGGCCGTTTGGTCTCCCCTGCCGAGGGCTTCCATCTGGTTGGGTTTTTATATATTTATGTATTTTTTATGTATTTATTTTATTTTATTGATATTTATGTAAGTTTATATATTTTGTTTATAATTATATATTTAAACAGCCCAACCAGATGAGAAAACTTTATAGATAACCCCAATAATAATAATAATTTATTTTATTTTCTCACCACAATACAGAATTATTGTACATAATATTATAGTATAGCCTCAATAATATACTGTGGGAGACTGGTGCCTAAGCTAGGCTTTACGCCTGTATTTCAGGACGCCAGGTCTCCGCCCTAAGGTTCTAATTACAATACTTTTATTATGCACTCGTACATGTACCATATTTATAATTTACATAATATCTCCTTTCATTTACTTAGGATTCTACATATATTAACTAGTATTAGTGTGTGTGTGTGTGTGTGTGTGTGTGTGTGTGTGTGTGTGTGTGTGTGTGTGTGTGTGTGTGGTGTGTGTGTGTGTGTGTGTGTGTGTGTGTGTGTGTGTGTGTGTGTGTGTGTGTGTGTGTGTGTGTGTGTGTGCATGCTTTTGTTTGTTAGTTTGTGACTGGGTTAGTAATTAACTTTTATTAGATTAGTAATTAGATAGAATTAGTAAGTAGTTTTTCAGTGTCATAATAATTTAGTTCTTGGAGCCAGATAGTTATTTTCTTTTTGCATATAGTTTTGTTAAGGTTAAATATAGGGATAATTTTATTGATTTTATTGTATAACAAACCTCCAAGGTGACAAAAGAAACGTTTAGATAATTTGGTGGATAGAGTTATATGATAGCGGTCCACGGGGTTAAAACGCCTTTTATCTCGGGAGAGTGAGGGGTTGTATTTTAATAAAGCATTTTGTTTTAGTAAGGTACTTTGTATAAACAGTTGCCGCACAGTTAAAATTTTCAACTCTTTATATAGGAGCTCTGTAGGATAGCGATACGGCAGTGAAAAAGAGACCTTTAAGATGGCTCTCTGCGTTCTCTCCAATTGAAGCATTTTAGTTTTTGGAGCACCGCCCCAGGAGGTAATACCATATGTTAACAGAGATTGGGTCAAGGCGAAGTAGACGGATTTCTTTAGTTTCTCGTCAGCCACATCTCTCAGAGTTTTAAAAACATATATAAGTTTACGCAACCTGCTATTAAGGGTATTAATGTGTTCATGAAAACGTAGAGTGCTATCAATTATTACTCCTAAATATTTTACTTTTTCAGCTTGACATAGTTTGGTGCAGGTATCCGCGTTATTAAGTGAGTTGGAACATGAGTGACTTACGATAGAGTATGGTGGTGATAATGTTGTTAATGTGTTATTTTTTAATCTAAATGCAACATAACATGTTTTATCTATGTTGAGTGTCAGCACATTACTTCGGAGCCAGTTAGAGACTGTGTTGTAGCCCAGCTGGGCGTACGTATAGACATCTTGCCATGAACCTGCGTTAAATAGGAGGACGGTATCATCTGCATAACTTATTATCCGCCCTTTAGGAAGAGTGAGCATACTCATTTCATTAATATATATTAGAAATAAGGTTGGAGAGAGTACACTGCCCTGAGGCGTACCATAGGTAATTGTGCGTTCAGTACTGATGAATTTATCCACCTGAACGCACTGAGTACGTCCACTCAAGTAGTCTTCAAAAAGTTGCAGTTGTATACCTCTAATTCCCAAACTCTCCATCTTACGTAAATGTTTTATTATTTATCCAGTCGTTATTAATTCGCGTACTTTTTCTGATTTTTATAGCATTCTGTAAATTTTGTATAATCTTTATTGTGTAATATTTAAATCTAGTTCTAGTTATCGATTGTAATAAAAGGATATAAATCCAACATACATATAAAACATACATAATATAACCAAGCATAAATGCATCTTGTTCGCAGACGACACAACTTTTATATTTAAATGCACCAAAAGAGACATACATATATGAAACCGAAATAAATAATTCTATTAATACTATTGTGACATGGCTTAATTCTAATACTGACAACTCTTACTTAATCTTCTTCTTCTTCTCTTACTTAATATTGACAAAACAAAAATAATACAAATTGGAAATTACAAAATGGAACCTATAAATATTAATATAAAATATGAAAATTCGAAGATAGAAAATGTTGAATCAGTTATGTTTTTAGGTATAAAAATTGACAAAAATTTAAACTGGAAGCTTCACATTGACCAGGTTTGTACAAAATTAAACCGGTTTGTATATGCTTTAAAAAATTGAGAAAAACAATATCACAAAAAGCAGCCCTAGCTGCTTATTACGGTTATGTGTCTTCAGTATATTGGGGGAATTCTGTTGATGTGATTAGAGCGTTTAAATTACAAAAGAAATGTGTGCGACATGTATGTGGTGCGTGGTTTCTTGATAGCTGCAAGCCATTGTTCAAAAAGATACGTGTATTGCCTTTGCCATATTGTATTTATGTAAAGCGACACCCGAATTATTTCAAAACCCACGCTGAATCTCTTGAAAGGTAAACAAGGCCTAAAAATAGATTATTTCATCCCAAATTCAATTCTAGATTTTATGCAAACAGTGCTCCTATGATGGCTATTAAAATATATAATAAACTACCCAATAACGTAAAAGAAATGCCTTTGAATAAATTTAAAATTGAGATTAATAAATAGCTTCTTGACAAGTGTTATTATAGTGTTAAGGAATATTTTAATTGATTACATTATTATAAAATGTATTATATAATTTATCTATTTTGACATTATGTACAATTAAATTTGATTATTTTAAGATATATTTGCACACCGGTACAACTCCCGGTAGAATATTATTGAGACTTACTCTTATACAAAATACCTGTATTACCTACACATTTTATTTTGCAAATAAAGATTTTGACTTTGACTTTGACTTTGACTATATACATACACACAAACTTATAGATATATTTACTCATATGTAAAAGTACCAGTGAGCTTCACTTTCGATATCTCTATACTACGTTGTTTTGCATTTTATTGAAAAACGTTTACCTCGCCTTGTAAATTATTCAAATGGAAGCGCTTTCTCGGCGCTTGATTTTTCGCAGTAAACCGTCGGAATAGAAATTCCTTCAAATTGATAAGTCGATCCCCTTGCAAGTAATCTTCTTTTAAATCTATCGTAACTGTACAGCATTTTTATTATAAACCTTTTTTTATAGAAGTTAGTGTAACAAACGAGCACACAGTTTATCCACACGCAAATTGACACATCCACCGTCATTTAAGAATCCAATGCAAATACGTCACCATTCAGTACTACAACAGCATTGCCTTTTATCCAGTAAAAGGGATCACCGGTTCTCTTCGCTCTTATCATAATAAACATAAATATAATAAAATAATAAATAAATACTCATATTTTGTGCACGAGTGTTTCATCTCAGTCCAATTGCCCCCTTTGTGTAGGGAAAGAAGGTGAGAATAATATACAGAAACAGAAACAGAAACAGAAACTTTTTTATTCAATATAGATTATAAATAATACTTATTGAAAGTCACTCTTTTGTTTGATTACCACTGGTTCGGAAAAACCTCTGTCCTGGGAAGAACCAGCAAGAAACCCAGCGGGACTTTTTTTTAAATAACAGCTTACAATCATGATGTTACACAAATTAACAACACAACAAATTAGAAATAGCTTGGTAGCGATCACCTCATTTCCAGGGGTTATTATCATCCATAAATTCCTTAATATTATAATAACCCTTTTTATACAAACTTAGTTTAATAAAGTTTTTGAACTTTGAACAGGCCAAACTTTGTATATTTTCTGGAATTTTGTTGTAAAAGCGTATACATCGCCATCGTATATAGTAACCATCAAGAATGAATTACTGACTCGATGGAGTCGAGTAACTGGTACTACTAGCTTGTGTCTGTTCCTAGTATTTACAGAACGAATATCACTTATTTTTATAAAACTACTTTTATTTTTGTGTACGTACATTACATTTTCATAAATGTATTGAGAGGCCAAAGTTAATATATTAATTTCCTTAAATTTTTGTCGCAGCGACTCTTTAGGCTTTAAATCATAAATTGCTCTTATGGCCCTCTTCTGTAAAACAAATATAATTTCAGTGTCAGCTGCGTGTCCCCATAGCAAAATACCATACGACATTATGCTATGGAAGTAGCTGAAGTAAACTAGTCTAGCTGTTTCAACACTAGTTAGACTTCTAATCTTTTTTACAGCATATGCTGCAGAACTAAGTCTGCTTGCTAGTTTTGATATATAGGGGCTCCATTATAGCTTCGCGTCTAGTGTGATTCCAAGAAAAATGGTGGTATCTACAAGACTCAGTTTCTCCCCATTTAAAATTACATTAGTATTTAATTGTTTGATATTTGGAGTCACGAATTTCATACATTTTGTTTTAGTGCCTATCTATAGCTATCTTATTTTGTACCATGTTAAATATCGTACGTATAAAGAGTTCAGCTATAAGAATTTTGTTCTAGGATATGATCACAGACTGCAGACTTCCCGGAACGTTGGTGTTTCACGTCAGCTATGTGTTCTTTTACGCGGGTTTTTATTGATCGTTTTCTTTGCCCTATATATGAGAGACCACACTCACAATCAAGCTTGTACACTCCTGCATCTTGTAGAGGAATATTGCACTTGACGGATGTTAAGAACCGTCTAACCTTCTTCGGCGGCTTGAAATGTTCTAATAGAAGCCCGCTTCAAGATGTAGCCAATCTTATTTGTGACACCTCTGACAGATGGTAGTACAGAAGGCACACGCTCGACTGTGGCCGGCTTCACCCGGTCACTGTGACGTAGGCGCGGGACCCGAATGGAATTAAGATGTACCACCAAAATTACTCTTGCACAATCTTTACTACTCCCTAACCTCGACTATGCTTACATTTGTTACCTTGATATAACCGAGGAACAACTTAACAAGCTTGAGCGACTCCAAAATCTCTGTATACGGTTCATATTTGGGCTTCGCAAATATGACCATGTCTCAGAATACCGCACTAAGCTGAAGTGGCTCCGAATCCGTCTTCGTCGGAATACTCATATATTTTCTTCTCTCTACAGCGTCTTATTTAATATATCAAGTCCTTCCTATCTAAAAAAAAACGTTTTAAATTTCTCAGCTCCTGTCATCATTTTTCCTTACGATCCAAAGAAAAGCTTTCCCTCCAATGTCCTGTGCACTCCTCAACTTATTATGATAAATCATTTTCTGTTCTTGGAGTAAGACTTTGGACCTCCTTACCCCAGTCAATTAGAAGTGCTCAATCCTTAAATGTGTTCCAGAAACAGTAAACACAATACTATTTGTCTCTCTAACCCCTCTCACTTCCTCCGCTTAATTATTGCCATTGATCTACCTGAAAAATGTTTTCTTTTTAATGCATAAGTTTATATCTTTATTTTATTTTTATTTTTTATTTTAGTGCTCTCTATCTGTTGTTCTTTTTCTTATTTTTATTTATTTATTCTTCTGGGTTGATTGGAAGAGATTGCTATGTAGCAATAAGACTGCCCTTTGTATTTCCCTCAATAGTTGTTATTTTTTATTTTTGATGTTGTTATCTTTTCTTGGTGTAAAATAAAGAGTATTGTATTGTATTGTATTGTAAATAGCATAGACTTAGGATAGTAATAGATGCCTTTAGTGTAAAAGTAAAGGATATCAAATCTCATGACTGACCGGGTAACCGATTTTGAATGACAGGTCGATACAAGTCGGTACGCATCAAATAATCTCCTAGATATTTTATAATTTTTAAAGTATAAAAGTGAATATTTGTATAAGTAATTGTTTAAAAAAAAGTTTTTTTTATAGAATTAGAGTGACAAACGAGCACACAGACCACCTGACGGTAAGTGGTTGCTGTGGCCCATAGACATCTACATCTATCTTCGTTTGCGAACTAAAATGCAGATGCGTTGTTACCCGTGAGGAATAAGATAGAAAGCCTCTTTTCCAGTTAAATAGGTCTCCGGTTCTCTACACTCACCATACGAAACATAGCAGCATTAAGCTGCTATTTTACGCTGGTATCCTGTGAGAGCGTGGTCCTTCCTCGGTCGAGCCGAACCATTCGTGCTACAACTATACTATTAATATAGCTGCAGTATGGCTCTACCACGTAAAAAAATTGTTTTGTAAGTGACTGTGGTGTCAATAATAGAAATGATCCAGATAATTGCACATTTCACAGGTAAATTCTCGAAACGTCGTCACTACGTATTAAATGGTAAGCATACTGTAAAGAATTATAATACATAGTTGCTTAAAGTTGCAGCCTATTTACGTCCCACTGCTGGGCACAGGCCTCCTCTCATTTCTGAGAGGGTTTTTAGGGCAATGAAAAGTCCGCCACGCTGCCCCAATGCGTGTTGGCAAACTTCACATGTCATCGAAATATTTTTTTTTCTTATTTCTCAGACATGCAGGTTTGCTCACGATGTTTTCCTTCACCGCCGAGCACGTGGTAAATCAGCACTTAAAATTGCAATTAACAATTTCATTGGTGCCGGCGGGGATCGAACCCGGGTAGCTCGAATACTGTGAAGCTTACAGCGAGCGCTAACCATCTGAGCTACCACAGCTGCTTTAGTTTTTTTGCTTAATCGGCTCGATTACAGAAACCACTGATAATATATTAATTTGCTAGTGTCCGAGCAGAAGCCATTGACTTCCGGCATACAGATTGCAAAAATAGCAATTACTCACCAAAAACTATGTCCCAAAATCTTCAGTCATCAATATACATTTCTACATTAAACATTACTTAGCAACAATATCTGACGTACTGAAAAAGAAAACAAAAATTCTAATTTTGATTCCATATTTAAAATAGGGTCCCATGTTTTATAATTAATATAACCAAGTAGTTGACAACAACCATCAATAAATCGCATTGCCTTAGCGTAACAAAAACCTATTCAGTATTGTCTTACAGCGCTCAGTCGGACGAAAAGACAAACGCCGGCAAATTACTTCACTAATTTGTTAAATATATTGCGCAGTGCACAAGTTACGGCGCTGAATAAAATAGAAGAGAATAGGAGAATTTTTATTCAATATAGATCACATATATGTAGTTTTTATTGAAAATATTTATCAAAATGCAGATGTGTTGCCACGTCACTGGCATCATAATGAATGATGTAGCGTGGCTCTACCTCACAGCTGACAACTTTTTAAGCTTAATTTATTAATGTTATGATGATCGTCGTATCCAGTAAAAAGGGTCTCCGTTTCTTTACACTCACCATACGAAATACAGCTGATATTTTATGCTGGTATTCTGTGAGAGCGTGGTCCTATCCCGGTCGAGCCGACCCATTCATGCTACAATCATAATATAGCTGCAGCTTGGCTCTACCACGTAAAAAGAACTAAACTAGTCTAGATGAACTGAAATAAACTAATCTAGCTGTCTCGACATTAGTGAGACCTCTAATATTTTTTACAGTGTAAGCTGCAGAGAGCGTAACCTGGAGTTCGTAAATGAATTTGTGTACCTGGGATCACTTATAAGCAATCAGGGAGGCTGTCATAAAGAAATTCGGAGACGTATGCAGATGGCCAAAGCAGCTATGAGTAATTTAACCAGAATATGGCAAAACAGAAAAGTGTGGAATACCACCAAGACCAGACTCGTACGAGCTTTGGTATTCTCAATATTTCTGTACGGTGCCGAATCATGGTCAATCCGAGCAGCTGACCGAAAGAAGATCGAGACTTTCGAAATGTGGTGTTATAGAAGAATGTTGCGTATACCTTGGACAGCAAAAAGAATCAACAAGTCTGTTCTCGACCAACTAAAGATTACTAGCAGACTATCCACTATATGCTACCAACGAGTCCTAAGTTATTTTGGTCATATTGCCCGGAGACAACTAGACAATCTGGATAAATTGGTTGTAGTAGGGAAGATCGAAGGAAAAAGATCGCGTGGGCGATTACCTATCTGCTGGTCCGACCAGATTCAAAATATAACGGGACTTAATATTTCGAATGCCCTGAGACAAGCCGAGGACAGAGTGGTATGGAGAAAGCTAGTCGACACATCGGTAAAAGCATGTCAGGACAAGCACCACCTTCAGTAATGAAGCACACGAATAAAAAGAAGGTGCAGAACTTAGTCTGCTTGCTTTAGCTTTGCATCGAGAGTGATGCCAAGAAAACTGTGGATTCAATAAGGCTCAGTTCTCTCTCATTTAAAATACATTGGTGTTTAGATTTTTAACATTCGGTGTTGTAAATTTGATACATTTAGTTATATTGCCGTTTAAATGTAGATTATTAACGTTAAAATAATGCACTAATTTTGATATAGCATTATTCACTTCGTCACATTTAAATGATTGACGTTTAAGCTTAAAAATCATCAGCAAATAATACTATATCATGATTATCCCCTACAAGAGAAAGTAAGTCATTAATATACACTAGAAATAGGAATGGGCTGGGAATGGAGCCCTGAGGGACACCCATTAGTATAGGTGACCTGGAAGAACTTTTACCATTGATAATAACTTTCTGCATTCTATTACTTAAATATGAAATAATAAGTTTAAGCGCTGTATTCTTCACACCATAGTACTGTAGCTTCCTGATTAATATCTCATGGTGACCCCAGTCGTAGGACTTGGAAAGGCCACAAAATATACCCAAAGCTTCTTCTAAATTCTTCCATGCAAATGATATCTGAATTATCCCATGCAATAAGCTCAACTCTGGCATCAGTTGTCAAGCGACCCCTTGTAAAACCAAAATGATTTTTATGAAGCAATTTCATCATCATCATCATCATTACAGCCCTTCACAAGTCCACTGCTGAACATAGGCCTCCCCCAAAGAATGCCACAAAGCACGGTCCTGAGCCACCTGCATCCATCGACTTCCTGCATACCTTACCAGGTCGTCACTCCATCTAGTGGGGGGACGCCCTACACTTCGCCTGCCGGTACGAGGCTGCCACTCGAGAACCTTTCTTACCCATCGGTTGTCGGTTCTTCGAGCTATATGGCCGGCCCATTGCCACTTCAGCTTACTAATCCGTTGGGCTATGTCGGTCACTCTAGTTCTACTGCGGATATCCTCATTTCTGAGTTTATCACGCAGAGAAACTCCGAGCATAGCCCTCTCCATAGCTTAATATTAATATTAAATTAATATTAAAAAAAAAATTACATGTGATCTATAATTATTTTTTCAAAAATTTTACTAAATATTGGTTTATTGACGGGGTCTAATGTACTACCACCAGATTTAAATAAAGGTATGGCTTTACCATGGATTCATTAAATCAGGAAACACAGCAGATTCAACTCTTGCATTAAATATAGTGGCTAGATAAGGTGTTATTGTATCTATTATAGATAATATAACTTAAACGGAAATCTCCCATAAGTCTGTCGTTTTCTTAGCAACAATCGTTTTAAAATATTTAACGATACCTTTTGGCAATATTTTATGGAATTTAAAATTATTTGAGCAAGCCTTTACATTTTGTTTCAGCAATGATTCGGCGACAATAGGAGAAAAATTTAATGATTTTGTTGTCAAGAAAAGAACATCATTAAAATGTTTTAAAAAGCCATAGCAACTTCTTGATCAGATTGAGTTAAATTATTGTTAATATTCAATTGAAAATGTTGTTGTGTGAGTTGCGCGGTTTGAACTTGCCCGTTTCACGATTCATTACTCTCTTGTTTGTTTTAATTTTTTTTTGCTTAAATGTAAAACCTTAGCTGTTAAGCACACTTTTAACAACATTTTAGATTATGTTATTACATATTCTCTAAATATAAAACTACCATTATATGACTTTTCATTATGGAACAAGTATTTGTATGGCCTGCAAATGATTGTCCCGAAACTGGATGTTTGTCCTTGTGAAATTTATATATATATATATATATATATATATATATATATATATATATTAATTATATATATATATATATGTATATATATATATATATATATATAAATCATCACTACAAATATCATTATATATAAAAATTATGTGTCACATTGTTTGTCCGCGATGTACTCCTAAACTACTGAACTGATTTCAATTAAATTTTTGAAACTGTATGCAGTTTGGTCCAACTTGAGAGATAAGATACTTTTTATCCCGATAAGCGACCCTCAATATTTTGTACTCGGAAAGGGCAGAACAACGTCTGCCTGGCCAGCTAGTATATATATATATATGTTTAGGCCAACATTAAATATATTGAGAAGTGCGTTATAATCGCTTGTTAATAGCTTCGCACGGTAGCGAGGTCACCTTCACCCTTCCGCGCCGACATTCCGGCCCGGCCGACGGACGAGATACGCGTCGATTCATTGTATAACGCTTTCGGTAAGAACGGACACTTTCGGGTTTTATCACTTAATTTTTGGTCACGAACGGAGTTAAAACCACTGCCGCGGTCGTGCGCGGGAACACGTGTTCTTCTTTACGGAATTATAAATTCGGTTAAAGCAGTTGTGCAATATATATATAGAGATTTCGTTGAGATTCCTTTTTTTTTGACTGTGCCGTTACGGGAATAGACTAAACAAGTGCCTCAAGAAGGGAATTGTTCCGGGGTTACAAGAGACTACCTTCTCCAAGGACAGCGTCGTGTCATCTCGCCCAGGCTACTTACACACAGTCTCACACAAATACCACCTACACTCACTACACTTTTTTTTTTTTCTCTTTTTTTTTCTCTTTATTTGGTCTACAAAACAGAACACAATTTCAACATGCTAGCTAACAGGTATTATATAAAACAAAGATTTCAAAATTGTATTCTAATATATATGTAGACACAGCTTGCACATAATGTATAACATGTGATTAACAATAAAGTTTGGTACTTAAAGTTATGTTATAATCATGCTAAATTAAAAACCAAATTAAATTAAATTAAGACTAAATTAAATTAAGGCTAAATTAAATTACATACTTGGAATAAAGATACTGTAATAATTTGTTTTTTGTGGAGGCCACTGAACCCATGAAAACATCCACTTCAGATCGAACAATGTTACTGGATGAACACATGCGGTATAATGGCGAATGTTGTCCGAGAACGGTTCTACAAAGTGGAAGACTAAATGTTTTACGATTATGAAGGCGACTATTAGCACGAGGTATTAAGAATTGTATGCGCTCTAAAATTATTGGTGAGTCAATATAACCATTAATCAATTTATACAAAAACATTATATCAAACATTTTCCTACGCATTTGCAACGGAACCATTTTAAAATGTTTTAGCCGATCTTTGTAGGAATGAAGTATATGGCATTTGTTCTCGGCATAGCTAAGGACATACAAAAAACGTTTTTGAACACGCTCTATTCGCTCAGAGTGGATGGTATAAATAGGATTCCAAACAACACTGCAGTACTCCAAATGGCTTCTAACGAGAGAATTGTAAATAGTTATGGTTAGTCCACTATTTTTAAAAATATTCATTTGCCTACAAATAAAGCCTGAGAGTCTTGAAGATTTTTTAATTATGTAATCAAAATGGTGTCGAAAAGAAAGAGTAGTATCTACAAAAACCCCCAAATCTCGCAAGCAAGACACTTCTTTTATGACACTGTCACCAATAAAATACTCAACTGTGTAACTCTTCTTTTTTCTGCTAAATTTTATATGGTAACATTTTTGTGTATTTAATATCATGAGGTTATCCCTACACCATCTATCAATTTTATCGAGATCTTGCTGTAAGGCGACAATATCATGGACACTTTTTATGGTTCGATAAATTTTTAAGTCGTCTGCATACATTTTGAATTTGCAATTAAGGGTTTTACCTATATCGTTTATGAATATCAAGAAAAACAACGGACCAAGATGAGAACCTTGAGGAACACCAGAAAGGATTTCACTAGAGAATGACTTAAAACTTAATATAAATAAGTTGTGAACGGTTCCTCAAGTATGATTCACACCATCTAAGCAGTGTTCCATGAATACCCATTGCTTCCAGCTTAAGCATTAATATGTCATGATTTACGACATCAAATGCCTTACGAAAATCAGTATATATGGCGTGAACTTCTTCTCCGTTATCAATAGCATCAGAAATGTCCAATATATAACTTACAAGGTTAGAAGCTGTTGATCTTTTTGGAAAAAACCCATATTGGTTATGGCTTATTTGGTTCTTGACGTGACTTAGTATTCTTTTATGTACTAGTGCTTCTAATACTTTTCCACAAACAGGTAGCAATGAAATTGGTCTATAATTAGTAACGTCATCAATATTACCAGATTTATATATTGGAGTTATACTGGCAATTTTCCACTGATGAGGAAAGATACCAGAAGAAAGGGACCTATTAAAAATTCTAGAAAGAGGTTTACACAAGCAACTCGCACAGATCTTGAAAAAAATAGGAGGAAGGGAATCGGTACTCGTACTCTTGTTACTATCAAGGGATTGTAAATATTCACGTATCTCTTGCTCGTCTAAATGAAAACCGTAAAGTGACATGCTAGAGGATATTGTTCCACATAAATCATCTCTAGAGTATGTTTGCTTGTTACTTTTTTTATATACAGACTGAAAATATTCTGCAAATAGATTACTAATATCTTTACCACCCTTTGCCCGCTTGTCATTATATTTCATTTCATTAGGTATAGAAGCAGAATTTGACTTTTTACTTTTAAATATTTGCCAAAAGTATTTAGGATTACTTTGTAAATGGCTTACGGTATGCATTTTAAAGTTAGCATAACATTCCTTTATAAGTCGATTACACCTAGCTCTCAATAGGTTGTAAGTGAGTTTGTCCAATGTGTTCCCATATTTTTTAAACCGACAGTGAACTTTCGATTTTTCTTTAAGAGCCTTGATTAAGGAAGATGTAAACCATGGAGGATAATTCTTATTTCTCGGTTTAAATAAAGGAGTATGTTTTTTACAAAAATACATTATTGTTTCATTAAACACATTAACCATATCATTGACATCTGCTGAATCCTGCCATAAAACACTCCAGTCAATCGTCTCTAATTCCTTAATTAAACCTTCATAATCAGTTCTAAAAAAGTTGTATGTCGGCTCCGGTTTTGACTTTAATATGCTTTGTGAGTTTTTTTGGAATTCTATTTCAATCGCAGGGTGATGTTCATCTAATGAAATCAATGGTATATTAGCTTTCTGCACCGAAACACATTCCCTATTATTTGACAATATCAAATCAAGAATTCGGTTATTTTTATTTAATATATTATTGCATTGGTTCAAATTGTTAAATGACATAGCATCCAGAAATAAGTTCTCCAAATTACCATTAGCTATCGGTAATAATTTATTGTCATTATCAGTATGCCATAATATCTTGTTTAAATTAAAATCTCCGACAATAAGAAATGTATTATCAACATCAGCATGCATTACTCTAGTTAAATTGTTCAAATAAGTTGTGACGTAATCCTCATTTAAGGGGGGTGGAAAGTAAACAGTACCTATATTAATATATTTGTTGCCGAATTTTAAGGACAACCACATATCTTCACACGTAGATTCCCAACCGTTTTTTCTATAAACTTGATACTTTTTCAGAACCGCTATTAACACTCCCCCGCCATCTTTTTTAGTTTTATGAGATGAAGTTGTATACCTATCACGTCTGAAAATATAGTAGCGATTATCCAGCAACTCATGATCAAAAACAGTATCATTTAACCAAGATTCTGTTAAAATAATAACATCGTAATTATTTGATAAAACAGAAATATATATGTCCTCAGTTTTAGTTCGGAGGCCCCTAACATTCTGATAATATATACTAAGTTTGAATTTGAATGATTTAAAAAAAAAACTTATAAACATGCAATATTTATATAATATGAGAGTAAAATATTATAACGAGCTTAAACTACCTAGATCTTTAATTAATTTAGGAGGTGACTTGATATCTTTACGTATAAAAATATGCCCATTACGGACCCAAACAAACTGATAATTTTTCTGTTTAGCAGTTATCCTTGTAGCCGCATGAAGTTTCTTGTTCGTTGGCGACAGATGCTCTTGTACAAATATGGGCTGCTTTTTCCCAGCGAGTCTTAAATGAGACGTATTAAGTTTGTCTTCCGCATTTTTTTTGTTAAATACTTTTACGGCTGCCAAAAATCCGTCCCGAATACGAGGGCTTGACAACTTAACCACTATGATACGGGGTCTATTCGTCTCATTTGTCAGTTTGGCCACTCTATTGAAGTTCATAATTACGTCATCAGACAACTCGTAGGAAACTGTTTTTGCAATTTGACGTATTATTGAAATCAAATTCTCAGATTTGTGTTCGGGTACGCATTGGATCTCCAAGTTTGAATCCCGGCTGTATTGTTCCAAAACTGTTATTTTGGTAGTTATATCCGATACCTCCGATTGTAATTTTACATTTTCCGCAAGTAGCTTAGTAATTTTACTGCTATTTTCATCATTTAACTTTACTTGCTCATCATGAAAATCGGAAAGAAACTTTAAAGAATTAATTACTTCATCTAGCTCCGTGCGCATAAGTGAGAACTTAGTGCCAAGTTCCTTAATATCTTGTCGCATATTTGTTAATGTGACATTAAAATCATTTAAAGATGATTGCTGTTCTTCAAACTTCACATTCATGTCGGCGCGCAGGCTACGAATTTCAGCAATGATAGGGTCATAATTAGAGATCTCAGTTGGTGGTGTTGAATTTGGAGTTATTGTATCTTTTTGTATTCGATATTGTGTAGTGACCGGTGTATTTGTATTGTCGCCTTTTTTACGATTCATAATACATACAGGACAAATCCACGAGGAACGTGAAACAACCTCGGTATAATCAACACATTCATTATGATATATGCGATGACAACTAACATTGCAACACGTTATTCGTTTTTGCGTAACGAGCACGTTTGTTTTACATCCAGAACACTTGGTCATCTTAAATTCTCCTTAATTATCTGTATTATATCTTTTATTTAACTAATAATTTAAAATAAAATAAACAAATCTTCACCCCAAAAAAATGTGAAAAACAATCTTAAAAACTTTCCTCTCTCGACTGGTTCCGATCCCTCAACTCATGGATCATTAACCCGACATTATAGCCTGTTAGCTACGCTTATTGCTATATATTTTGTGAAATTTGCAGTTTAATTTTGCTTACACTATATATGGACGCTAAATGTAGTTAGATATTTTGTAGATGCAGGTAAGATAACACAAAGTTCTATCATAACATTTATCACTTATTCACCATTTTATCACCATTTCTTGGCAAAAACTATCACATAAGAATGTTTACACATTGAGCACAAAATATGTTGAGAGTAAATAGTTAAAACAGACACTAATCTATTTTATATTTAGCTGAGAACTTGCAGCTGATATAGTACGTCTTAATACTTAAGTACCCACGAACGTGATTCCTTATAATATAAGGAATATAAAGATCTATCAATTGTCTTATTCAAAACAATACGAGTAGTAGCCGGGCAGATCTTGGTGAATAGTCTCCGCTCTCGAATCAGGTAAGTGCCTTTCGGTTAATTAGTCTCCCCCTTGATTGAGATAGGATATTTCACAGTGGCCTTTAGAGGCCCGACCTACGTCTACCCGTAGGATTCCTTCTTGGACCCGGGATAGCCTACGCCTATTGTTACAGCCTACAGCTACTCCAGCAACGGTCGAATCTTCTGGGGCCCATGAGCAGAAAATTCCACGAGCAGCCGCAGGTCGGGCCCAAAATGACCACATGGAAGAATTTCCTATAACACTAAGCTATATGGGAGAATGCTAGAAAAACATTACGTACCTGTTTGCGACTCTTAGATCGCCCCAAGGCTCGGTCAGGCAGTAAGTGGGTGTGAGGTGCATGGCAAGTAGTGTTTGGCAATGTTTAAATTTGTGAGACCTTGACCTCCTTAGGCGAACAGCAGCGGCCGAGTTCCAGGCTGCCCCAAAACGCTACATCGCTCCAGCAGGCTCCACCGCTGGACCATTTCTTTCTTCCTTGTCACTATTTCAGTCTATTAGCTTCACTGTACATTTAACTAACTCAAACTCGCCTGATTCCACATTCATCGTAGAATCGAACACGTGATACCCGACACAGTAACGGACAGTAGTTTAAAGTTCAACATTCAATGTCCCGGATTCACTTATTACCTAATTATAAAGAGGGAATTAAAGCGATCTCTTAATGAGTCATACTACTCAGCGTTAAACACAACTAAGTTCCTTCATTCGACACCAAAACACCATGTCGCGAAAAGAATCAAAATACGCCTCGTTGACGCGTAAACTAACAAACCAACACACACAAAGAAGGGCACTTAACGCGACGACACGATTATAATGATTTCTTGATGATCAACCGGAAGAAGCTCTCGAACAAGGAATGCGCGGTTCGAACCCTAGACCGTATTACTACTCGACGCGCGCGTGCTCAATTCCGCATCCCCGAACAAGTTAAATATTGCAAAGTTCGCATATCCACGTAAGGAAGTAACACGCACTTAATCTAACTATCTGGACCCGACAACGGTCGCGTGAACTTCCGCCGTAATCACGAGCTCCGCGGGTTCCTCTCATCGCGGCTAGTGGGCAACTCTGAAAACGCGCCCACGCATCGAGCTACTGCCAGCGGCACACGGCCGCCCCACCTCGGCGCTTATCTCACCTACATACTATCGGGTGACGCGCCAGCTCGAACGCAATTGGGTGGCGTTCAAACATAACCAAATTTGGGCATAAATATATATATATATATATATATATATATATATATATATATTGTTCGCGCAAAACACTTTCAATGATTGACGCGAGAGGGCGCTCGGCGCGGTGCATTCATACCGGTTTGACTTTCGGTCGTGCGAAAAACGCCCAAGGGCAGTCAGTCGTCTTTAATCGGTGCTGACGTGAGCACGCGGTCCATTCTGTTAGGGAACTCGGAATAATTAGGTGCGGCCCGTAATTATACGGTCTAGGATTTGTGACGCGCATTCCTACTGGAGAGCTTCCCGGGACTTATTGTGTCTGACTCAGAACCTGCATAAGTGCATTCGGCAATATTAGATAGTGCGGCCTCTGATATTCTAGAATCAAAATTTCACGGAACTGGTGTCCTTACGCCCGAAGAGTTTGTTGCGGCCGGAGACCATTTGGTTCATCACTGCCCTACATGGCAGTGGGCGCGTGGCGAGGAGTCTAAACTACGTCCCTATCTCCCACCCGAAAAGCAGTTTCTCATCACTCGCAATGTGCCTTGTTACAGGCGGTGTAAACAGATTGAGTACTGTGAAGATAAAGAGAAGATTATAGAAGATGAACAAGATGAAGATGGAGGCTGGGTGGATACACACCATTATGATTCCACTGGAGCTCCCACCATAGAAGAAAAGGTTTGTGAAATGACCCTAGAAGCGGCGGATGCAGGCGACAGCGAGGGCGATGGAGCCGCAGACGATGAAGACGACGAGGACGATGAAGACGGTGAGGCTGAGGATATGGAGCAGTTCCAGGAGTCGGGCCTCCTGGACGAAGTTGACCCGTCGACAGACCTGACGACCCGCAAGGACCAGTCGCCTTGGATGTAGTTGAGTAAACTCTGCCTAATTCCTCTCCCGGTCGACTGGCCGTAGTGTAACGCTCCCCCATATATTTCGTGTAATTAGAGAGATTCCACGTGGCCACATTGAGGCTCGACCTACGTCTGTTCGGGAAGTCTTCAGTTCATGGGCCCCTGATGATTTGATCCTCTAAGGGAGCAGCCGTAGGCCGTAACAAATTGGTAGCAGAGCGCGGTTCCGGGTTCGATTCCCCGGTCGATCCCGACCATAGTGTTTGATAAAAATTAAACAAATCTGGTGGCAGGGAGCGTTGGTTTGATTGGTTTAATTTGTATCTACAATCACGCCCGTCCGTAATACGTAAAAATATTTTTTTGTACGTAATAATAGAATTATTTCCCTTTGTTCTTTGTTGCTTGCCTTTTTTTGGTTAGTGGGTAGATTTGAAAAGCCGCGCCCTAGGTTGCGCAAGCGGGAGTTTTTCTAGAGATATACGTCATGTAGGTAGATGGTTATTTTTACGTAATCGGTTAATTATCGTTGTCGGATAGTTGTAGTGGATTACTTATCGAAGGGTCGATTTCCGAGCTAGGCATTTTTTGTTGATCGACCGTGATGTGTATCTTCGTTTATACTGTAATTTGTATTTGAACTAAAGAGTAGTAATTGTATTTGCGCAATTTGAATTTAACTTGATTTGATCGCACTAGTATTTGTTATTTGTTAATTTGATTTGTGCCTTTTCTTTTGTGCTAACTTGTATTTGGTTGATACGTAGTAATTCGTATTTGTGTAATTTCTATTCAACGCGATTTGATAGGAACTGCATTTATTAACTGTTAATTTTTGTTGTATTTTTTGTTTGTTATCTTTGTAATTTGTGCTCGAGCCGCGTCGTAATTTGTATTTAATAGTGATGACATCGCCCAAGCTATTGATCCGTTGTTTGCGGACTAGCTACGCTGGGCCACAAGCGCCCATGCTTTGATAGGTCGACCGGATAGGGTCCATAACTTGATGAAGTGGTTCGAGCAGGTGGATGCTCGAAGGGCCGCAGTGGAGGAGGCTTACGCTGAGCTCGAGGATTCGGATGTGGAGAAGGGAGTTCTGGACTCCTGCTTCGCGGACTATGAGCAGTTCTTGTGGCTCACGGACGAGTTGATCGAGGCTGAAGGCAGGTATGCCGAGGAGGCGCGTGAAGCTCGGATGAGTGACCTGTCCGAGTCCTCTCTGAAGCAGCTTCAGCCGGAGCTGTTGGGACGACTCCCAAATCTGGACCTGCCAAAGTTCTCCGGGGTCCTTTCCGAATGGCTGACCTTCGTTGGTCTTTTCGACAGCCTAGTGGACGCCCGGAGTGACTTGACCCCGAGCCAAAAGATGGTGTACCTCCTGGCCTCACTGGAGGGGGAGGCCCTGGGCGTCGTCGGCCACTTGAGATTGTCGGACGACGCCTACCAGACTGCTTGGGACCTCCTAGCCAGAAGATACGCCAAAGTCCGGCGAATTGCGGACGAACATGTTAAGCAGCTTCTAAGCCTCCCGCTGCTTAGTGACCGGGCCAGACTGCGTCCGGACCTGTTGGATCCAGTCTTGGTGGCCTGTAATACGTTGAGGCGGCTGGGTTTACCAGTGGGCGAATGGGCTTTTTTGTTGCTCCGCATCGTGCTGTCCCGTCTACCTCTCGACCTTCGAATCCATTTTGAGGAGAGGTACGGCGGGGACGAGGCCTCCTATATTCCGCCCTTCTATGACCTGCTGCGGTTTTTGGAGGAGCAGTGCCGGCAGATAGAGAGCGCGGCGGGCACCGTAGACGTCTTACGAGCCGTGCCCAGTGAGAGGCTGAATCCTCCAGGCAAGTCGTCGTCAACCCCCCCCTGCTCCTATTGTCGAGCATCTGATCATCGAGTAATGTCGTGCCCGAAATTATTAGGTAAGCCGGTTCCAGCGAGGCGAACTGTCGCCAGGGGGCGCCGCTGGTGCTGCTCATGTTTGGGAGGACACCTCCAGCGAGACTGTCCGCATCGGCGGCCCTGTCTGCATTGCCAGGGCAATCATCATGCCGTTTTGTGCCTGAGTGCGAACGGCGTCTCCTCTCGGGGCTCTGCCAGGCCTTCGACCCCCACGGGCGGGGGCGCTAAGCCACGCCCTCTGCCGGGCGACTCTCGGCGCCCGCCGGCCAGCCATCAGGCCCCTAAGTTTGAAAGGGGTCCCTTCCCCGACCAGTCGGGGGGTAATTCCCCCAGGGGCGGGGGTGTCATCACCCCCCCTAAGCGTGTGGAGAGAAACTTCACGGCCACTCATCGGTCCGCTGGACCCTTCTCACTCCCGTTAGCTGAGTGGCCGCGACTGGTTTACCACTGTTCCCCATTTGATGGAGGCGGCCCTGGCTAGCTGCCGCCTTAGCTCCCACCACGGCCACCTCCACTGAGCCTTAAGCCGTCAACAGTCCACTTGTCAAAATGTTCTGTTGCCGACGGCCTCAGTGAAGGCGTACAACCCGAGTGGCGACTGTTAGCGATCTCGGGTTCACGCCATGTGGCCTCCCCTTGGTGGTGGGAAGATTAGGGCCCCTCTGGAGCGTTGAATCACGCTGTCAAGGGGTATTAGATTTGGTTTGGTCGAGCACTTAGTCAAAAAATACTTGAATTAAGATTAAAAACTGCTTTGGGCTTTGCGCGAAATTTTCCTATTTGTAGCGGTTTAAATTAAAAGAATTGAATTTAATCTACTCCTTTAAATGCTACTGCATGTGTTTTGTACATATATTTAATCACTGTATTTGATTGTTGCGTCTGTTTGCTGAAAGGAAATTGAATGGCGCGCTATTTGAAAAATTATGTAACATATACATAGATAGTGTTTAATCATTTTGCTTTGCGAAGAAGTAGGGCTGTCCCTTACGTTATTGTTTTGTTTAATTTGCAAATTGACCTATGCGCATCGGTGATTAATTTGGTTGAATTAATTCTGTAGTTGAACATTGATGCTTTTGAAAAATTAGTTCAAATATGAGCATAGGACTACTTGCCTAACAGGCTAGCTAGTTTTGGAGATTATCAGATTGAAATCAGCTGCCGCACTATTTTAGTAAATGATAATATAGTGGGTGGCCTGGCTAGGCCTACTTGTTGAAAATTCATACTAGGGACTATCGGTGCGTTTCGTTCGGCTCTCCACAGACGACGTTCATGTGGAATTTGTGGGTGCTCTCTGCACTGAAGCTTAGGAGGCCGCTCGGGGCCGCTTCGTGTCGCGTCGCTGTTTGCAGAGCTGATCCGGTCGGATTGCGAAACTAATCATAGGGGCACAGATAGGTGTTTGAAAGAGGTCGTCGGACTTCTGTCCAGTACAGGACTTGTTAAAGTGCTGCGATGCCCAGGAGGGGCATCCAGTGGAGGCTGACCCTCCGGCTTGCCACATTAGGGCTATTTTTTGAGGCGCTGGTTAGGGTTGCAAGATCTGATGGGGTGCCTAAGGTGGCCTAGTTTGGTTGTAGATTCGGTCTTGCAACTTGCCTTCGCGACCTTGTCCCGCTGACCGGTTTGCTCGCGGACCTAAATCCTTATGTCCGGGACAGGGGTTAGTTCGCGCAAAACACTTTCAAGGATTGACGCGAGAGGGCGCTCGGCGCGGTGCATTCATACCGGTTTGACTTTCGGTCGTGCGAAAAACGCCCAAGGGCAGTCAGTCGTCTTTAATCGGTGCTGACGTGAGCACGCGGTCCATTCTGTTAGGGAACTCGGAATAATTAGGTGCGGCCCGTAATTATACGGTCTAGGATTTGTGACGCGCATTCCTACTGGAGAGCTTCCCGGGACTTATTGTGTCTGACTCAGAACCTGCATAACTGCATTCGGCAATATTAGATAGTGCGGCCTCTGATATTCTAGAATTAACTATTGCTACGCGAAACGGTAGTGACCTTTGACCCTTTAAACTCCGTGTGCGTTTGTGCGGTAACCATTATACCCCGCGATAGTTAGTGGCTTCTGTAAGTTAGTAAATCGTACGATAGAGTTAATTGACTATCATCGTGAAGAAAGAGGAAAGTGACTGTGGATGCCTCGGAGGGCCCCCTCAAGTTGGAGCGGTGTCGACGCTCGGGCTGCTGCCGACGGCCAAGGTCTAGGTTCAATCACCATCAGTCACACCCAGATACACATCACATCACTTATTTCCCTTTCACTACACAACCACATGTGACCTGACCGACTCCGGAGGGACCAGTCGCCTTGGATGTAGGTGAGTAAACTCTGCCTAATTCCTCTCCCGGTCGACTGGCCGTAGTGTAACGCTCCCCCATATATTTAGTGTAATTAGAGAGATTCCACGTGGCCACATTGAGGCTCGACCTACGTCTGTTCGGGAAGTCTTCAGTTCATGGGCCCCTGATGATTTGATCTTCTAAGGGAGCAGCCGTAGGCCGTAACATATATATATATATATATATATATATATATATATATATATGATATTGCAGAAAGTCCTAGTGTGGTGATAATGTTTTAAAAAAACCGGCAAAGTGCGAGTCGGACTCGTGCACCGAGGGTTCCAAACAAATCTGTAGGTATATAAGTTTAAAATTATTAAAAATATTTTTATTATATGATGTAACCAAAAATTTATGCTTATAAAACGTTGCTTCGTATAAAATTTCAAGATTCTGAGTTCACGGGAAGCATCCTGTAGTTTTTGATTCCCTTGCGAATGTCGAAAATTTGCGGCATAATCGACTTTATCTTTTGATTGCGTTGGCTTAGTTTTATTTTTTCACAGCTCTTAGGGACAGTAGGCTTGAGTATTTGATATGAATTTCAGGTTTATACCTCCACGCGTTCCTGAGAAAAAGGGTCTTGACAGACAGACAGACAGACGGACAACAAAGTAATCCTATAAGGGTTCCGTTTTTTCCTTTTGAGGTACGGAACCCTAAAGAGAAGAAGAAGCAAACCGATTGGTTCAAATGCGTGAATGTTGTTGTGGGACTTATAGATCCCATGTTTCAAATTCAAATTCAAATTCCAAAAAAGTGCCGACTGTGTTACTTGCCTAGCATGTCGTAAAAGACCACTAACTGTTAGGTCTGTGACTGTGTATGTGATAAGGTATCATATCATCATCATCATCATCATATCATCATCATCATATCATCATCATATCATAATCATATCATAACCTATTACTTCTTTCACAATTTTCCATATAAATCCTCTTCAATCGAAACGTAGTTGGAGCAGTTCGCTGCTCTTTGGACTCTACTTACCCCCTCGGAGATTACAGGTGTGAAACTATGTAAAAATAAGTAGTAGTGGAGTCAAGTTCTGCAAGATATAAAACAATTGCTATTGAAGCGGTGTCCTTTTCCAAGCTAACAAGAAGTTTGTATTCGCTGACTCGCCGAGTGAGTGAAGTACTTTGCAACTCAAACTTTGTGCAGCCTCAAATGGTTTGTTAAGTAACTCGTACTTTTTGTTATGTTACTATGTTGTTTTTTAAGTGAAAATTTCTTTAAGGCGTTGGGAGATTTTTCAACCGACTTTAAAAAAGGAGAAGGTTCTCAATTCGTCGGAATCTTTTTTTTATGTATGTTCACCGATTACTCGAAGACGCCTTAACCGATTTGGAAAATTCTTTTTAATTTTATCAAAATCGGTCGAGCGGTTTTTAAAAAATCAACAATAAGTTATTTATATTGAAGTCAGTTGTACAAAAATATTATTTTACCACTTGTTGAATCGGAAAAGTCTTATAAAATCGCGTCACCAACATGAGAATGTTCACAGTATATCTGTAGTTATGTGTGACGTGTTGCGCTTATGATATGCGTGTTGGATGTTTTTTGGACGAGTAAATCATAATATGAGTTCGCGTCACCAACATGCTGTAATAGCAGTATATAACAATATTAATGTATATTTATTACAAGCTTTTTTTTATAGGAAAGGGGGCAAACGAGCATGCGGCTCACCTGATGGTAAGTGACTACCGCCGCCCATGAACAACTGCAACACCAGGGGATACAGTGGAATTGCCAATGCGTTGCTGGCCTTTTAAAAAGGAGTAGGCTCTTTTCTTGAAGATTCCTCGTATCCAAGTTTGCGCGTTTACCGCTAAAAAGAACCCCTTTGTCGTATCTCCTCAGTTTCAAGGCACTCCCCTTCTTGCCTCAGCCAGTATCGGTATCCTCGGAGCCGACATATCGAGGTACGTGCAGTTTCGTGGTCACTTGGAAGGGAAGGCCAAATTGGCCTCTAAAAAGCTTGGCGTGCTCAGCAGAGCGGGACAGTATTTCATGCTGGCACACCGCCTGCTACTTTACAAGGCGCAAGTTCGGCCTCACATGGAATACTGTTCCCATCTCTGGGCAGGGGCTCCCCAGTGCCAGCTCCTTCCACTTGACCGCATCCAACGCAGAGCGGCTCGAATTGTCGACGACCGAGCCCTTTCCGATCGGCTCGATTCATTGGCACTGCGAATAGATGTTGCATCCCTTTGCATTTTCTTTCGCATCTACCATGGGGAGTGCTCTGAGGAATTGTTCGGATTAATCCCAGCCGCCAAATTTCACGAACGCACATCGCGGCAGAACTCCCGATACCATCCACACCATCTGGATGATTGGCGGTCCACCACTGTGCGATTTAGAAGATGTTTTCTTCCTCGCACGACCTCCTTGTGGAATCGATTACCATCAGCGATTTTTCCGGACCGATACGACTTAGGGACCTTCAAGAAAAGAGCGTACTCCTTTTTAAAAGGCCGGCAACGCATCTGCGATTCCCCTGGTGTTGCAGTTGTTCATGGGCGGCGGTAGTCACTTACCATCAGGTGAGCCGCATGCTCGTTTGCCCCCTCTCCTATAAAAAAAAATCGGTCCGGAAAAATCGCTGATGGTAACCGATTCCACAAGGAAGTCATGCGAGGAAGAAAAGCTTTTTAACCGCGGCTTCGCTCGCGTGAGCTTGAATTTAGGAACATCATTAAATGCTGTTCCGTGCCAAATTTATCAAAATTCGATCACTTTTAGATTTTACTTCGGTATGTGTGTCTCTATGTCTGTCAAAGATTTTTTTTAAATTCAAAAAGACTATTAGACGTAGATAATATTTGGCATAGGTATAATATGCAACAGGAACACGTGAATATATATGTATAGAAACGCCTACTATTTTTTTATCGTGTGTGTCTTCCGATGTATCCACAAGAAAGGTAAATTGTCTTGGAATCAAAATTTATTATTATTATTTACATTTTACTCTTTACATTCATTCATAGTAAAAGTTAATTTAGTTTTAACAAAATAATGATGAGTTTCACCGTCTTCTATCAATTTACGGCATAATGTTTATTTGAAATATTTTATTCATATCATTGGTCTTATTTAATATTGATTGGCACCACAAAATAGATATAGATATATTTTTTTACGTTCGAGTAGAAAACTAATGTTATGTATTTTATCACGTTTAATTTTAACTTTTCTACGTGGGGTTTTCTTACGCGTCTTTAGATGAAAGTTTCATAAAACCCGCGTAAAGAACATATCGTTGATGTGAAGCACCGATGGAAAGTCTTAATTATGTTAACATGTTTAGTATCGTCCCAACCATTATATCGATACCTCTTAAGTATAGTGAGTCATCTAACATTTTAGGTATTTTCAGGTTTTGACGGTATTGATTGCAAAAACATGTTATTTATCAGACTATGTCGAAAGAACCTTAAATTCATAAGTACTTTTCGAAATAATCTCACGTATACTGGTTCATGTAGTGTTATTTAAAATTTCGATACGACGTATTCTAAGCTAACTACTCGGATTCAGTATACGCGGGACGCGGGTGGGGTACTATGAGCGACATGTGCAAACTAGACCAGTATACAGCGTTCGCGTGGCACGTAAGTATTTCAATTTAGGTGTATATTTTTGCGATCAATATATTAGATTTGATTTATAAAATCACTATATTTTAATATAAATGTAGTATGGAGGGAACACTGCAAAATGCTAGAGCAAAACTTATGCTTAATTTAGTAGATTTAAGACACTCAAATTATATTAGGGATTCACGAAAATTTTGAAAATAACGAGTAAGTGGAATCTTTTCATAAAAATGGTGAGTAATTTAAGTTTTTCATTACCTTAGCTTATATAAATTTTAATTAATACAGTAAATAATCACATTATTTTTAGATTATAAATTATTAAACGTTTCGTACATTCTATACTGGGTTAAGTTGAGATAGACCAGTATTCGTCGTGATAGTTTGCAGTAATATTACACATGACTTAGTTTTCTTATTTTTAGTAGTAAAGGGATTAATTTCAAACAGTCGCCTGTCTGTCAGTCTGTGCTGCCATAATTTGCCACAATAACTGCATGACATAAAAAAGCATGTTTATTTTATTTTCAGAGTCCCCTTTGCCACGTGATGCTTACTTTACCAAAGATGAACTGTCAATTATCGATCACGTAGACCTAATATGAATTAAACGTATTATAGAAATGTTGCCATCCAAAGCCTCTAAATTTCCTGATATTATTATTGATACGTCACTTGAGTCAGCCTATTCGCCATCAATAATAGAAAATTCAAGAGAACCCTAATCTATCGAGATACCTGTAAATGGACTTAAGAAGAGCATTATAATCCCATACCTTTACCAGTAATTTCGTTTTCTAGTCCAAATAGTTACATAAACTTTAGTTTTAGTGTACCTGATACTCATACCAGCGATTGGTTGGATTGGAAAAACCATCCAAAAACTATAACATTCCATATGGTACGTGGTGTGATTGATCATATTATTGAAGCTCTCGCACCTTTTAAAGCTCATTACACTCGCAAAGATTCAAAATGTAAGTTTTTGAATGGCTCATTGCCATTTCTCAAGATGTACAAGCATTATGAAGAGTGGCTTGATTCAAATGTTTATTCTGGCAAAGCAATGTACGACAATATTGTGATATTGTAAACAAAGATAATTAATATTGCCTTTCACAAGCCCAAAAAAGACGCATGTGAAAAATGTCACACATTTCGAAATAAAAGAGAGGCTACCGAAAAAGAAATAGAAAAACAAAATTATGGAAATTTAGTTTTTCTATTTCTTCTTCGGTAAAATGTTTTGAAAGAAAAGGAAATTAAGAAATGATTTGAAAGAAAAGGAAACATCTAGAAAATAAAAAAGGACAAGGAATTAGCAATGCATTTGCAAAGAAGTTTTAGCATGTACTTTTGATTTACAGAAATGTTATATGTACATTCTATTGTAAAAGAAAATGGTCCATGTTAAATGTTACCATTTTTGATATGGTATATTTACAAGGTTTGCTATTCTTGAAATCAACAGACAGCTAAAAGGGGAACTAATTAAATTGCAAGATGTGTTTATAAATTCATTGAAATGACAATACCCAAATGTATAAAAGAGTATCGTTTCTGGTCTGACAGTTGTGGAGGCTAGAATTGAAACAAAGTCGTATTTTAATGTATATGTATGTAATAAATATAATATAATTATTATGCATCGTTTCCTTGGCTTTGGTTAAACCCGAAACGAAGGGTACAGCATGCATTCCTTGATTGAGAGACAAAGACAGAATTATTTATACCCCAGATCTCAAACAGAAGGCTAGCCCTATAATGTCATTGAAATGTCACAGGAGTTGATTCTTGATTTTAGAACACATTTGTAGCACTGCAATAATTGGACAACTACAAGCTGTAGAATTAAAATATCATGAACAATGTAAGTGAATTTAAAATACAAAGAAATGATCACTTTAAAATTATATTTAAGTACAACTATGAAAACGATGCTGTTAAATGTATTTACTGCATGAATAAAAAGAAGAACACACAAAACATAAAAGAAAAGTTGGGTCTGCGTCTAGTCACTACTTATGAATAACCCCTGCCAATTGACAAAAATAAACACAAAGACTTTATGGAATATGGTAAAGTCACGTCAGATACCAAAAGAATATCACTTATTTTATAATAGTCTGATTACATGCAACATTAATAATGATGAGTCTGACTGTGATTAAAAGAACCTGATTCATCCACTCAGATATTGTTTTTTCGTGAAGATATTTTATTTTATCGAATTTTACTAACAAAACAGATACTTCCAAAAAATTCATTGGATTAAGAAGAGAAATATGAAGTTTTATTTTGTTAATTAGTTTTAATACTAAAAAGATTAAAATTTTGTTTTCTACCGTTATGCGTGTATTAAGCAATGTTTTGTGGAAGGTATATTTACTTTAACCGCTTGATTATGAATTGAATAGGTTTTAATAAATAATAAATAACAATAAATAAAGTTATTTTCTTTTATATGAAAAATAAACAAGCTAAAAGCTTGATCATTTTGCAGATATATCAATTTACTGCTACTCCATCAAACCGATTTTGTACATTAAAATCAGTAATTAAATTTTAAAAATTAAACCAATGTATGTGGCAGTTAGCTCATTATAGGCCATAGTTAATACGATGTATACTAAGTCAACTACATTATCTTGGAAACTCACTAAAATAGGTCTACTCTTTTATTATCGAAGGGTCTTAAATCTTAAAATAGTACGAACTTAAAAAAATCAACATTCTAGGACCAAAACTGAAAAAGTTATAAACAATTAATCTTTGAGAGGCGCTCCTGTAAAATTTGAATTATGTAGTTGACTTTATACTTAGGAGGTCTCGATATCGGCATACTTGGGTTTGAATTTAATTTGCATTTATTCTATTCTATTCTATTCTTATTTTATTCTATTCTATGATATCAGGTCGTCAAAAACCTCATTTCTCCCGTGAGCATGGGTGCTGTAAAGTGCCAAAAACATCGGGAATTAAAAAAGTTAAAATTAAACGCGATAAGATTCTTAAAATTAGTTTTATTTCTTATAAATTTTATTCCCTCCGTAATCGAGTAAAAAGTAGCCTATAAATTGCCCCGGGTTACTTACTACCTATATACAAAATTTCATGTAAATCGGTCCAGTAGTTTTTGCCTGAATCCGGAATACACAGACAAGCAGGCAGACAGACAAAAATTCTAAAAGAATCTTTATTTAGTCATCTGGAATTGTTTTTTCAGGAATATATTAGAATAACAGACACGACGTTTCTACAGAAAGATTCAAAATACAGCGTAAAATATTATTTAGTTTTCACTTATATAGGCAAGCAACTATGTCTGGCGTATGTGGACTATGAGAAAGCCTTTGATTCCGTCGAAATTTGGGCGGTGCTGCAGTCCCTTCAGCGATGCCAAGTTGACTGTCGGTATATCGAATTGTTGAAGTGCTTGTACAGTAGGGCTACGATGGCTATCCGAGTACAGAACCAGAGTACGAAACCAGAGTACGAAACCTATCCAATTGCAGAGAGGTATAAGACAGGGTGACGTCATATCCCCGAAACTCTTTACCGCTGCATTGGAAGACGTTTTCAAGCTTCTGGACTGGAAAGGATACTCACTTTCGATTTGCCGACGATATAGTCCTTATGGCAAAATCGCTGGAGGACCTAAGCACTATGCTCAATGACCTCAATAGTGTTTCCCAACGGATAGGTCTTAAGATGAACATGGACGAAACAAAGATCATGTTTAATGTCCATATCACACCTATGCCGGTAGTTGTTGGGAACACTAAGCTCGAAGTTGATGACGAGTATGTTTACCTGGGACAAATAGTCCGACTAGGTAAGTCCAACTTCGACCGAGAGGTCAATCGACGGATTCAACTCGGCTGGGCAGCGTTCGGGAAGCTACGACACATCTTCTTGTCAGACATACCTCAAAACCTTAAAACGAAATTGCACAACCAGTGCATGTTGCCAGTGATGACATACGGAACTGAGACAAGGTCCTTCACTGCTGGCCGGATGAGTAAGGTCAAGGTCGCTCAGCGAGCTATGGAGAGGGCTATGCTCGGAGTTTCTCTGCGTGATAAACTCAGAAATGAGGATATTCGCAGTAGAACCAGAGTGACCGACATAGCCCAACGGATTAGTAAGCTGAAGTGGCAATTGGCCGGCCATATAGCTCGAAGAACCGACAACCGATGGGGAAGAAAGGTTCTCGAGTGTCAGCCTCGTACCGGCAGACGAAGTGTAGAGCGTCCCCCACTAGATGGAGTGACGACCTGGTAAGATATGCAGGAAGTCGATGGATGCAGGTGGCTCAGGACCGTGCTTTGTGGCATTCTTTGGGGGAGGCCTATGTTCAGCAGTGGACTTGTGAAGGGCTGTAATGAAAAATGATGAGGCAAGCAAGCTCCCATGGCTCATATATGTGCGAAATATAATGAAATATCTCGAGCTATATCTGGCATCGACATATTTCACAACTCATAAGTGTGCTGTCTTTAAAAAAAAAACCCTGAGTGAGCCCTCGTTTACATTGAAAAATATTTTTTTTTATTTTCTCCTTTTTCCTTCTCAATGTTTACATGTAGTTGGTGAATGTTATGTACACTTGTTATTGATACACATATCAGTGAGCGTGTTACATTTCATATAATTTATTGTTTTAATGTTTATTATTTATATTGTAAGTGAGCTTATGAAATCAGAAAACATGCGTGAGTGTCGTGGAACGTTCAGTTGGAAAGAAGTTCCTTTCATAGTATATTGATAAACGTATTATTGATTAACAAATATAAATTAATTAATTATCAGCGTCTATTAAAATGAAGCGTCATTTAAAATTAAATACACTATGACACAAGGGGTAGTGACGAAAAAATCTTACACTTTTTGTCGCCTAGCTACCATCCGCCAAACCCGTACCGTCGATAAGGAACTTCCTTCCAAAAAATAAATAAATACTTATTAACTTATGTTAACTCATGACTATACTTCTATCAGAATTCTCACTAGGATTAGCTTATGATCGATGCGTATTTTTGTAGTTTGTAGTGTTATGCTACTTACATATCATTTTACATTATTTTAAATTCATTTTTCCATTCTGTTTCGATTTTCTGCATTCACTTCAAAACTGGATATTTTACATCACCTTTATTTCCATAGGATCCTGTAACGATTTTAAACCATAAGAACACAATAACAAATCATTTCTACTTCGTATTTTCACATTATCAGCACTTTTAAATTGGTGTCAATGGAGTCTACCTTTTTTCGATCTTTTAGCTAGTTTTCCGTAACTCTACAATCTCGGGCTTTGTGTGGGCAGCTGCGCTACCTTTTTTCCTATATCAATAATATCTCATTATCCACTTAAATCTTACCGTTTTCTTATTATAAACCTAAAACCAAAATTTGACATGTTTTGACATTGCTATTTATTTCGTTTCCATAGTAATTATATTCAAATTTGCTACCGATCTGTTGTTCCTATTTCGATAATTCCACATAAATACTCTTTTCTCTTGACCATTTACAAAAAATTTGCGTTTAATTTAAATAATTTTTCCGTTCTCTCTAGAAAGGTATAAAAGCCGAACAATCGGTGAAGAAAAGGAGTCTCGCTTCAGTTTGCGAATTGGAAATATCTCCTAAAGGCCTTATCCCGGGGCCGCACTGCCCCGGGATCCTGCAAGCCTCCACCTACACGTGAAGTCTCCGGCGAAGCCTTCTTCAAGCGCGGAGCCGCACCACTCCGGAATCCTACAAGCCTCCATCTACCTCGGAGGTCGTCGGCAGTCTACTTCAAGCGCGGGGGCCACACTACTCCGGGCGTTACGACTGCTTACTCCAGGCGCCGAGTGCACCTACCGCCGGCGCTACCTTTGGGCGCTGCAACTGCTGGCTCTAAGCGTTGAGCGCCCCTTCTCCAGGCGCTACGTGCGCCGGCTCTGGACGCTGCGTGTGCTGGCTCCAGGCGCTGCGCACCGTCGCTGCTAAGAAACCTACCTCTACAAGCGCAACCGGCGTGTGCTGGCTTCAGGCGCTGCGTGCCGTCGCTGCTAAGAAACCTACCTCTACAATCGCAACGTGTGTCGCTTCGACTTTTAGGCTCCACTACAACTCTATATTCCCCTATTCTCCTACCTTTATTTTTTTTGTAATTTAATTGTACTCTCACTTCATTCATCATCATCCTCATTTAATTTTTTTATAAAATTGTAAATACCTTTTAAAAATTTAAATATATTGTTTGCTGGCTCTACTTTTGTTGTTTTGTTGTACTTAGGTTAGGTTCTATATTTTTTTTTAATTGTCGCTTCACGACAAGTTTACTCTAATATCATTGTATGAAAGTTTTGTTGTTTGTACTTACTGTATTCAGGAGTTCCTCAGAATCGAAACTTTAACATCAATTAGTCATACATTAATCATATAAACTTTTAATGTTACTAAACTTGTGTACCCTCTCGTATAATATTATTTTTTACCTATTATAAAAGTTAAAAGTTACAGCCTATATAAGTCCCACTGCTGGGCACAGGCCTCGTCTAATTTCTGAGAGGGTTTTAGGGCAAGGAAATGTCCGCCGCGCTGCCCCAATGCATGTTAGCGAACTTCACATGTCTTCGAAATAGTTTTTTTCTTATTTCTCAGAGATGCAGGTTTCCTCGTGATGTTTTCCTTCACCGCCGAGCACGTGGTAAATCAGCACTTAAAATTGCAATCAACAATTTCATTGGCGCCGGCGGGGATCGAACCCGGGTTGCTCGCGTACTGTGAAACTTACAGCGAACGATAACCATCTGAGCTACCACGGCTATTATAGATTTCATTTTATACAAAAGGTAAGAAAATACACTGCACTGTTTATTGTGATAAGTAGTAATAGTGATGGTGCAAATATATATCCATATCGTCCAGTGGGTGCCGTAAGGAGCAGCAAAGGCAAACCAAGCAAGCGTCTTCCCAATAATAGCAAGAAAAAAAACCTGCCTGCCAAGCGTGGCAACTATGGCAAGTAACCCCCTTTGTAAGGCAATCTATAGAGAGGCCTATTAGTATATTAGTCGTTAAATTAGAACTTTGATAGACTGTAATGATGTTGATCATAATGACATTGGTCTTACCTCGGTCGGCTCGTTTCTGCAGCTGTCTTAGTGAATGATGTATCTTGGGTCTACCACACAGGTGACTACTTTTTAAGCTTCATTTATTAATGTTAAGTACGTGTTAAGACCTTATCTATATTATTTTGCAATAATATTTTTTTATAGAATGACTGTGATAAACGAGCACACAGTCCACCTGATGGTCAGTGGATGCTGTGGCCCATAGACGTCTACATTTATTTTCGAACTAAGAATCAAAATGCAGAGGCGTTGTCACCCCTGAGTACTACGATGGAATGCCTCGTTTTCAGTAAAAATGGTCTCCGGTTCTCTACACTCAGCATAAGAAACGCAGCAGCATTAAGCTGCTATTTTACCCCGGTCGAGAAGACCCATTCGTGCTACAACCATAATATAGCTGCAGCGTGACTCTAACACGTAAAATATTTTGATATTGCATATTCTTAAACAAAATTATGTTCTCGGTGGTAGGGTTACTTTTTGGCCTAGGAGTACATGTGGGTAGGTAGCTAGCTCCCTCATATCCATTTATGCCACCAAGTATTATTATTATTATAGAGAGTCAGTATAGTTATAGGCTGTCAGGTGTTCCATCTTAGACCTTAGATGTGAACATCAGACAGGTGTTCATGTAGTAGCCATTTACTATCAGATGGATCCTTAAGTTCGTTCGTCTTTTTAATAGAATAAAGGTAACAAATGAGCACACAGTCCACCTGATGGTAAGTGGTTGATGTAGCTCATAGACATCTATGCTCGATTTAGAATCAAAATGCTGATGCGTTGTCACCTCTGCAAACTATGATAGAACGCCTCGTTTCCAGTAAAAAGGGTCACCGGTTCTCTACACTCACTATAATAGCATACTATACATTATACAGCAGTATTTGGCGCTGGTATTCTGAGAAATTGTGATCCTTCCCCGGCCGCGCCGATTCATTCGTGCAGCTATAATAAAGCTGCAGGATGACACTATCACTTCAATTATATAAGAAATAGGCACAGAATTACTTGATCTTGTACTGGTTACAAGATTCAAATGATAATATGTTTCAGAAACTGTTCTTAAACTTAAGTTGGCGAATTAGCAAACTATAAATGTTTCGACTGGGAATTGGAAACGTTCTAGCTTAGTTTTACCAAGCAAGAACTCGGCGATGTACTTAATTAAACTTAATTAAAGTTTATTATTTCATGAATATTAAGTTAATTTATTCTATTTAAATTAATACTGTATTTTGTACGTGGTAGAGCCATCTTGCAGCTATATCAGTAGTATTTGTACGAATGGGTCGGCTCGACCGTTGAAGGACCACGCTCTCACACAATACCAGCGTAAAATGGCAGCTTGACACTGCTGTGTTTCGTATGGTGAGTGTAGAGAACCGGAGACCCATTTTACTGGAAAACTGGCATTCTATCTTAGTCCTCACGGGTGACGACGCATCTGCATTTTGATTCTTTATTGAGGATAAATGTAGATGTCTATGGGTTACAGCAACCGCTTACCATCACGTGGACTGTGTGCTCGCTTGTCACCCAATCCTATAAAAAAATTAACTAGTCAAACAAATTAGTCTTGCGCCGCTAAAACCCTTGCCAACATTGAAACTATAGGAAATGCAGAAAAAGTGCTATGGTCTCCGGTAGATGGCGGTGTAACCATTTCACTTACACAAGACGTAAAATACTCGGACTGAAAAGCTGCCGCAGCGTCAAATTAGTATCATCATCATTATTAGTTCCTCAATTATTATAGCTCGCGGCGAAGTCCGATGAACCAGTAAAAGTCAATTGGCTTACAACACTAACGTCACAGAAACTAGATGGCAGCGTCAAAGGTGCTCATATCTGGTTGCAGTCCTCAATACCTCAATATTATACAATAGACAAATACTCCCTAAAACGAACGAGAATATGATGATGATGATGATTTCATGTATATTTTAGTTAATTTTGTCTATTTTAGTTATATAACCTTGCAGTGACGGTACAAGCATATCCACTACCCCATAGGGCATGACATTTGTTTTTGGTAAATTACACCATTAACAGGTGGATGCTGATAACAGGTTGCTTAATGAATTGCTACAAGCTTATCTTATCGTTTGTTTTATATTTTGTCTTGCTATTTTGTGGTTTGATTAATTCAATAACAAGGTAATAAAGAAAGGTTATACTGGATTTTTTCCGTTACAGTCCATCACAAACTCAACATAGTGCTAGTTGCCACTCTTGGCAGGTTGCCAACCCGTAACCGCTGTTTTTATATTTCTTAGTTATTATTAAGGAGATGCTGTTGCCATCTTCTTACTACATTTGTTCTGCGACTGTTTTTATGTGTTGTTATTTAATACTTCTGTGTCCCATTACTATAAAAATATAAATATGCCTGCCTTTCTCTGCATGTTCCATATAAATGTCTATTACTTTCTTTCTTTCTCTCTTCTTTTCGAGGCTATGGCGTGTAAAATATGGCAAATGATCAAACATAATATTTAAAATTAACACTTATTATAGGAATATTTTTGCTACTTTGATTGTCTTAACCACCCTAGCCTCATGTCATAGTCAATTTTTATTCAATTACAGATAGTGTGCTTCCTTAACTATACATTTTAGTAGGATACTATTAATAATAATAATAATAATGTCCTCAAGACCGTATTTCGGTCACGGCGGCCAGCCTCAACGGAGACTAGCCATCGGCGCAGGACAGGATTATAGTGCCCAAGCGTATGTGCAAGCACAGGTGCACTCTCTATTCCTTCACTCTCATAATCCAATGAGACGGTAAGCCGACACGACCAGAGAGAGATCAGACGCAGGGCCAACGGCTTTACGTGCTTTTCGAGGCACGGAGGTGAGACACCACCAACTTCCAGACTCCGGGCAGCCACTGAGAATTTCTTGACGGAAAATCTCTTTTTTTGGACCAACCCGGGATTCGAACCCGGGACCTCATGATCAGCAGTCGCACTACTACAACCACTAGACCATTGAGGCAGTCAGGATACTATTGTAGTAGGATTGGCAACCCTAATTACATTGCACAAGAATATGATGATGTTAACTCCGGAAAATGTGTGCCAATATTCAACAAAACATTTGTGAAAAAGTGAGCTAAGTGAATAATAAGCACTCATTTCTTTTTTGTTAAAAGAAAAAAAAAGTTATAAAACGAGTTTATTTACCTTACGAAATAAACTCATTTGGTTTTCATGGACAACATTTGTATTTGTTAAACAATGCAAACAACTGTATATTTAAACATTTTTATAACTTTATTTCATTACAAATCGGAGCAACATCTAATGTAATAAAAAGGGAAACCCTTTTTAATGGTATGCACAGAATGTCACCACTCCTCCGGGACGACGTTAAGAGACAAACTCAATTGTTAAAACAGTAATTTAATAAAACTGACTGCATAAAAAAGGTATAATGAAAAGGGAAAAACTTATATGTAATTTCCACAATTAAGACGAATCTAACGACAGCCGATATCTATCAAGCCGTTTGCACCTCTTTTACCGCTACAGAGCATGCCAAAGAAATAGACATACATACATACTGTATTTAATATACGTACACTCGAAAAATAATACCCTCCTTCTTGGGAAGTCGGGCAATAATACAACTGCAAAATAGCGGCAATTGGTGCTGTATTTCGTAAAGTGAATGATAAGAATCGATTGCGGTAGCCACCATCAGGTGGACTGTTAGTTCGTTTGTCCCTACAGTTAAAAAAAGAATTTTCTTTTTTTAATGTGTATGACAACACATCGTTAACCATATAGATCGATATAAGTATGTATGAGTCTATTGACCACAGTGTCCACATACCATCATGCGTAATACTATTCGTCATTACGAATTGCGTCATTACGAATCGCCTAGCATGCAGACTTGACGACTTCCAGCCTCCCGAACAAGCCGGTTTCCGAAAATGGTTTAGCACCATAGACCATATACATACCCTTCGGCAAATTGTACAGAAGTCCGAGGAGTACAATTTGCCACTATGTCTGGCGTATGTGGACTATGAGAAAGCCTTTGATTCCGTCGAAATTTGGGCGGTGCTGCAGTCCCTTCGGCGGTGCATAGTTGACTGCCAGTACATCGAAGTGCAGTAGGGCTACAATGGCTATCCGATTACAGAACCAAAGTATGAAACCTATCCAACTGCAGAGAGGTGTAAGAACTTCACCCACGTTATATCCCCGAAACTCTTCACCGCTGTATTGGAAGACTTTTTCAAGCTTCTTAACTGAAAAGGATACGGTATTAACATCATGACGAGTACATCACTTATCTTAGATTTGCCGACGATATAGTTCTTATGGCAGAATCGCTGGAGGACCTAATCATATGCTCAATGACCTCAATAGTGCCTCCCAACGGATAGGTCTTAAGATGAACATGGACAAAACAAAGATCATGTATAACGTCCTTGTCACACCTATGCCGGTAGTTGTTGGGAGCACTAAGCTCGAAGGTGTTGACGATTATGTTTACCTGGGACAAATAGTACGACTAGGTAAGTCCAAATTCGACCGAGAGGTCAATCGATGGATTTAACTCGGCTGGCAAGCGTTCGGGAAATTACGGCACATCTTCTCATCAGGTATACCTCAAAACTTGAAAACGAGACTGTACAACCGGTGCCTGTTGCCAGCGATGACCTACAGAACTGAGAAGTGGTCCTTTACTGTTGACCCGATGAGCTAGCTCAAGGTCGCTCAGCGATCTATGGAGAGGGCTATGCTCCGAGTTTCTCTGCGTGATAAACTTAGAAATGAGGATACCCGCAGTAGAACCAGAGTGACCGACATAGCCCAACGGATTAGTAAGCGGAAGTGGCAATGGGCCGGCCATATAGCTCGAAGAACCGACAACCGATGGGGAAAAATGGTTCTCGAGTGGCGGCCTCGTACTGGCGGACGAAGTCTAGGGCGTCCCCCCACTAGATGGAGTGACGACCTGGTAAGACATGCAGGAAGCCGGTGGATGCAGGTGGCTGAGGCACCGTGCTTTGAGGCATTCCTTGGGGGAGGCCTATGTTCAGCAGTGGACTTGTGAAGGCCTGTAATGATGATGAATCAATTACAATTAATAGCATGTATTTAAATTAGATCCATTAAGATTATTATTATAAATTTCATAATTAAGTTAAAATAAAGTGCATACAAAAGTTTAATTAACTTCAAACTACACGTACTAACAAATACACGATACTGAAGTAGAACATTTCCAATTCCCAATTGAAACATTTTAAGTTTACTAATTCTACGAAATCGCATCTGTGGGACCTTCTTATAATAAGTTCACGATTTAGTATTGATTTATATAAAACTGGAAATCGCACAAGCTTCCTCTCATTGACTGCTGGCCGTATGAGGAAGCTCAAGGTCGCTCAGCGAGCTATGGAGAGGGCTATGCTCGGAGTTTCTCTTTGATAAACTTAGGAATAAGGATATCCGCAGTAGAACCAGAGTAACCGACATAGCCCAACGGATTAGTAAGCTGAAGTGGCAGTGGGCCGGCTATATAGCTCGAAGAACCGACAACCGATGGGGAAGAAAGGTTCTCGAGTGACAGCCTCGTACCGGTAGGCGAAGTGTAGGGCGTCCCCCTACGAGATGGAGTGACGACCTGGTAAGACATGCAGGAAGTCGATGGATGCAGGTGGCTCAGGACCGTGCTTTGTGGCATTCTTTGGGGAAGGCCTATGTTCAGCAGTGGACTTGTGAAGGGCTGTAATGATGATGATGATGAAGCACTTAAATAAATCAGAACTGAAAATTCCAAATAACAATTTCATTGGTGCCGGCGGGGTCAAAGACGGGTTACTCTGCGGAGCTCAAACGAGTTAAATAGACAATATTCCTATGAATCTTTTTATATTTTAATAACTTTTAAGACATAATAATGTTGAAATTAAAAGTCTCGTTAAATAATTTGAAATTATGAATTTGTCGAATTGACTTTTGTTTAATTTTCACAGTTTAATTGTTGTCTAGACTACCACGGAATGCTCTTGTACTGGTTAATTTCGCCAAATGCATACATTTACCTTTGTCCATGAAAACTAAATGAGTTAATTCTGTGCTACGGAATCGTCTGTTATATTGTTCATTTTCACAAAGATATCTAAATGAAAGAGTTGAATTCTCCGGTTGCGGTTTAGATAGAACGTAATAATGAATTAACAAATACATGTTTGAAATATCTTTTGTCCGTTTATATCAAGATACGAGAAACGTTTATTGTATCAACATGGCGGATATTTTATATATCTACGTACTAAATTCATGAATAACTGACCACACAGATGTATTTGAAGAAAACATTCCACCCTAATGATATCAAAATGGGAGATAAATTTTTAATGTAACTATTTAGCAACTTTACTGTTCACTAAAAAGGGTAAAAAAATTACTTTTAATAAAAAGTAAAAGCCGTCTTCAAAGAACTAATAGGAATAAAGTAATTCACACCGCATCGCACCGACATCAGAATTCGAAATTATTAACTTTTTTTACTTGACTTTGTACTATAATGAAAGCCTCACAATGTTAAAATTTGTTTGACCTAGTATAATCTAGACTTAAATTTTGAGATTTATTTATTTCATCATCATCATCATCATCATGATTACAGCCCTTCACAAGTCCACTGCTAAGCATAGGTCTATTATTATTTATTATTTATTTATTCATCACAAAAACAGTAACAGCATCATAACAGTACAAGACCAAGGCAATGCTGTACAAAGGTCGTGGAGTTTGGGCTTAATCTAGAGATTGTATCTCAATCGCGGCTTAAGTGTGTGTCTATATGGACTCCTGTCAACAGTTAAAAGATTGTTAGGTTAAAATTAAATATCTTTTCTTCTTTTCTCTGAACTTAGTTTAGTTAACTCAAACGAAAGCATGCCACTGCAAAATTTCGAGTTATTATAATTTATTTCTGCGTAGATCGAACCAAATATTAATAATTTTAAGCTGAATGTAGCCCTGGTTAGAAGCATTAGGACACTAAACACCTCAGTCTCTCAATGATATGGGTGCAAAAGTAGTTAGAACGTGGGGAATATAAAAAGGTTTTTGATTAAATCCTTGAAAAGTCCTTTGCTGTACGCATTATCAAAGATTAATTTGGATTTAATACTTTCTGGTTATCCATTACTTCTCTTGATGCGTTCTCGAATAGATCGGTATCTAGAAGTATACAAGTGGTAAAATTAAAAATTTTGTACAAACGACTTCAATATAAATAAAATAAGAACATCATCAATGTAGTCGAAGGCAATTAAATACGCTTTATTAAGAATAACTCAAAACTACTGGTCAGATTTTGATCAAAATTATATAAAAATGGGCGACATGAAAAGCATCAGCTATCAAATAAAAAGAGAATTATCAAAATCGGTTCACTTAGAAGAAAGTTCTGAATAACTATCTACCAGAAATAAGATAACCGTGTAATAATGCATGAAATAAATTTAAAAATTTTTACTTTAATTTTATTTATTTATTATTTTATTTAAGGGTTTTATTTAAAAAAATAACAACTTCATTCGACAAATAACTTTGGTTGCAAAAGTAACGTTGTAATTCAAAGTATATAATAGCAATATTGTCGAGTGGATGTGAGTGGATGTGAGTGAACTTAAACCGCGTTACGTAGTTAGTGTTCAATCCATTACAATATTTGTTTATTTTTTATATCGCGCCCGTTTAAATTAAACTGCATTCCGCTACAGCGTATTAAAACCCACTGCTGAATCTTCCTTCTGAAGCCTTCCCCATAGATTGTCTCATAGGGGGGGATATTTGCCATAGTTGCCACGCCTGGCAAGCGGGCTGGCAACGCTGCTCCTGATTTGTTTCCCTCTGTTGCCTCTTACGACACCTACAGGATGATATGGGGTAGTGGATATTTTTACACAGCCACTACACGGGAAACTGCATTATACACAGTGTAGTCAAGGCCTTTCTTTTATCCACCAGCAAGGGCTATCGAAGGCTAACACACACTCTTCTTCCAACGAAGTGTCTAAATCAGGATATAATATTTTTTTTTGGATTATTGTATATAATATAGATTATAGATAGATTAGATTAACAGATTACAAATAATTCTTATTGAACTTCATTTATTAACTTTCAGCTTACTAATCCGTTGGGCTATGTCGGTTACTCTGGTTCTACTGCGATATACTCATTCCTAAGTTTATCACGCAGAGAAACTCCGAGCATAGCCCTCTCCATAGCTCGCTGAGCGACCTTGAGCTTTCTCATCCGGCCAGCAGTGAAGGACCACGTCTCAGTTCCGTAAGTCATCACTGGCAACACGCACTGGTTGTACAATTTCGTTTTAAGGTTTTGAGGTATGTCTGACGAGAAGATGTGTCGTAGCTTCCCGAACGCTGCCCAGCCGAGTTGAATCCGTCGATTGACCTCTCGGTCGAAGTTGGACTTACCTAGTCAGACTATTTGTCCCAGGTAAACAAACTCGTCAACAACTTCGAGCTTAGTGTTCCCAACAACTACCGGCATAGGTGTGACATGGACATTAAACATGATCTTTGTTTTGTCCATGTTCATCTTAAGACCTATTCGTTGGGAAACACTATTGAGGTCATTGAGCATAGTGCTTAGGTCCTCCAGCGATTCTGCCATAAGGACTATATCGTCGGCAAATCGAAGGTGAGTGATGTACTCGCCATTGATGTTGATACCGTATCCTTTCCAGTCCAGAAGCTTGAAAACGTCTTCCAATGCAGCTGTGAAGAGTTTCGGGGATATGACGTCACCCTGTCTTACACCTCTCTGCAATTGGATAGGTTTCGTACTCTGGTTCTGTACACGGATAGCCATCGTAGCTCTACTGTACAAGCACTTCAACACTTCGATATACCGACAGTCAACTTGGCGCCGCTGAAGGGACTGCAGCACCGCCCAAATTTCGACGGAATCAAAGGCTTTCTCATAGTCCACATACGCCAGACATAATGGCAAATTGTACTATTCGGACTTCTGTACAATTTGCCGAAGGGTATGTATGTGGTCTATAGTGCTAAAGCCCTTTCGGAAACCGGCTTGTTCGGGAGGCTGGAAGTCGTCAAGTCTGCGCGCGAGACGATTCGTAATGACTCTCGAAAACAGCACGTAGACGCGGTTCAGAAGGGAAATCGGTCTGTAGTTCTTCAAGAGAGCGTTGTCACCTTTCTTGAAGAACAAGACCACCGCACTTCTGCTCCACGCCTCCGGTGTAATGCCACCATGGAGGACGGAATTAAAGAGCTTCTGAAGTACTTCAAGTACCGGTTTTCCACCCGCTTTCAGAAGCTCCGCTGTAATTCCATCCTCGCCTGGGGCCTTACCGCTTTTAAGGTGCTGGAGAGCCATTCTAATTTCACTCAGACTGACGTCCGGGATATCTTCGGAATAGTGTCGGATGAAACTCGCTCTTGGAACACCTCCTTGGGACAGATGGTCGCACTCCCGGTGATAGAGCAAGTTGCCGGATTCGAGGATTACCGTGTCCTCCCCCTCTCTTCGGACTTCGGATAATCCTATAATATGCCAGCGCAACTTGTCTATCTCTTCTTCCAGCTCCACAATCTTCTCGTCAGTCCTCAGGGTGCGTGCGTTGTACGTTGCCAGGTCGAGTCGTCTAAGGTGGCAACCGAACCTCCACCGGAGATTCTTAGCACCCCCTGCCCCGCCGTTACCATGGTGCGTATTAGCGATACTTTAATTAATAATGTACATCTTTAATCTAGAAACTACTTTAAAAACCAAATGTTAAAGCAGATGGGTTGATTTTGTTTTATTTGAAATGCCTTTAAAATAATTAACTACAGAAAACCATTCAAATTAACTTCGCAGCACATTGCTTAACGCTGCAAACCGCTTGAAGCTTTTCAAAGCGTAAGTGAAGTGCTCTATTGTATGTTGGTAAGCTCAAAAAGTGAGCTTTGCTCTTTAATGATGGACAAAGCACGTGTTTCGTTCTGGTGCTATTATTTGTTTATTTACAATTTTGTTTTACAGTATGTACACAACAAAGTACACATATTATCTTTTTGAGTTAACGTATTCATTTTCGGTTTTGATAATATGTTTTTCAAACGTTCATATACATGAAGTAAAAACTTTTTTCTTTTTGACCACAGTGTCCACATACCATCATGCGTAATACTATTCGTCATTACGAATTGCGTCATTACGAATCGCCTAGCATGAAAACTTGACGACTTCCAGCCTCCCGAACAAGCCGGTTTCCGAAAAGGGTTTAGCACCATAGACCATATACATACCCTTCGGCAAATTATACAGAAGTCCGAGGAGTACAATTTGCCACTATGTCTGGCGTATGTGGACTATGAGAAAGCCTTTGATTCCGTCGAAATTTGGGCGGTGCTGCAGTCCCTTCGGCAGTGCCAAGTTGACTGCCAGTACATCGAAGTGCAGTAGGGCTACGATGGCTATCCGAGTACAGAACCAAAGTATGAAACCTATCCAACTGCAGAGAGGTGTAAGAACGTCAACCACGTTATATCCCCGAAACACTTCACCGCTGTATTGGAAGACTTTTTCAAGCTTCTGAACTGAAAAGGTTACGGTATTAACATCATGACGAGTACATCACTTATCTTAGATTTGCCGACGATGTAGTTCTTATGACAGAATCGCTGGAGGACCTAAGCATATGCTCAATGACCTCAATAGTGCCTCCCAACGGATAGGTCTTAAGATGAACATGGACAAAACAAAGATCATGTGTAACGTCCTTGTCACACCTATGCCGGTTCTAGTGCTATTATTTGTTTATTTACAATTTTGTTTTACAGTATGTACACAACAAAGTACACATATTATCTTTTTGAGTTAACGTATTCATTTTCGGTTTTGATAATATGTTTTTCAAACGTTCAAATATATGAAGTAAAAACTTTTTTCGGTTTTTTTAATAGAATAAGGATGAATAAGGGAAAGGTGAGCTCACAGTCTACCTGATGGTAAGTGGATGCTGTAACCCATATACATCTACATTTATCCTCAATTAAGAATCAAAAAGCAGATGTCACCCCTGTGGACAGATGGAATACCTGCATTTCCAGTATACGAAACATGGCAGCATTAAGCTACTATTTTATGCTGATATTCTGTGAGATTATGGTCCTACCTCAGGCGAGTTGACCCATTCGTGCTACAACCATAATATATTTGCAGCGTGGCTCTACCACGAACATGGGGATGGGGAATAGCACTAAACTTGCGTGACCAATACACACTCAGACACATACATATACAACACCTATTGAAGTTTGTGAAGTTAACACCTACAGATATAGGTGTTAGCTTCATAAACACCTATATTTGTAGGATATAGGTGTTTGTAAAGCTAACAAGTTTTCACTTCAGACGTGCATTCCTACGACTGACAGTGTTTTTAACTAAAAACAACTGCAACACCTTGCACCAATTGCAGGTGCGTTGCCAGCCTTTTAGAAACGAGTAAACTCTTTATCTTGAAGGTCCCTGCAGCTTTATTATGGTAGCAGTAACATTAGGTCAACTCGACCGGAGAAAGGCCACACTCTCACAGAATACCAGCGCGAAGCGCCACGTCGCCAACTGCAGCCAAAACACCCTAACCCCTGAACTTGGAGTGAGGCTCCTCCAGCTAGGGGGAGGGGGGCTTGGCTTTTGAAAGGGCCGTGTCCAGCGGTGGACCTTTTTAGGCTAATTTAATAGTAATCGTAAAAGTAAAAGATTCAAGTTTTTATACTAAATTAAAATAGAATAAAAAGAATACGACTTTTTAAAAGCAGTTCTGTGTCGAAAAAATCATCGCTTTTACTTTTAAAATATATTTTGTTCAAGAATTGTCTAAAAGTCACAACAGCGCTATTGCCGAATTTTACTCAGCAAGTGCAAATATTACAAGAACATGAAATGAGTTTAGTGCACGCCGCAGACTCGTTATGTCCGAAATATTAGTAAGATAAAATGTAAAAGGAGTTTTACAAACAGAATATAATTATTTAAAATAATTTTACGTTCTTACAGTTTTATATAGCAAGAAAATTAGGTTAAAATATTTTTTTATGTATTAAACAACCTATACAAATATAAACATACAACAAAATATTTCTTTATGTGTATAACATTGAGCATGAGCGCTACTTACATTGTTATTTAATGAAACAATGTAATTATAGAGGTTTGTAAACATAAAATGTGAGTTTTAACAAAATAACAACAAAATGGATTGTCACATGTGGAAACTAATATGGAATGTCTTGTTACCAGTATAAAGGGTTTCTGCTTTTCTTAACTCGTTATATGAAACATAGCAGCATTAAGCTGCTATTTTCCGCTGATAATGAATTAACTGCTGTTGCTAGTATGCCCACCAAGCGTGGGTAATGTGACGAATATATTCCTAATAGGCACTCTATAGCGGGGCTAATGTTCAGTAGTGGAATTTTGTTAGGCTATAAATCAATGATTCAAAAATTTTAATCTTGAATAGTTAAGTGTGCAATACGGTTCAGTGGTATTGATACTTGGTTGATCTAGTTCTGTTTGCTTATTTCGATGCGTAAATGAAAACGCTGTGATAGATTTGTGTCGTTAAGAGACATCATCATCTTATATGTTACCGCCCTGCAGCTATATTATGGTTTTCCAGCCAAACCATGCTTTCAGAGAATACTAACGTAAAATACCAGATTAATGCTGCTGTGTTCTATAGATATGGTAATGTAGAGAACCGGAGACCCCATTTACTGGAAAAGGGACATTCCATCATAGGTGACAACGCAACTGCATTTTGATTCTTTATCAAGGACGAATGTAGGTAACTACGGTCCACAGCATCCACTTGCCATTAGGGTCCACCTAATGGAAAGTGTGTTCTCGTTTGTCACTTTTATTCTTTAAAAAATGGTGGATACCATTTATTATCCCCGCCTGGAGGTGGCGGAGCGAATTTATTATTTCACGATACTGCACATGTCCCCAAAATCGGCCTACAGGACGGAGGTGAAGGAAAGCAGCTGCATTCCACGTTGGTTGGATTACGGCTGTCTTCACAAATGCAACTTTCACAGATTTTCGCGAACTATTTCGTTATTGCAAATGTCTATACACTTAATGTTTTCTTATATAGTTCAATATCTAAATTACACCACGGCGCGAGGTGATGACGAAATATATAGCGGTGCCGTTAGTTTCGTGTTTTGCGAACTTGTGAACCCTGTTTTAATACATGATTGCATATGCTGGGCAAAAAAAAGATAGGATAAAACCCGGGAGTGGGCCTTGCAGTATTCTCATTGGGTAACACTTTACTTTCATAAGAATTAGGCGGTAGTCGCAAGTGGCGCGAACAAAAAACTACCCAAAGAAGTAATAAACCTGGATATAACTAGTACTTTTTGTATAAAATCCGAATAATAATAAAAATAATTATGACTTATTGTAATTTTATAAAAATATGAAAGCATAATAATCTATCAAGTCATATTAACGACAGTAGGTTAAGGTGCAGCTAAGGTGACATTGGGCGACACAAAGCCGTAGATATTTTTTATATGTAATAGAGCCATGCTGCAGCTAAGGATATTATACATAGATAATATTATATTATGGTTGTAGTATGAATAGGTTGGCTCGACCGATACAAGACCACTCTCTCACAGAATACCATCTTTAAATAATATAGAAGTGTAATAGTGCGGCTGTGTTTCGTGTGGTGATTGCAGAAAACTAGGGAACCTTTTTACCAGAAACAAGTCCCATCTTAGTACTAAGAGGTGACAACACATCTATGATGTCAATGGGCTACAGCATCCACTTGCCGTCGGGTGAACTGTGTGTCTGTTTATCACGCTTATTCTATAAAAAAATTATTTACGAGCTGTGGCCTTGTACTTTTGTTATGATATCTATACATTCAATAAAGAAATCTTCTATTGACTGCTCCTTTATCATTATGGCACACTTTTAACTATTGCAAAAGTTTAGAAAGACACTAATATGGATAAAACATTCAGTTAGTCAATGAGACAAAATAACGAACGGACAAATAGACGGATCCACGAACGAAACGACGGCATTATTTATAAATTATTCGGACTTTACCCATCAGTACCGAATAAATCTAGGTATCCTCTTTTTTCAATAAATACTGGTCGTATATCATGTGACACTGGTCGTATATCATGTCTTTAGTAGTTTGGTTACAGAGTACGCAATGTAGCGGATATATCTCTAGAAGAGACGAGTACGAATAAGATACGGACACGTATTACGCAAACCGAATAAGTATGTGGGATAGAAGTGTCTATCTTTACACGTTAAAGCGAACGTAAGATATAGATTTTATGAAATTTTTTGGATTAACAAAGAGCGAACACATTATGTACTTATAATTTGCAAATGAATGAATAAATTCGATAATAGTTAAAAAAATATTATATTCGTTTCTTCCCAGCACTCGGTTGTTTGGTCACCAAGGCTGGTTGGGTTATTTATTTATTTAATTATATTATTTATGTTATTACTGTTATTTAGTGCAATTTATGTGACGCCATTTAAATGAGGTAGTCATCAAAGACCATTTATTTTAACATTTTTCAATTTCCCATAACATCTCCTCTTTTTGTTTAGAAAAATAAAGCCTAGATCACTCCTGGCATTGATCTCCCGTCTGTCTGTGATCTGTTCATGAAATTTCATCTCAAATGGTTTGGCCATCCTGTAGATTAGCCCGGGCAGACAGACAGTAAGTAAGATAAAATTTTTAAATGATTTGGCAGTGGCTATGCAATTCATAATATTAAATATTTTAAAGTTATTTCTATATTACAAACAATGTTATTAATATTATGAGATTTTACTATGGTAAAATATTACCGGGATCTCATGACCAGTCAAGAGTAACCGCATTTACGACGACTAGACCAACGTGGCAGTCAAGAAAGATGATTGCAATATTACAACAAAAACATTATAAGGTTTTACGATTACGATCATGAATATTTTCTAGTAAATTTTAGCATACGTATGTATAAAGGAAGAAGGTTTATTACTACAACGGTATAAAAGCGTTTCTGCGTTCGCTTCACCGAAATATTGGCAATTATGCGGTTACGTGTTCAACGTTCAATGCGATGCCATCTTGCCCGTAGTAATAAGGCAGTCTAATCTTTTGAATCTACTTTTTTATACTAGCAGCTTTGTCACCGTTGCTTTTCTCTACCGTTGCAATACCTTGTAACCAATTTACAAACATGCCATGTGTTTTAATGTGTCGTGTCTTCAGATTTCATTATTTTTTTATTATAATCATATAATAATTATAAGAATTTGTGTGACTTGATTTAATTGCAATAAAAATGTTATATGCGCGTGTGGATGTGTGATAGCCATCGAAAACTACATCAATGCTCAATTAAGAATCAAAATGCAGGCGGAATGCCTCGGTACCAGAAAAAGGGTGCGTGTTTTTCGTCGTTCATTAAAGAAAACCCAGAAGCCGTACCATTCGTGTGTCGTGGCGTGTTCTGTTGTGCCATATCGCGTCGTGTCGAGTCGTGTCGTGTCTTGTCGTGCCGTGTCGTGTCGTGCGTGTCCTATGGAGTCGTATCGTGTCGTGTCGTGTCGTGCGTGTCCTGTGGAGTCGTGTCGTGTCGTTTGTACTAAGAATTTAATTCCGCACTCTATATATTTGAAAAACTTAACCGGACATAAAAAATGATAAAATTGTTCCTTGTTTCTTCAGGAGTGTTTCACGACAGTAGTCGAATGGTGAACCCACGACCTTTAGCTTTCACGGTCCGCACCCGGTCATTAGGCTAGTGTCGCTTCATGATTTCGTCGGCGAATCGCTCAGAGCAATCTTCCCTTTCTTAAATTATTTTGTGAGCTTTTTTTAATAGTTAATCATCAATATAATAGAATCTTATTTCTATAATTTTTAAAATATTTGTGTGATAAGCTACCAGTTCTCTTTTTGTAAATGGCTTCTGCAACCCATATACCCATACCTTGCAAATTGCAAACAATATACACCTGCGAACAACTTTAAATAAAGGATGGTATAGATGAATTGGTAAGTTGGTACACACTTGGCTATTTTTTATAATAACAGATAACGATCCACCAGTACATCTGCTATCTTCTTCAAACAAAAATATTACAGATATGTTTTCTTTTGTATATAGATTAAGAGTGACAAACAAAGACATTCCACCTGATGGTAGATAAGTGTATGCTGTAGCCCGTAGACATCATCATATTTATCCTCGATTAAAAATCAAAATGTAGATGAGTTGTCATTCGTGAGGACTAACATGGAATGTCTCGTTCAAGTAAAAAGGGTTTCCGGTCTTCTACACTTGCCATACAAAACACTGCTGCATTATGATTCTATTTTGCGCTGTTATTCTGTGAGCCCCTGTCAAGCCGACCCATTTGTGCTTAAGTCATAAAATACGTACAGCATGGCTCTACCACGTCATAAAAAGTCTACGGTCACGTCTCCTCTGACGTCTAATGTCAAACGCTTCACAGACTGTAGTTGTAATGACTCTTTTATCGTACATTTTTTTTAAAGAAAACAGTGATAAACGAGCACAAAGTCCACCTGATGGTAAGTCCACCCCGGCTTCGCACTGCTGATTTCTGGATCTTAGCAACAGCATTCAATTGTGAAAAAAATCGTTCAAGCCGTTGTCGAGTTATTTACACTCGTACATTTAGCTTACCGTCACATTATTCTAATCAATTAAACAGAACAGTTTGCCTGTACCTACTACATCTATCTAGATGGATCTCCTTAGGTGTTAGACCTACTTTTTTGCCTAAGTATCCGCCTTGGTAGGTACCACTCTCTTCTTCCCATTTATTTCTGATACCAAACGCAGTTCTTGCATTGCTGCATTCCGGTCTGAAGTGTAAAGAGAACCAGTATAATTACACACTGTGAGGCATTCCATCTTAGTCCTCAGACTTGACAATACATCTGTAGCGTTCTATGTATGAAGTTGGTTGCAGGTGTCCATGGACTGCAATATCTATTGTGGTGACGACTGTACGTCATGTTTACAGTTTGAAATTAGCATTTTTAGCGAACCACCGCTAGACGAGTCAGTCACCCCCCTCACACGCCCTACTTTCTTCGGTAGTTTAGGCTTTACGTAGCTTTAGTAAGATAGTTTAACTAAGGAAATTATTGTGGAAATGACAATAAATTCTTATATATTAACAATGAATTTTATTTGTGCAACACAACTTATGAATTAGTACAAGTAATAGGACAGGACAGGAGTGGAGTAAGAATAATATGTACTAAACTAGAAACAAACAAGTAATATAAAATTCACTCACCAACAGGTTGACTGTAAGTTCGTTTGTCATTTCTGTTTTATAAAAAGAGTTATATACCTGCTGTTCGGTATTAACTACACTCAATATGTCAGCGTGTAAACTCCTACCGAAGACGGCTCCTTGGTGCAGTGGGTTGCAGCACTGAGGGCCGCGAGTTCGAATCCCGCACGTAATAAGTATTTGTATAGCCTACAAATAATTGTTTCGGGTCTGGATGTTTGTCCTTGTGAAATTTATGTATGTAAACTGCCACCACGATACAGAAGAAAATCTAACGTTTTTATAAAAGGAGGTAAATTCTAAGTGAGACAGAACAACGAAACGTTACCAGATAATTCTAGTAATGAGGGCAATAGTTGCAGCTTCTTTGCGGTAAATAATTGCTCTTGCCGCAAGGGATTTAGTGTTCTGAGAAGAATAAAATTTATTGCTGACTCTGAGCACTCGTTTAGTCTTAAAATTTCTACCATTCTAGAAGTTTCGGTTGGAATTTTAGCGTTAGGCTTGCTTAGTTAAATTAAATAAATGTAATGTACAAATGCTGAATATTTGGAAACGAAAGAAAAAAAAAACTTAAACAAAAAGTCTTAATTTTACTTTTCATCATCATTATTACAGCCACAAGTCTACTGCTGAACATAGACTTCACTCAAAAAATGCCACAGAACATCTGAGAAATCTGCATACATCGGCTTCCTGCATGTCTCTGGTCGGGTGTCCATCTTGTGGGGGGCGGTCTACGCTTCGCTTACCGGCATGAGGCTACTACTAGAGAACTTGTCTTTTAGCTTTTACTGCTTACTACTTACATAACAAATAAATAAATTTTATGTTTGCATTACCTCTTTTTCATTCAGCGTCGTTATATCACTTCGAAATAAATCACATTACAAATAATTCTTTCCGCTACCGATCGAATGGAGCACACAATTCTTTTGATAGTTTGTAAATGCCTCCATGGATAACCGTGTAGTGCCGGTGTAAGGATATCCACTACCCCATATAGTCCCGAGGGTATCGTAAGAGGCGACAGAGGGAAAATGAAACAGGAGATGGACTGCAGCATATTCTTGATAACAAATTAAAATAATACAACACTGCGGTTGCCAACGAGGCAATCTACGAGTATGAGGGAGGTCTATGCTCTTTTATAGGCTGTAATGAATTGGATGGATGCTGGACCATCTATCCTCAATTTAACATCAATGTTTTCAGAATATTATAATATGTGCTACTTTACACTAGTTTTCTGTGAGTATAATTTTTTGGCGTTTCCTTGATTAAGTTTGGACTCATTCAAAATGACGTTTTAGGTAATTTTAACTCACACCCAAAGCAACCACTTTATAATTAAATTAAAGATTTTCATAATAAAGAAAATTGGTAGTGTAGTAGTAACTTGGTATAGAGTCAAGTACATACATGTTTACGAGAGACATACACAGTTGTATAAGTTTGATCATTGCTTAATCAATGCATCAGCACAGGGGACTGTCAATGTATAGATTGAGTATAGTGTATATTGTTCTTTTTTATAGAATACGAGTGACAAACGAGCACACCGCCTACCTGATGGCTAGGCTGTGTGCTCGTTTGTCACTCTTAATTTAATTTAATCTACATTTAAAAATGCAGACTGCAAACGAGGTATGTCATCCCTAAGAATTAATATGAAATACCTTGTTTCCAGTAAAAAAGGTCTCCGATACTCTACACACACCATATGAAACACAGTAGTATTAAGCTGCTGTTTTGCGCTGGTATTTTGTGAGAACGTAGTCCTTCCCTGTTCGAACAGACCCATTCGTGATGCAGCAGCAATATAGCTGGAGGTAGCTGATTTCGAGATGAGTGATTCTGAGATCATCATGGCAGAGCATAACATCAACATCTCGGCAAAGGATGTAAATTCGTTGATTATGAACATGAAGCAAATACAAAGAGGAGACGTTGTATTTCAATTTCACTATGAAACAACGCGTGACAATTTGCGGGGTGAGGGGATGCAAAGCCCCGTCCACTACACTATCTACATCTACCGATAAATAGTAAAACTACTCGAATCTTTCCATATCAATGTTGCAATGTAGCTTAGCTACCTTGACGGTAGATGGCGGCATATCCACAAAATGTTATAAACTAAAAAATAATATTTTGGCGATTAAAATTTCTTTATGTCTGAATGCAAAACAAATTTTAGCACCTTCGTGTGATTATTTTATCATTACTGAGCTCTACGTACCTTTATATTTTTAGTTCACAGGACACAAAGTGTCGCCATCTAGTGTGGAATATATTTAATTATATTTGAAAGCCGACGCAAAGAGATTTTTCTAGAACTATTTTAATAAATTAGGTGTAAAATTACTTACAAATGAAATGTGATGCCATCCATAGCATCGGAGCGTCTATCTCATAAAGCAAATACATTCAGACAAAGAAATTTTAATCGCCAAAATAATATTTTTATAGTTTTCATAATAATTTTGGGAACAAGCCGCCATCTATTGTCCAGTAAACCTCATAAAAAATTACAAAAAGACAGGGCCGCAATTAGAATTCAATTATTTTACCCAGTAACCCAACATTCAATATTAAAATGAAGGAAATTGTACTTGGCTGATTTTTACAAAATGTTTAAGTTATATTTAACTGACATTCTATATGCAAAGAATCACTTAAATACAATTTAAATATGTTTATCATTTCGTGTAAGTCAACCTTCAAAAAATATTTATTTTATCCATAAAATAAAGTCTCTTTGAAACTAAATATTCTATGTTCAATATTAAGTAGGATATTTAATTTGGAACTAAATATCCTATTTATCTCACTAATATTATAAAGGTAAAATTTTGTGTGTTCTTTCTGTCTCCTTGAGCTTATTCCACACTAAGTATGTACTGTGTATGTGTAATTTTTTCACGCAGAAACGGCTGGACTATTATTTATCTGTGGGTTATACTACTTAATATTTCTGAGGGAGAACAAATAATAGACAAATTATTATAATTAATATAATTTTATTTACAAATCAATTAAAATATAAATATTTTATTCCAAATTAGGCATCCGAATGCACTTTTTGAATGCCAATCTAAGAACATTAAATTGTATTTAAGTGATTCTTTGCATATAGAATGTCACTTAAATATAACTTAAACATTTCGTGAAAATCAGCCTAAGTACAATTTCCTTCATTTTAATATTGAAAGTTGGATTACTGAATAATATAATTGAATTCTAATTACGGCACTGTCTTTTTGTTATCTTTATGAGGTTTACTTGACGATAGAATACGGCCTGTTCACATAATGATTATAAACTATAAAAATAATATTTTGCGAGTAAAATTACTTTATATCTGAATGCAAAACAAATTTTATCACCTTCGTATGTTTATTTTACCAATACTGAGCTCTACGAACCTTTATATTTTTAGTTCACATGACACAGAGTGTCGCCATCTAGTGTCGAATATATTTAATTATATTTGAAAGCCAACGCAAAGAGATTTTTCTAGAACTATTTTAATAAATTGGGTGTAAAATTAGCTACAAATGAAATGTGATGCCATCCATAACATCAGAGCGCCTATCTGAGTAGTTTTTACATAATAAAACACAACACTTCATCCTTTTCTTTTTAATACTACGAAAATACATCGATTTGCGATTTTTTCAACACATGAGCGCACAGGACGAATGCTGACAGTATACTAACTAAAGCCACGCCCACTATGATGACGTCAGGACTTACTTAGAATCACAGTGCACAGTTGCTTATGCCGTCTCCCCTTTGTATTAGCTTCATGATTATGAACATGCAGCGAGAAACGAGCAACTCAGGTAAGCGGAAGTGCTCCCGTATGAAATCTATACATATAATAAAAATGTAAAAAGCAGACGTCTGTACAATTTATATTTTTGTAATAAAAGTGATTGAGAGGTACTAAAAATAAGTAACTAAATACATTTCTACCATTTTTAGAATTTTCTGTCTGTCTGTTTGTTTGTTAACGTATCACGTATAAAGTACTAATTTATATCATAAGAATTATTAAGGAAAATATAAAGTGTATCTTCGTGTTACATTTTTTTTATTTTATTAAAATCAGTTCATTCAATCAAAAGTTATGATAAATATTCTGAAGTATGAATACGAAGTATAGGTACGAATTTGTTCAACGGTGGCGTTGGTTGAGTCATCAAGTGCATTATAAAGTAATACTATATCATAATTAATAGTATATAATATATAATAATAAATAGTAATAAATCATAATTAAATTAGGTAAAATAATGTTCTATAATGATATAATTATATCTAAAACGCAGTAAACAAAAGTATTAAAGAACGTATTAAATAAAATAATATACAAAAATATATTATAACCTTATTAACTAAATCTAAAGTGAAATAGTTAACCAATTTCATCGATAGATGGCGGTATGGTCCAAATGTAATATAAAAAGGCGTTTTGCTTACTATGCAGACACTGGTTAATAAGTTCTTTTATGTTTTATATATATAATAATGTACCAATCGCGTCAATTAATCTCTTTTATTTTTAGAATTGATGATTGCTGCTAGCTCTTTAAATATATACTTACAATAAAAATGGTGATAACATGTGTCTGTTTTTGTACATTGTATTGAATATTTGTCACTAAAATCATTATAGGGAAATGACTTATTTTCATGGAAATGAAAATAAGTAAACACATTTTTATAATTTTTAGAATTGTCTGTCTGTCTGTCTGTTTGTTTATAAACGCATCACATCTAAAGTAAACATTTTTTTAAAAAGAAATCGTTAAGAAAATCATAAAGCGTATCTTCAAGTTACATTTAATTTTTGTTTTATTAAATTTGGTTAATTCTATCGAAAGTTATGATTATTAGTTTAAAATGTAGCTTCTAATATGTTCAATGGCGCCATAAAATCTCAGAAAAAGTAATAAAAAGATTTGTGTGTAAAAAAACGTTCTATAATAATATATTTATACTTAAAACAAAGTAAACAATAAAAAAGATGTTTTCCTTAAATTAAAAAAGTTTTCTCACAACGAATGTAATAGATGGCATTGTACAAATTACATTCTTTTCTGAATTGCGGCGTTAAGATACTCCGAATCGTATTGAGACTCACTGACGTGCAGTCACAGTCTCACAAATAACCATACTATATAATAACCATAGAACCAATGTAGATATTATATATTTTCATATCTCCGAAACATGCCGTAAAGTCTCAGGGTCTTTACGTTCTCTTCATCGCTTGCAAAATTTTCTCCCTTTTAAGACTAAAATTATGCTTGTACAGTTACTTATACTACCAATCATTGATTATGCTGACGTGTGCTACTCGGATTTAAACCAAAATCTTCTTAACAAGCTCGAGCGCTTACTCAACAAATGCGTCAGATACATTTTCAATCATCGTAAATTTGATCATATCTCTCACTATCGCTCTCGCCTTAAATGGCTCACTATTAAACAGAGGCGGGACTCTAGAATTTTGCTTGTTCTCTTCTCTATCTTAAATGATCCATCCACTCTTGACAGAGGCCACGCGGCAGCTTTTCCTGTCGCACGGATGGGCCGGCTCGAACCGGGGTGGTACCACGACCTCACAGAATACCAGCGTGAAGTAGAGGTTTACCTCTGCGTTTCGCTTGGTGAGTGCAGGTGGCCGGAGGCCCTTTTTACTGGAAATGAGGCATTCCATCTTAGTACTCACGGGTGACTACGCATCTACATTTTGATTTGTAACAGGGGATAGATGTAGATGTCTATGGGCCGCAGCAACCATTTACCATCAGGTGTACTGTGTGTTCGTTTGTCACCCTTATTCTATAAAAAAAAAACTCCTTCTTATCTCAAGGAGAAATTTCAGTATATTTCCTCAACGCATGATAGAACTCTGCGGTCCTCATATAATAATAAACTAAGTATCCCACTACATTTTACTAATTTTGTTGGTAAATCCTTCACCATTCAGGCTGCACTGCTCTGGAACTCCTTGCCCGATGACGTCAGAAATACATCTAATAAGACTGCCTTTAAAAGATTGGTACACAAGCACTTTAATGATAGTTAGTATGGTCAATTTGGTTACCTTTGTTGTTATTTTATTTATAGGTTTATGTTATATATCTATTTGTATTTATAATATGTATATATTTATGTACCTATATATTTGTATGTAAATATAATATATTGTATATATTATATTTTAAGTATATAAGTTTATTGTATTTATATATATATATATAATATTAGTTTATTTTTAAGTTTATCAGTAGTTTTTTTTTTCCTTGATTTACTCTATTGTTCATTTTATTTTGTCACCTATCACATAATTTCCACACGTCCCGGGTTGACTGGGAGAGAATGCCTAAAGGCATTAAGTCCGCCCTTTGTAATCCTTTAATTAAGGTGCAATAAAGTGTAAATAAATAAATAAATAAATAAATTTTCAATTTCAATTTCAACTTAATAAATTAAATTAAATGATATATATTATAAGTTTATTATGAGTTATAAATATATATGTATATATAAGTAAAATTGTCAATTTATTTTGTATCAGATTATAATGAACATACTAATATCCGAAATCACAATTTCCCACAACTCAATAGCGAACTCATATCCCAACTTCAAAGGATGATACATGAAATAAATCCATACGTTCATAGTTTTAGGGTTGCATTGCAATCGATCCGTCAAGATTTAATAAACAATTATAAAATAGTTATTAACGCTGACAGACGTCCTGTTACTAAAAAAAAAAGTTACTGAACACCGCGGTAGCAACGTTCCTGTCACTGATGAAGTGGCAGTGGTATTAGTTGACCAGGAGTGCGATAGACGTGACATCGTGTTGCACACACATGACGATCGACTGCCAGGGATTGATGAAACGCATCGATATTATGATGCTCTACAATATCCATTAATATATTGTCACGGTGAAAATGGGTACAATTTCGGAATTTATCGAGTTAATCCTCATACCAGAGAGACCAATTTTAATAAAAAAATATTTGCTCTGCAATTTTATTCGCACCTGTTACATGTAAGGCATATATCTTCTTGCGTATCTGCAAAGATTTCGGGGGTTGTTTTACCAATTTATAGTGGACATGTATGCGAAAATAGAGACGGAGCGCTTAGTGTATATACGCACTAACCAGAGACGTCTGTTACACTGACGTCTAATATGTGATATTGATACAGTAATGATATAAATTGTTTAATATTTTCTTACCTGAATGTCAAATTCTCCAAGTAAAACCCATAAACGCGAGCTACGCCGTGGGTACAGCTAGTCGTGTAATAAATCGATTGAAATTTCATTGTCAAAATGCTAAGACCAGTTTAAGAGTTACCAACGTCCAAAGAATCAGACAGAAATATTTTCTTTAAAAACATTTCTTTTTAAATTACTCGTATTTTAATTTTCTATTACAATAGGTCTTTTTTATTAAAATTTGTGACTTGGATGCTTGCCCTTTAAGCCATGTCTTCATTTTTATCTCAGTATCAAGTGATAATAATCCTTTATATTACACTGCTTCACAATATGTTAATGCGTAACATTGCATAGTTTCTACGAGATTTTGACGGCAACTTGAGCCAGCAGACAGTAAACGATATCTCAAGGTGCCTAAGCAGACAGACACCTTATCTTGAGATTCACATCAGCATCGGAGCACTTGTTTCACCGTTTCTACTAATAGTTCACATGCGCAGATATTTCATACACAAAATGCACCAATTTTACATCTCAAAATCCAATTCAAACGATTAATTAATTAAAGGCCGGCTACATACACACGGAATTCCGTTTCGGAGGGGTAATTTTCCGTACGGAATTATCTCCGATTCGAGATTCCGTATGACCGCCTGTGTGTTCGGAATCCCGAACGGAAAAAACCACTCCGAAAGCAAATCGTCCATAGATTTTGTATGAGTCGCAACACACATTCGTAGAATTCGTACGGAACGCGCTCAGTGTTCGTCGCAAGACCGAAGGGAGCAGGTGTGTTTATGTATATTTTTACATTTCATCTGTATTCGGAATCGCAATCAGAAAAAGGTCATCTTTCTAAATGCTTTCGTATTTAATTGTCATACATTTTATATTGTAAATAATAGTTACAAAAAGTAGTCCCACAAGGTCTTTCTTTTTTTTCTTCCCAGGATAGGGGAATTCCCGAACCAGTGGTAAATGCATAAACGACTTTCATTAAGTATTATTGTAATCTATATTGAATAAAAACTATTCTTTGCTATTGTATTTTAATTTGTGTAGTATCAGCGTAAGAGAATCCATCTCACCATAACGTTCCATGGGTCGTATAAGAGTTGGCTACGTGAAAAGCTAGAAAGATCAAATGATATCCAATAGACAGCCGGAAAACCACTTCTGTTCAGTATCTTCAGTTCTTAAAAGTCTGCTGCTGAACATCTCTATCATCTTAGCTCTACATAAGACGAAGATTTCACTTTATCATCACGCTTTAGGCAGCTTGATGATCGCAGTGCCAGACGCCGCGTACCTTTGACAGCGCTGCCCGTTGCAGGTCTGAGTATTCTTTTATTTTTTTATTTTTTTATATGATAAGGGTGACAAACGAGCACACAGTCCACCTGAAGGTAAGTGGTTGCTGCGGCCCATAGACATCTACATCTATCCTCTATTACAAATCAAAATGTAGATGCGTTGTCAACCGTGAGGACTAAGATGGAATGCCTCATTTCCAGTAAAAAGGGCCTTTATAGGAGAGGGGCTGATGGTAAGTGACTACCGCCACCCATGAACAACTTTTTTTGGCCTTTTAAAATGGAGTAGGCTCTTTTCTTGAAGTTCCCTAAGTCGTATCGGTCCGGAAAATCGCTGATGGTAATCGATTCCACAAGGAAGTCGTGCAAGGAAGAAAACATCTTCTAAATTGCACAGTGGTGGACCGCCAATCATCCAGATGGTGTGGATGGCATCGGGGGTACTGCCGCGATGTGCGTTCGTGAAATTTGGCGGCTGGAATTAATCCGAACAATTCCTCAGAGCACTCCCCGTGGTAGGTGAGAAAGAAAATGCAAAGGGATGCAACATCTCTTCGCAGTGGCAATGAATCGAGCCGATCGGAAAGGACTCGGTCGTTGACGATTCGAGCCGCTCTGCGCTGGATGCGGTCAAGTGGAAGGAGCTAGCACTGTGGACACTAGCTCCTGCCCAGAGATGGGAACAGTATTCCATGTGAAGCCGAACCTGCGCCTTCTAAAGTTGCGGGCGGTGTGCCGGCATGAAATACTGTCCCGCTCTGTTGAGCACGCCAAGATTTTTAGAGGCCAATTTGGCCTTCCCTTCCAAGTGACCACGATACTGCACGTCACTCGATATGTCGACTCCGAGGATTCCGATACTGGCTGAGGTAAGAAGGTGAGTGCCTTGAAACTGAGGAGATACGACAAAGAGGTTCATTTTAGCGATAAACGCGCAAACTTGTGTCTTCTGAGGATTAAACTGGACTAGATTTAGTCGCCCCCAATCCGAGACTTTGTTAAGCAAAGACTCGACTTCAGACACAAGTTTGTTCCGGTACCTGCGACGTTTTCCCGAGAAATATTGGCACGGCCGGTGTATAACGCATTACCAGTGCTGTCATCCGCAATGAATGTTACCAGTTGGAATCATATCATTGATATGCAGAAGAAACAGCATTGGTGATAGCACACAGCCTTGTGGAACACTAGCGTTAATAGGCTTGTAGTCGGAGCATGCACCGTCTATAACGACCTTGATGCTCCGATCTGCAAGGAAGCCTTTGATCCAATTGCACAATTTCTCGGGAAGCCCATAGGAAGGGAGCTTCGAAAGAAGCGCTTTGTGCCAAACCCGATCGAAGGCCTTAGCATTGTACCAAACTAACAGCCAACGCCTCCCCCTTGAACTCTACTGCCTCCACCCATCTATGGGTCAGGTAGACCAGAAGATCACCAGCTGATCGAACCCGACAAAAACCGTATTGGTGGTCACTAATCAGCTGGTGATCCTCAAACCACTCGACTTCTGGATGTCCAGGGAGAGGAGTGCATTGCGAACCGATCGCTGTGAGAACAGCACATCCGGCATGGAGCACTCACAGCGCGGGATAGTCGGCAGTGTTTTCCCTCCGTTATCAAGAGTCGAGTTGGACGCAAAAAGGGAGCCTAAAAGGTCGGCTTTGTCTTTTGCGGCTTGGCCGAGTGAGTCGTCCTCCCTGTGCAGAGATCGTAGTGATGGCTTACAGAAATTCCCTTGGACAGCCTTGGCTTGAGACCAGAATGCACGGATTCTCGAAGGAAGGCGAACTAGTTTCTCGCCAATTCTGCCTATGTGCTCTGACTTTGCCTTGGAAATAACTCTTTTGAAGGACCTGGAGGCGAAGTTACACTCCTTTTTAAGTGTGCTGGTGTTAACATCCCGAGTTGCCGAAGCCGTAGTCAGGTTTGATAACACTCCTGCTTACTGCAGTCTTACAGGAGCGACCAAACCAAGGCTGAGATCTGCCTCCGATGGGTACCACAGATGATGGAATAAATAGTTCCATTCCCTGTAGTATCACATCAGTGACAGAGTCAGCAACGGCGCTGGGATCATCCGGCGAGAAGCAAACCCACCCCCATGGGTAGGATGCAAAGAAAGACCGCATTCCGTTCCAATCCGCCGACCTGTAATGCCAAACAGAGCGGCAACCTGCAGAACGCAACCGCGATGGGAGCCTGAGTGGCACCACACTCCGGATCAGACAATGGTCCGAAGAGTCGAGAGGGGCTTCGACAGAAACCTGATATCCGTCCGGATGAGAAGTCAGTAGAAGGTCCAACAGGGAAGGTGTATGATCCTCCACATCTGGAATCAGCGTAGGCGAAGTAACCAGTTGTGTCAGACCATATGCCAAGGCAAAGTCATAAACAGATCTCCCCGCATGATCGGTTAAACGTTAACCGAGCCATTCGGCGTGGTGGGCGTTAAAATCGCCAAGGATCACGATTTCTGCGGATGGGACCTGTTGTAGCAAGGAATCTGTAGCCATTTGGACGTGGTCGATGAGTCGGTCTGTTTCGGAATTACCGCTATGGGACCTATAGAGGCACCCGTAGACGCGCGGATGGTCGTCGCTGTCTACGCGTAGCCAAAGAATGGGCAGGTCCGAACTTTCAAGACTGCCGAGGCGTCGAGAACAGATGTCCTCTCTGACATACACGCAAACTCCAGCCCGAGGCACAAAGGAGTGCTCCAATTTGTACCCCGGGTAGGAGAGATACGAAGTATCAGCCGGAGAGGATACCTGCGTCTCGGTCAGAAAGAGCAAGGCCGGCTTCGCCGTCTCAAGATGGTAGTGGTAGATGGTATTTCTTATTATACCGCAAGATTTCGGAAGCTATGTCATGAAGCTATGACCCGCGGAACAAAACGGTAATTTTTTAATAAAAGAGGCGTCAACTGCCGGCGATGAACACCAGGAGAATTGCAAGTGAGTTAGCAGCCTTTTAAAAGGCAGCAAGCTCGTTTCTTGAAGTTTCCTAAGTCGTACCAGTCTGAAAAAATCGCCAGTGGTAAACGATTCTACAAAAATGTCGTGCGAGAAATAAAACTTCTAGTAAAACGTACAGTGGTGGACATACAAGCATCTAGATGTTGTGAGTGGTACGAGTATCGTGAGTTTTGTCGCAATATGCGGTGGTGAAATTTGGCGGCTGGAATTAATCCGAACACTTACTCAGAACATTCTGGGGTGATGTATTCTTACACAGTTAGCACACGGCACCACAAATATCATATATAATACATAATTAATCGTAATAATAATAGTAGTTTGTATGAAAAATATATTTTTATATTCGTAATAATATAGGGGGTCATTGTAGAAGCGTGCTCGTCGCGACCCCTGCCAGCCCTTTTCAGGGCTGCAATTCTACTCAGCTGCGCACCCATGTCAACGAGGGTTAGGGCGTCCCCCCAAGGCGACGCACACCAGCTCGTCCCCGTTGGTGTGGAATGCAGCGCGCAAAGCGGCGATGGGGACCGCCACCCGTCACGCACAGCCCGACACGGCGGAAGGTGGAGGACGGAGTGCAGAGTTGGCACGTGGAATGTTAGAGGAGGCATGAGAGATAAGACGAATGAGTTGATCGAAATAATGAAAGAAAGAGAATTAGATGTCGTGTGTATGTCGGAGACCAAACGGAAGGGCAGTGGTACTGAAAAGCTCCCTGGTGGGGCGTTTGCTCTATGGTCCGGAGTCCCGGAGAGCGAGAACGCCTGCCAGGGAGTGGGGGTGCTGCTGTCTTCTCGGTTGGTCGATGTTATGACTGAATATAAGTTTGTGAACTCAAGACTTCTCTGGGTTCGCTTTAAATTGGGACTGACGAAGTTATTCCTTTTGGCTGTTTATGCGCCGGTGGCTTCGTCGTCCAGGGCTGAGCTGGAGGAGTTTTGGGAGAATGTAAGAGAAGTTCTAGATTTGGCTAGGGGAAACGAAAGGATTGTTGTATGTGGTGATTTGAATGGATGGGTTGGTACCGCTCGACCAGGGTACGAGTCGGTACTTGGAAAGTTTGGCGATAAAAGGGTTAATGATGCTGGCAAGCTTATACTGGCGGTATGCAAGGAAAAGGGTCTTCTTGTGACAAACACTATGTTTAATCACAAGAAAATCCATATGTATACTAGAGAAAGAAAGAATGAGAGAAGTATGATCGATTTGTTCCTGGTGGATGACCGACTGCGAAAACAGGTTATGGATACGCGAGTGTTCAGGGGTGCTGACCTGGGAACGGATCACTATCTAGTGATTACTAGATTTAGGGGTCTGTTCGCGGGTTGGCGCTACCGGACGACAGTGACAGAACCACAGTCGGTCTGTCGCATCCGAAGCTGGAAGCTTCAGGAAGCGGATACTAGGGACAAATATCATGCGAGGGTAGCCGAAAAGCTTGACACCATCGATGGCAGAAACGAATGTGTAGAAAGAACATGGCAGAACCTTAGGGATGGAATGGTAAGTGCAGCGGAAGAAGTGTGTGGAACAATAAAAAGAGGCAGTAGTAAAAGAAGAGATGCATGGTGGAATGATGAAGTAAAAGAAGCTGTAAAGAAGAAGAAGAAAGCGTGGTTAGACTACTTGGCCTCTAGTAATGATAAGGATATGAGAGAGAAGATGAAAGAAAGATATAAGCTGCAGAAAGTTCACACGAAAGCATTGATTGAGGAAGTGCGTGAAAGGTGTAGAATGGAAGCAGATGAAAGGTTGTCGCACAACTTTAAGGAGAACTCCAAACTCTTCTGGAAAGAGGTTGGAAGGACCCGAAGTGGTGCGACGGCCTTAAGAATGAACAAAGTGCTTTCGAGAACTAATGACGTCCTCTCAGAAAAATCGGACGTCATGCAGCGATGGAGCGAATTTTATAGAGAAATGTATGCGTGTGATGATCTTAGTGAGGGATCCGGGGATGACGCCGTGACTGGCACGCCAGACCCGGACCTCGATGACACTGAGGTCATCAGTATGAAAGAGATTGAACGTGCGATTCGAAGTTTGAAATGTGGTAAGGCTGCGGGACTAGACAGAGTTACTGCTGAAATGGTCAAGTATGGTGGGCCTCGCGTCTGGGACAGCTTTCATCTGCTGTGCAATTTGTGCTGGCGGACGGGGGATGTCCCGGATGATTGGCGATCCGCAGTCATTGTGCCTTTATATAAAGGTAAAGGTTCACATTTTGACTGCGGGTGCTATCGGGCGATCAGCTTGACCAGTTTAGCAAGTAAGGATTACTCGAAGGTTTTGACACGTAGGATGCAAGAGAAATCGGAAAGATTTCTATGGGAGGCACAATGCGGATTTAGACCTGGAAGAGGATGCACGGATCAAATGTTTTCTCTCCGTATGATCACGGAAAAGCTTCTGGCTGCTAACCAGAAGATTTTCTGTGCTTTTGTGGATCTTGAGAAAGCATTTGATAAGGTTGTAAGGAAGAAAATGTGGGAACTGTTGCCGAGGTATGGTGTGGATGGCCGATTGCTAAGGGCTGTGCAGTCTCTTTACTGTGACTGTAAAGCCTGTGTGCGGGTAGGGCATGACCTGTCACCCATGTTTAGCGTCCAAACGGGCGTAAAACATGGTTGTGTCATGTCTTCCTGGCTGTTCATACTGTATCTCGACAGCTGTTTACAAAAGCTGAAAAATAGCTGTTTGGGTGTGAAATTGGGTGACATTAAAGTAAATTGTCTGCTGTATGCTGATGATGCAGTGCTTATTGCACCATCAGAGGCAGAACTGCAGTCATTAGTCACGTGTATGAAAGAGGAATGTGAAATTAAAGGTCTCCGTTTGAATGCTAATAAAACTAAGGTTCTGGTATTTGAAAGGGACGAAGAGAGAACGAAGTGTGAAATATGGGTAAATCAGGAATGTCTAGAACAAGTAAATGAAATTGTATACTTGGGGAGTGCTTTTAGCCGGGATGGTAGATGTGATTTAGATGTGGACAGGCGTGTCGCTGCCGGCAACAAAGTCAATGGTGTCCTGACTGCGTTAGTCAAAAGGCAAGGCGTAGTGAAGAGTGCACGCCTTGCAATACATAACGCAGTGTTGGTACCGACTTTGTTATATGGCAGCGAAACCTGGGTATGCCAGAAGAAGCATAAAAGCAAGTTGAATGCAGTGGAGATGCGATCTCTTCGTAAAATGTGCGGCGTTACTATGGCCGACCGAAAGCGAAACGAAGAGATTCGCAATATGGCAGGTTTGAAAGATGACCTTATCACAAAAATTGATAAGGGCGTGCTTCGGTGGTTTGGGCACGTTGAGCGAATGAGTAAAGACCGAATGGTGAAGAAAATATATAGCGCGAAAGTTAATATTAAAAGGTGTCGAGGTAGACCGAGACTAACTTTCGAAGACCATGTGAGCAAATTGCTCGAAGAGGGTAGGGTCAAGAGTACTCGGATACCTAGACGTGCATGTATGAAGAAGATAATGAATCTGAAAGAAGCGAAAGAGATATGTAAGGATCGTGACACTTGGCGATCTGTTCTCTCTGGCTACCCCGTCAGGGATTGTGCGTGAAGATAAGTAAGTAAGTAAGTAAGTAAGTAATAATATAGAAATATCGGATATGTAACGATTTTTGTTTGCAAGTGATTTAGAACGTGCCATATATATATATATATATATATATATATATATATATATATGTGTGTGTATATATATATATATATATAAATAACCAATATGCAAAAAACGCACTTTGTGAGATTGAATATAGGCATCAGTTTACTTCGTAGGCGCAGAAACGGGACGATGAGAGTGATATATTGTTAGGCGGATATTGCGGACTCAATGTGTAGGTTCTCTGAGAGATTACTCGGATGATAGAAATATGGAATGAAGGATATTCGATATTATGTGATAGTAAAGTAAAGATACTGTCCATATATGTGTCAACACTTAAGCCAAGCTAATGCACAGGTAGGGTAGCATCGGTATGCTGCTTTTTCGTAAGTATGCTGTAACGACCTGTAAGACGTAGGAAATCGATCGATGCAGTTGCATTTCTTGGGGGAGGCATAAATTCACCAGTGAGTTTGTGAAGGTAGGTTGTTAAAAAAAAGGTTTTATTCATAAACACGGTCTTACAAATACATATACCATGGTAGACTTCTTCTATTGAACGCATAATGCGCCCGTATCAGAAGTAAGCCCCTCTTCCATATCATACAATTTACTAAAGCAAGAACTGTTTTTGAATTTGTACTAAATTTAAAGAAAGTAAAAATAGTATGTGTAGTGTGTGTGTGTGTCTGTGCGTAGTTAAAGTGTAGTCTATGTGTAATATGTGTGTAGTGTATGTGCGTGTAATGTGTTGTGTGAATGTATTCATACTTTTCCCTCTGCACAGCCCTACGACATAAAAAGTCTTGGGATCAGCGTTAAGCCACTGAGCAGAGTTGGTAGTTACATATACAATTATATGGAGGTTATGTGTGTATGTATGTAATGAATGAGTGATTTACGCATAAATATCCTCATATCAAAATTCTAATTTTAACAGGTTTTCAACTTCAATAAATTCTAATGTCTTCAGTCATTCAGTGAGTTTTAGTTTACAGTTTCTATAAGTCGTAGGATATATATCTAGTATTATATTTATTTTATTATATAAATGAGACGAGATGTTTTTGTACTCATTGCGAGCAAATTTAGTCTTGGTGTAATTTAGTATGAATCTTTTCTTCTTTTAGTTGAAATATTGGTGTCAATATTAAAGGACATATGTGTTTTCAGAACTACGTGCAATATGTTAAGTTTACGAACTGTCAATAAATCTGCATATAAATACAATTTGTTAAAAACTGACGTGTTTTGAAATACATAATTTTTAACAATCCCCTTTGAGCTCCTTCTAATTGTATAAAATGAGTTTTTACAGCACCACCCCATATCGTTATACAATAAATCAAAACAGATTGTGCCAACGCAATATAGATCTGATCAAGTAGCTTTTTATTTGCAATGTGTCTTAGTGTTTTAAAAATGCACATTAATTTACGTAATCTGCCAGAAACTAATTCGACATGAGACTTCCATGAAAGTTTCTGGTCCACTAAGGCACTAAGGTACTTTGTAGATGTTAGTCTAGTTATAATGGGGCAGTTGCAATTCGTGCTAACTAGCGGCTGACAGCAATGAATCTTAATATCACTGGGAGACTGTTTTTTTATGGAAAACGAAATATAGTTTGTTTTGCTGGTATTTAATGTTAGTAAGTTAAGACTTAGCCATTGCGAAATCACAGCCAAACCGTACTCTGTATTAATTTTTAATTTGTTCAAGGAGTTGCATGTAAACACAATGGCATTGTCGTCAGCAAATGAGAATATGCTAGCACGTGGGATCTTTATATTGCAGAGTTCGTTTATGTATATTAGAAACAGGGTGGGCCCTAAGACGCTTTCTTGGGGACACCATAAGTAACACTAGTTTTTTGACTTATATGTGAACCTATTTTTACCCTCTGAGTCCTACCAGTCATGTAACTTTTAAGCAAGTCAAGGGGTACACCTATAATCCCACAATTTTCTAACTTCTGCAATAGAATGGGGGTAGAAACGGTGGGAAATGCCTTTTTAAGATCAATAAACACTGCGAGGCAGTTTGTCTTTTTGTCAAGATTATCAACAACTACAGAAATAAGGGCTTCTACAGCGTTTCAGTTGATTTCCCTGCTTGAAAGCCAAATTGTGAACTGGATAAGATATGGAACTTATTGAGGAAACTTATGAGCCTCTTGATGATACGTTTTTTTATAACTTCTGATATTGCCGGCAATACCGAAATTGTTCTGTAGTTGTTGATATCCTTCTCATCTCCACTCTTATGTACAGGTGTTACTAAGGTTGCTAATGATGATAAAGCTGTTACTGGTTCAGCCGAAACGAAAGTGCTGCAGTAATATTAAAGATTTATTCTATCTCTAATATAAAAATAAAGTTTAATATTAAAGTAGTGAACGTCATAAGCCGTTTTGTCTGTCGTAGGTGTGATTACAATCTTAGATTCGCCTTATTTCTAAGAGGGTCAAGGAGGAATAAGTCCGCTAAGCTACTACAGCACCTCTTGGCTTACTTCACATTTCTTCTAAATATTTAATTTCTTAGACATTCAGATTTCCTCACGATGTTTTTTTTCACCGCCGAGTACATAGTAGTTAAAGAAAAAAATGTAGTACGCGAGCTACCAGGGATGGATCCCGCCGGTCCCAATGAAATTGTTGATTGCAATTTTAAGTGCTGATGCGAGATGTTAGTAATTAATAGGGCATTATCGCAGACCTCACAACGTGAGGGAGTGCTCTAACAACATTAAATCGTTGTTATACTTTTAGCTAGATATCAAATCCATATTAATATTAACGTTGAATATAAAGAATTATATTCACTTTCAATAGATGTTTGCCAATTTAAATTCTGTCATGGAAATATTTTTTTTATAGGATAGGGTGACTAACGAGCACACAGTCCACCTGATGGTAAGTGGTTGCTGTGGCCTATAGACATCTACATTTATCCTCGTTTGCGCATCAAAATGCAGATGCGTTGACACCCGTGAGGTCTAAGATGGAATGCCTCTTTTCCAGTAAAAAGGGTCTCCGGTTTTCTACACTCACCATACGAAACACAACAGTGACAACCATGAAGACTAAGGAGGAATGCCTCATTTCCAGTAAAAAGGGTCTCCGGATCTAAAGACTCACCATACAAAACACAGCAGCTTTAAGCTGCTATTTAACGCTGGTATTCTGTGAGAGCGTGGTCCTTCCCCGGTCGAGCCGACCCATTCGTGCTACAACTATACTACTAATATAGCTGCAGCATGGCTCTACCACGTACAAAATTTGTATTTGAAATTATTTATATTTTAGTTATCATAAGGTTCCTTGTAAAAAACTGACACAGCTACTCATGACATAACATAAGAACACTTATGAAGTCACTTCTGTTTTGTTATAGATCATTTTCTTTAAAATTAAGACTTACTTTTAAAACTAAAACTTCTATTATTCTCTCAGTAATGAGGCAAAGTCCAAGATGTTTATGTTTGTGTAAAATGTAATATTATTTATTTAATGGCGTAAATATTCGGTGTTAACGTTAGACCGTCGCTATCGTTATCGCTATTTGGTGTAATTCCGGAATATTGCGATTTATACCGCCTCCCGGCTATTTGGAACGCGCTGGCGGTGGGTATTCTATTGCATATATGCTGCTAAAGCATTAACAATGTTTGATTTTTTTTATAGAATAAGGGTGACAAATGAGCACACAGTCCACCTGATGGTAGGTGAATGTTGTGGACCATAGACATTTATCTTCGATTAAGAATCATCATGTAGATGCGTTGTCACCCCTGAGGAATAACATGGAATATCTGTATAAAGGTCTCCAGTTCTCTTCACTCAACATATGAAGCACAGTTGTGAGAGCATGGTCCTACCCCGGTCGAGCAGACCCAATCCTGCTACAACCATAAAATAGTTGCGGCGATGCTCTACCACGTAGATTGCTTGGGATGAGTATCACTTTCTAGTATTTCTGACACCAAACAGTAGATCGTGTAACGTGTTTCGGTCTGAATATTTACGAGCTGCTTAGTCCTCAGAGGTGAAAACGCATCTGTAATCTTCCTTAAATTAAGTTGCTTGCAGATGGCCATGGGATACAGTAACCACTGCCATAGCCATACATACAAGGAAGACATTTCACTTGGAGACTTATAAGAATAAAATTTTGTTTTACTATAACCCCACTCTAAGAATGTGTGCAACGAGATATCCATGAAAAGCTCCGGCTTGGATATTTTTGATCCAAGATTTAGGATATTCAAAAGTGCACTAAAACAGCTTGCACTTATTCGCACTCATTCCCATGTCACAAAGATTTTATGTACGTTTATTATGTAGTTAAATAAGTCATAAATATTGTCTAGTGAAGAGTTGATCTCTCCTGTAATAAATAAAAAGTGATGTGTCAAAATATTAAGATAACAATCTGGTATAGAACTGTTATATAACTTTTTTTTTAAAATATAATTTGATTGTTATCTGTTTAGTAGTCCATATAATAATAAATAAATAAATAAATACACACAAACACTAACAGCCTCCATAAATCCTATTGCTGGGTGCAAGACTCGCATTATGCTTTTTGGGGGCAAGGAGGCCGCTGCAATACTTAGTGTTTGCGGACTTCATTTGTCCCTGATATTATTTCTTATTTTTTTTTAAAAAAAACCTTACCTCCACACTAGGTCTTTCTCCTGTATCGTAGAGGCAGTTTACAAACATAAATTGCACAAGGACAAACAACACAAGTTCTATACCATATTGTTTTTTGTTGTCAGAGTTGAAGGTTTCTGCTGTTTTCCTTTACTGCCGAGCAAGCGGCATATCAAAACTTAAAATAACTTTTAAAGCCGTCGTGTATGTAAATATGAAAACGTTACCTTGCTCCCCGCAATTTACAAGCGAATTAGTACTAAAGCGGGGTGAATTTTAGAACAAGCAACGTACATCCACCCTCATACATGTCTCGGCGGGCACCACAGATAATTATATTTTAGGCATAGAGTAGTCTGGGCACTGACCATAGATAAGAGTGGCACAGACCGAGAGGGCTGCAAGTGCTAGAACTTATTTTCTATAAGATATAAATAAAAACTAATTAATAAACCATGTTTTCAATATTACTATGTTACCATTTCAATTGATACAAGTTTTACACAGATTCATAATAAAATCTCTACAAGTTTAAAAAAGCAATTTAATGTCATGTTTAACGAGGTAATTATTATTATTCGCGTTTGTGTCTGCACACAATTCTTGTCCGTATTTTCAGTTTAAATAAAATGATTCTGTTTTTGCGCAATATTAGGTATTTTTACGAATTTCAAAAATTTTAAAAGTACTTTAACGTCGCCTTAAAATGAAACTAGCCTAAATGCCGTAGGGAAAAGTATTCGGTTTGCTTGCGTGCGTATACTCTGCTCTCTTATTTTGCTAAAAGATTAATTGATTTTTGAAATTGTATATAGAAACTAGTTATATAGTGTACTACGTATATACTATAATACGTGTGTAATATATATATAGGATAAGGGTGACAAACGAGCCCACAGTCTATCTGATGGTAAGTGGTTGCTGTGGCCCATAGACATCTACATCTATTCTCTATTTCGAATCAAAATGCAGATGACTTGTCACCCGTGAGGACTATGATGGAGTGCCTCGTTACCAGTAAAAAGGGTCTCCGGTTCTCTACATCCACCATACGAAACACAGCAGCGTTAAGCTGCTATTTTACGCTGGTATTCTGTGAGAGCGTGGTCCTTCTTTGGTCGAGCCGACCCATTCGTGCTACAACTATACAAGTAATATAGCTGAAGCATGGCTCTACCACGTAAAGAATATATATTGTATTATAGTCGATATTTAGAGACAATATTGAGTTAAAGTTCAAACTTCGCAATGTCAATGTTTGAGTATATATAGACTTCTTCTTCTTCTTATCTTCACGCACAATTTTTGACGGGGTAGCCAGAGAGAACAGATCGCCAAGTGTCACGATCCTTACATACCTCTTTCGCTTCTTTCAGATTCATTATGTTCTTCATACATGCACGTCTAGTATCCGAGTACTCTTGACCCTACCCTCTTCGAGCAATTTGCTCACATGGTCTTCGAAAGTTAGTCTCGGTCTACCTCGACACCTTTTAATATTAACTTTCGCGCTATATATTTTCTTCACCATTCGTTCTTCACTCATTCGCTCAACGTGCCCAAACCACCGAAGCACGCCCTTATCAATTTTTGTGATAAGGTCATCTTTCAAACCTGCCATATAGCGAATCTCTTCGTTTCGCTTTCGGTCGGCCATGGTAACGCCGCACATTTTACGAAGAGATCGCATCTCCACTGCATTCAACTTGCTTTTATGTTTCTTCTGGCATACCCAGGTTTCTCTGCCATATAACTAAGTCGGTACCAACACTGCGTTATGTATTGCAAGGCGTGCACTCTTGACTACGCCTTGCCTTTGGACTAACTCTGTCAGGGCACCATTGGCTTTGTTCCCGGCAGCGACACGCCTGTCCACATCTGTCACACTTCCATCCCAGCTAAAAGCACTCCCCAAGTATACAATTTCATTTACCTGTTCTAGACATTCCTGATTTACCCATATTTCACACTTCGTTCTCTCTTCGTCCCTTTCAAATACCAGAACCTTAGTTTTATTAGCATTCAAACGGAGACCTTTAATTTCACATTCCTCTTTCATACACGTGACTAATGCCTGCAGTTCTGCCTCTGATGGTGCAATAAGCAGTGCATCATCAGCATGCAGCAGACAATTTACTTTTATGTCACCTAATTTCACGCCCAAACAGCTATCTTTCAGCTTCTGTAAACAGCTGTCGAGATACAGTATGAACAGCCAGGAAGACATGACACAACCCTGTTTTACGTCCGTTTGGATGCTAAGCATGGGTGACAGGTCATGCCCTACTCGCACACAGGCTTTACAGTCACAGTAAAGAGACTGCAGAGCCCTTAGCAATCGACCATCCACACCATACCCCGGCAACAGTTCCCACATTTTCTTCCTTACAACCTTATCAAATGCTTTCTCAAGATCCACAAAAGCACAAAAAATCTTCTGGTTAGCAGCCAGAAGCTTTTCGGTGATCATGCGGAGAGAAAACATTTGATCCATGCATCCTCTTCCAGGTCTAAATCCGCATTGTGCCTCCCATAGACATCTTTTCGATTTCTCTAGCATCCTACGTGTCAAAACCTTTGAGTAAACTTTACTTGCTAAACTGGTCAAGCTGATCGCCCGATAGTACCCGCAGTCAAAATGTGAACCTTTACCTTTATATAAAGGCACAATGACTGCGGATCGCCAATCATCCGGGACATCCCCCGTCCGCCAGCACAAATTGCACAGCAGATGAAAGCTGTCCCAGATGCGAGGACCACCATACTTGACCATTTCAGCAGTAACTCTGTCTAGTCCCGCAGCCTTACCACATTTCAAACTTCGAATCGCACGTTCAATCTCTTTCATACTGATGACCTCAGTGTCATCGAGGTCCGGGTCTAGCGTACCAGTCACGGCGTCACATTACCACACGCATACATTTCTCTATAAAATTCGCTCCATTCGATTTTTCTGAGAGGACGTCATTAGTTCTCGAAAGCACTTTGTTCATTCTTAAGGCCGTCGCACCACTTCGAGTCCTTCCAACCTCTTTCCAGAAGAGTTTGGAGTTCTCCTTAAAGTTGTGCGACAACCTTTCGTCCGCTTCCATTCTACACCTTTCACGCATTTCCTCAATCAATGCTTTCGTGTGAACTTTCTGCAGCCTATATCTTTCTTTCATCTTCTTTCTCATATCCTTATCATTACTAGAGGCCAAGTAGTCTAACCATGCTTTCTTCTTCTTCTTTACAGCTTCTTTCACTTCATCATTCCACCATGCATCTCTTCTTTTACTGCTGCCTCTTTTTATTGTTCCACACACTTCTTCCGCTGCACTTACCATTCCATCCCTAAGGTTCTGCCATGTTCTTTCTACACATTCTTTTCTGCCATCGATGGTGTCAAGCTTTTCGGCTACCCCCGCATGATATTTGTCCCTAGTATCCGCTTCCTGAAGCTTCCAGCTTCGGATGCGACAGACCGACTGTGGTTCTGTTACTGCCGTCCGGTAGTGCCAACCCGCGAACAGACCCCTAAATCTAGTAATCACTAGATAGTGATCCGTTCCCAGGTCAGCACCCCTGAACACTCGCGTATCCATCACCTATTTTCGCAGTCGGTCATCCACCAGGAACAAATCGATCATACTTCTCTCATTCTTTCTTTCTCTATTTTCTTGTGATTAAACATAGTGCTTGTCACAAGAAGACCCTTTTCCTTGCATAGCGCCAGTATAAGCTTGCCAGCATCATTAACCCTTTTATCGCCAAACTTTCCAAGTACCGACTAGTACCCTGGTCGAGCGGTACCAACCCATCCATTCAAATCACCACATACAACAATTCTTTCGTTTCCCCTAGCCAAATCTAGAACTTCTCTTACATTCTCCCAAAACTCCTCCAGCTCAGCCCTGGACGACGAAGCTACCGGCGCATAAACAGCCAAAAGGAATAACTTCGTCAGTCCCAATTTAAAGCGAACCCAGAGAAGTCTTGAGTTCACAACCTTATATTCAGTCATAACATCGACCAACCGAGAAGACAGCAGCACCCCCAGTCCCTGGCAGGCGCTCTCGCTCTCCGGGACACCGGACCATAGAGCTAACGTCCCGCCAGGTAGCTCTTCAGTACCACGGCCCTTCCGTTTGTTCTCCGACATACACACTACATCTAATTCTCTTTCTTTCATTATTTTGATCAACTCATTCGTCTTATCTCTCATGCCTCCTCTAACATTCCACGTGCCAACTCTGCACTCTGTCCTCCACCTTCCGCCGTGTCGGGCTGTGTGTGACGGGTGGCGGTCCCCATCGCCGCTTTGCGCGCTGCATTCCACACCAACGGGGACGAGCTGGTGTGCGTCGCCTTGGGGGGACGCCCTAACCCTCGTTGGCATGGGTGCGCAGCTGAGTAGAATTGCAGCCCTGAAAAGGGCTGGCAGGGGTCGCGACGAGCACGCTTCTACAATGACCCCCTATAGTATATATAGACGATAGTGTTAAACAAATTTTGACATTCTTACTTACTTACTTACTCTTTTTACTGGAAGAGACATTCTAATTTAGTCCTCACGTCACATTCTTTATTGAGGATAGATGTAGATGTCTATGGGTCACAGCAATCATCTGGTCGTCTGTGCCCGTTTGTCACACAATCCTATAAAAATTAACAGTATAATAAAATTTAAGTTTATATAAATATATATATTTTTACGTGGTAGAACCATACTGTAGCTATATTATAGTTGTAGCACAAATGTATTGGCTCTACCCTATGGCAAGCTCTCACAGAATATCAGCGTAAAAAATAAATCTTAATACTGGTGTGTTTCAGAATATGGTGAGTGTAGAGAACCGAAGACCTTTTATATTGTAAACGAGGTATTCTATCTTAGTCTTTAGGGGTGACAATGATGACACATCTGCATTTTGATCTAAATCGAGGATATATGCAGAAGTCTATGAGTCACAGCATACACTTATCGTCAGATAGAATGTGTGTTCGTTTCTTACCCTTATTACACAAAAGAAATGAATTTTATACACTAAAATTGCTAATATTAATTATGTATGATAAGTAGGTACCCAATACATTTCGCTAAGCTTTCTTTACATTAATGAACGGTAATAAAATATACGTAGATAAAATTTAACCGGTGATATGGTATAATGTGAATGCATCATCTTATCAACTTAGCTATTACTGAAATACGGATACTAAAGAGACGTACAACAATTATAAACTATAGTATATAAAAACAACTGAACTAGTGACACATATGTATGTGTGATACGTACTTTAATCAAAAAGATACGTATCTCTCCTTTCATTTTAGTGATGCGTTTTGTGCACGTATGCTCTAAACCTCACAGTATCGTGACATATTGAAGTAAAGAGCTGCTATAAGTCCATATTTAATGAGGAAAACAGAAAAACATGTCGGGTTAGAATTATATTGTAACAGAAAATTAAATGTTCTAGCCCGTACCCTAGTTTGCACTCAACTGTATGTATGTCAGCAGGCGTAGCCATCTTCCTCAAACGTGAAAATAATGATCTCTGCACACATAACATACTACATAAGCAAAATAATATGTCATATTCCAATCGTAGAATTGGGCAGATTGTAATCTTCCCGGGAATTTCTTGTAATGCCGCCATTTTATGATTTTATTTTGTGTCTAATTTATATTACATATAAATGTACGCGACTTTGGGTACTAGGTAAAGGCTTTGGGTACTAGGTTAAGGCTTTGGATACTATAGGCCGCCATTTGGGAGTGGATTAGTAGTTGGATAAGTTGGTGAGATAAGCAGTTGGTTTAAAAGATGGAGAAGGAGTTGGATTATATTCATTGAAGTGGGATTGAAGTGGGTGAGTGAAGTAGTTTCAATCTGTCTAACGATACTGTCACGATTTTGCCCTTTACACTAATTTTGTATGTTTTGGCTTTTCCCTCAACAACCTCGTGAGGGCCAGTATATGCCGGTTGCAATACACCTCTTAGAGAGAGAGAAAGAGAGAGAGAGAGAGAGAGATCAGGAGCAGGAACATCGGCGTTACCTGCTTTCCGAGGCACGAGGGTGAAACCCTGTCAGCTTCCTGACTCCAAGCTGCTACTGAGAATTTCTTGACAGGAAATCTCAATAATTGATTAGTTTAGCCGACTCGGGATTCGAACCCTAGACTTCATGTTCAGCAGTCGCGTTTACCGCCACCAGACCAACAAGGCACTTAATTATACAAGAATGAGACGATATTTTAAAATATAATTACATACGTAAGATGATGTTACAAAATATTCCAAGATGAACCGATTATTTACGTAACATTTATGCTTGGTCGAGATAGAAGCACGTATTATCAAATTTTCATCACATAACCTGTAAAATTACACTCACACCTCACACCGTTCGATTTATAAAATGGCCTCCTACCTCATAGCGCGTGTGATATTTTCCATGTAGGTCAAATAAAAAATCTACATAATATTATGTGAGGCTGTGTAGGCAGCGGAACGTATCAGTTCACGTCATAGACACGGATTCGCAGCAGACGTGAGTGGTATTTGTAAGGCGGATATTGTAAATTCAGTTTCGAATAGGGCGAGGTATTACATTTTTTTATTACAGTCTATTAAAAGTCCTGTGCCGTATATAGAGGCCTCCCGGTAGATAGCCTTTGGGCCTAATGGGGTTTGCAATAGATGCCACGGTTAGCAGTCGGGGTGGCGAGCGCAGTTTTAATTATTTTGAGCTGTGAAGATGCTGCTGCGTATTTCCTGTTTCAGTTTCCCTTTGTCTCCTCTTACGGCAGAGGGCTTTAGTTTGGTATATCTGGTATTGTTTAGTAAGGTGTATGTTTAATATATTGGATCTTTCAAATGATTCCAGTATCGTTGGCGTAGTAATTATTTTTTTTTACTGACTTCAAAAAGGAGACGGTACTCAATTCTACTGTATGTTTTTTTTATTTTTTATGTGTGTTACCTCATAACTTTTTACTACATGAACCGGTTTCTATGATTCTTTTTTTTATTTGAAAGCTGGTACTTCACATGTGCTCAAGGTCTGACCAATAGTTTTTGAGTTATTCTTAATAATTTATACTGAAGTCGAAGTCGGTTGTACAAAATTTTTAATTTTAAATTATTTTTTATGGAATAAGTATGATAAATAAGCACACAGTTCACGTGATGACAAGTGGATGTTATCACCTATAGACATCATCATCACCTATAGTGCCTTATGCTCGGCGGTGAATCGTGCACGTGGTAAAGGTAATATTTAAAATTGCTACTAACGATTTTATTAGTATCGGCGGGGATGGAGCCCAGGATGCTCGCGTACTGTGATATTTACGGCAATCACCGTACGTGTGGTGTGGTGTGTTACGGTGTTAACACACCACACCACACGACTCCCGCACACATATTCTAGGTGCTGTAGCCGTGGATGCTTAGGTCCTAAATTATATTTTTATTATATTTTTAATAATTAATTTGAAGTTGTAATTAACCTTTGTAAGAATATTTACTAACTTATATCGACTCGTGGGTGCCGTAAGAGGCGACAGAAGGAAACAAACCAGGAGATGGGCAACAGCGTTTCTCTTATAACAAATGAAAAAAAAAACAACAGTGGCCAACCCGCCCGCCAAACGTAGCAATTATGAAAAATATCCACTTTATGAGGATTTCTACGGGAAGGCCAATGATCATCGGTGGATTTCGATAGGGTGTAATGATTAATGACAAAGATTATTCAAAGAACGATATCATATATTATTTACATGAAATCTGTATTGTAGAATGTTCGAGACTAAAGTATACTAATAGGGGCCGAAATTGCTACGGTTAAAAAGGCTGGCAAGCACCGTTTCATTACGCACTTCGCTCGCCACATCTGCTCGTTACACCGACATTGCCGCTTGTTAATACGTTCGTAAACGTTGTTCTTACGATAATGAAACCAAATTGACGGCGTATACAGCTTTACTAAATGGAAATTTCTGATAAAGAAAAACATTCGTTCAGACTTAAGGCAGGTTATATACTTAATTAATTGGTATAAGTCACGCTATTTAAGAAGCGGTTTGGAAATGGCTACCGAAGTATGCTATCTTTTCACCTACTCAATTAATATACTTTATTATTTTCAGCCTTTTCATACGGTGTCTGAACACCATATGAAAAGACTGAAAAATAAAATCTTCAAATCAATTTCAATTTGTTCTCTAGTATACGCGTTCTAGTGTGTGTTATTCTGATTACACAATAACTGTTACTTTTTAACCGAGTTCAAAAAATGAGCAGCTGCTAAATTCAACGTGTGTTTTGTTTATGTATGTTCACCGATTTCACGGAAACGGCTGAAATGATAAAAATGAAAAATGATTTTTATGTAAAAGCTTTTACAAAAATTTTTTTTTTTTTTTACTTCGCAAATATCCGCGTTATAAAATAAAATGATGTGTCTTACCTAGTATGAAGAAGCACCTCCCGCCCTCCCTCAATTGCGTGCACTAACCCCGTCACCACTAATCCCAGCACCGCTACTCCCAACACCACTACACTAGGCAAGACACACCACTGACGATAATACGACACGTGTTTCGCCTCTACACGAGGCATCCTCAGGTGATATAGACTCTACGGTGGCTAACCGCTAAGTGAGCGGCGAGCCAAAACAACTGCCTTTTATACAAACCGATGACGCAACCGCTCTCTACCTAAGAAGCGAGCGACTGCGTCATGCGATAAAACATGCGACCAATCACCGCTGGACTTACGCAGCCGTTTGTAAAATTAAAAACAAACCGCCGCGCAACGCCCACATTATTAGAGAGCAGGCTTGAAGATATTTAAGAGAGGTGAGTTAGTAACATTTGTTTGTTCATTCAGCAATGCAACGGTATTATTATTACTTTTTAATATCTCTAACTGTTCCAGCACACACAGCCGCAGCCCTTTATTACACGTATGTAAGACTTTAAAGGAGTGGTCGTTGGCTAGGTTGTGTCCAGTGTCCAAAAGATGTTTGGCAAAATGGGATTTATCGGGATTGCAATTCCTGTACGCGGCTAAATGCTCTTTATAACGTGTCTCGAAATTGCGACCAGTTTGACCCACGTAAACGGCGTGGCATTCGTCACAAACAAGTTTGTAAACACCTGACTTTTGACGAATATCCAACTTATCTTTACTATTACAGATATTTCTAAGAGAATTGTTTGTTTTAAACGCCACATAAACGCCGTTTTGTCGAAGAGTATTAGCTACTTTTTCAGATATGGGGCCTAAGTAGGTCAAACTGCTCACATATCGATGAACACTTTGAGGTTGAACCGCGTACAGAGAGTTGCGAATAACATGCTTTTGTTTCTTTTTAATTAAATTGTTAATGAGATTTTTTGAAAAACCGTTAGAGACCGCTATTTGATAAATTATATTAAGTTCTTTTAAATAATTTTCTTTACTTAATGGGACAGTGAACAACCGGTTAATGTAACAATAAAAAGCGGCTACTTTATGTTGCCATGGATGACATGATGACGCGGGGATGACTGTATCGGTGTGAGTTGGCTTTCGATAAATTTGGAAAACATGTGACGATTCTTTTCTTGTTATTGTTAAGTCAAGAAAATTAAGGGAACAATCTTGTTCCAATTCAAGTTTAAATTTAATTTTGTCATGGACTCTATTTATTTTATTGAGGAAAACATCCAGTTGTCTCCTTGTGCCAGTCCAGCAAATAATTATGTCGTCTACATATCGATAGTAATATAAGATATTTTGATTGACAACTATATGTTGTTTTTCGAAATTATCCATGAAAATGTCCGCCATAAGGGGACTTAGAGGGGACCCCATAGCTAACCCTTCTTTTTGTAGATAGAAACGGTTATTAAACCGGAAATAGTTTTGTTTCATACAGAGAGAGGTTAAGTTAAGAAGATCATTTGTTTCCCCGGGATGTAGACGACGTTTTTCAAAGAGATCTGCGAGTATACGCAAACAATCAGGGGATGGGACATTTGTGAAAAGACTATCAACGTCTAAAGATAACAATATGGATTTAGGAGGAATACGAATATCTTTAATTTTGGAAATGAGATCTAAGCCATTTTTTAGGCTGTAAGTGGGGTTGAATCCAGATTTCTCTCGAAGGAGGAAGTTTAATTTTTTAGCAAGGAAATAAGCTGGTGCACCAATATATGAGACAACTGGACGAATAGGAACATGTTCTTTATGTATTTTTGGTAACCCATATAAAATGGGTGCTTGAGGATTCATTGGAACAAGATTGCTCCGAGACAAGTTGTGATCGGGAAAAACATATGATGACTGTTGTATACATAACTTAATATCCGAAGTAAACTTTTTGGTTGGGTCAGACTCCAATAGCTCAAAGTCATCACCTTGGATAACATCGTTAACTTTCTGGCTGTACCCACTACTCTCCATAATAACAACAGTATTGCCTTTATCGGCTTTAGTAACAATAAGGTCGTTTTCCCTTATTCTCTGCTTTAGGGACTTAAAAACAGGGAACTCAGGATTGAAATGGGAAGACGCGGGCACAGCCCGAATTTCATTACCTACCAAACTTTTAACGATGTTATCTTTCCTCCCGATCACAACAGCCACCTCCGCGTCAACAGCCATAGTCTCTAACGATTTTTGGGAGACCGAAGGTGTTAAATTATACTTTAGGCCTTTATGTAAAAGAGTCAACTCATCTGTTGGAAACTGGACATCGGAAAGATTTTTAACTCGGGGATAAAATTGGTGATATTCTGTATGTATGTCGTTATTACGATTACGGGATGAAGAGGATACAAGTCGTTGTAATTTACGGGACTGAATTTGATATTTCTCATAAACAGCCATTGAAGCAAGTTCTCTGGCTTTTCCATCCAAAATATCAAATTCAATATTATGTAATTTATATGAAAGTTCAGAGTATAATACTTTAAGGTGGATTTTTAAATTATCTCTATTGGAAAACCAACGACGACACTCCTCATTAAGCCAAATGTTCTGAGCTTTAGAAATAGCAATACGTGGGTCAAACTGGTCGCAATTTCGAGACACGTTATAAAGAGCATTTAGCCGCGTACAGGAATTGCAATCCCGATAAATCCCATTTTGCCAAACATCTTTTGGACACTGGACACAACCTAGCCAACGACCACTCCTTTAAAGTCTTACATACGTGTAATAAAGGGCTGCGGCTGTGTGTGCTGGAACAGTTAGAGATATTAAAAAGTAATAATAATACCGTTGCATTGCTGAATGAACAAACAAATGTTACTAACTCACCTCTCTTAAATATCTTCAAGCCTGCTCTCTAATAATGTGGGCGTTGCGCGGCGGTTTGTTTTTAATTTTACAAACGGCTGCGTAAGTCCAGCGGTGATTGGTCGCATGTTTTATCGCATGACGCAGTCGCTCGCTTCTTAGGTAGAGAGCGGTTGCGTCATCGGTTTGTATAAAAGGCAGTTGTTTTGGCTCGCCGCTCACTTAGCGGTTAGCCACCGTAGAGTCTATATCACCTGAGGATGCCTCGTGTAGAGGCGAAACACGTGTCGTATTATCGTCAGTGGTGTGTCTTGCCTAGTGTAGTGGTGTTGGGAGTAGCGGTGCTGGGATTAGTGGTGACGGGGTTAGTGCACGCAATTGAGGGAGGGCGGGAGGTGCTTCTTCATACTAGGTAAGACACATCATTTTATTTTATAACGCGGATATTTGCGAAGTAAAATTTTTGTAAAAGCTTTTATATAATGGATTTCCGCAAAGTAACGCCTGATTCTATTAATTAGATTTTTATGTGTTTTTTTTTTTATAATATAGTCTCTACTTCAGGAGTGATTATAGATACGCTTACTTACGCTTATTTATAAATTTACGACATAAATTTAAAGAAAAAAATCTATTACTGAGGATGAAAAATAGGAAATGAAGATTCGAATGTAACTTTGTGGATGATTTTCACTTTGAAGTCGGTTTGTATTTTTATCAAAAATGTATAATAAGTTACTATTTATTTTGTTATAAAAACACATGGATTTTTTTATGATATTGTAAAAATTCAGAAGAAAAATTTGGGGTGTGAAATTATTTTATTATTTTTTAGCTGTTTGAAGCCGGATTTTAATTTCTAAAGTTCAATATTTTGACCCTTTTTGAGTTGACTAAAGAATACACAATTACAACAACAACTATTATGTCGTCTAAATAGTTACATTAATCACTTCACTTTTGCTCTCTCTTAAGAGTGTAAGTTTTTTTCAATTGATAAAAGGACCTCCTGTCGAGTAGAGCCAATTTAATAAAAAAAAGAATTTAAAATTGCTTCATAATTAAAAAGATAATACGAACGAAATAAAAAACAAAAAATACAGTTGAATAAAGAACCTCCTTCTTTTTGTTGTCTGCTAAAACGGCGCTTCACAATTCACTATAAATATCAGCTGCAATCGCATTAAATTTAAAATGCTTCCGAAAAACGTGAAACTAACAATTGAAGTAGGAACTTACTTATTTTGGTCACGTGCGATCTAAGACAAAATCCAGTGACGATTTGTCTTTTTTTAGATTAAATTGGAAAAGTTAAAGTTAGACGCTTTTCTAAAGTAATGAAAGACCGTATTTTTATTGATTTCAGATTGAAATTAATTGTTAATTCAAATTAAAAGGCTTCTCTCTAACGATATTACTTTTTAGGATTCCGTAGTTACGAAACAAGGAACCCTTATAGTTTCGCTATGTCTCTCCGTCCGTCCGTCTGCGGTTTTGCTCAGAGACCCTAGCTACAAATTTGTAATTTGGCACAGTTACAGATATTAATCACGCCTAAAATACTATGAAAAAAAACTTAAAAAATATTTTTATTTTGGGTACTTCCCATACAAGTAAATGGAGGATGATTTTTTTTACTTTCTTGATGATTCTTTTTTAATGTCTTTGAAAAACATTGGGGACGTGGAACAAAATCTTTTCGAATCAGGGGTCCGTTTGTGAAATATTTAGCCTCTACCAATTAAACCGCTGTTTTTGGAAATGTGAAAATTATACACAATAGTAATACATATAATGAAGTTAAAAGAAAAACTATCACAGCTAAGTAGAATCAAAAAGTTAACGTGTAAATAGTCGACCAAATGCACTTGGATTAGTAAAAATTTCGTTACAACTCCATAGAAAATAACGTATAGCTGCATTAATAAGTTTGCAATGTTATTGTTTTTTTATAGCATAGGGTGACAAACGAGCACACAGTTCACCTTATGGTAAGTGGTTGCTGTGACCCATAGCCATCTACGTTTATCCTCAATAAAGAATCAAAATGCAGATGCGTCGTTACCCGTGAGGACTAAGATGGAATCCCTCTTTTCCAGTAAAATGGGTCTTCGGTTCTCTACACTCCATACAAACATACGAAACACAGCAGTGTTAAGCTTCCACTTTACGCTGTTATTCTGTGAGAGTGTGGTCCTTCCGCGGTCGAGCCGACCCATTCATGCTACAACTATACTACTAGTATGGCTCTACCACGTATAAGCATGGCTTTACCACGTGTAAGCATGGCTCTACCACGTATAAGCGTGGTTCTACCGCGCATAAGCATGGCTCTATCACGTGTAAGCATGGCTCTACCACGTATAAGCATAGCTCTACCACGTGTAAGCATGGCTCTACCACGTGTAAGCATGGCTCTACCACGTGTAAGTATGGCTCTACCACGTGTAGGCATGGCTCTACCACGTATAAGCGTGGTTCTACCATGTATAAGCATGGCCCTACCACGTATAAGCATGGCTCTACCACGTATAAGCATAGCTCTACCACGTGTAAGCATGGCTCTATCAAGCGTAAACTGTTAAAAATAAACATTTTAAATAGAAAACGACTTATATGTCTTACTACTATTATTATTGGTTTTAATTTTATAGGGTATTGTTAATACTATCAAAATCGAAATGTTTTTAAACTTTTTGAATATAACTACCTATAAGGCTAATTTGAAAATAGGTCTTCGAGTTATGATCTTCCTATTTGGTCCCATTTTTGGTCGTTATAGCGGTCCAACCGCGAACACATCATGCTCATTATTAAGGAAGCTCGCGTATTGTAACGGGCAACTACGGAACTCTACATTGTGCGTGGCTCGACATACACGTGGTGAGTTTTTTCCCACCCAGATAAGCAGATGGACTAGGAATTCTTTGAATGTCTAGCAATTTATTTATAACTTATGTTATTGCTTTGGTTACGCAATGTTTACGATATCTTAACAAGAATAATATAGAGAATTACGAGCATTATTCCAAAATAACAATATACTAATGATAAAAACCAGGTTCGGACTAAAAATAACACAAATCTGTGTATTGCAAGTGAGGAAGATTTAAAAATCATATAAGACAATTTCAAGTAAGCATCCAAATTAACATGAAATAAAATAATTATAGCAAAATAAATAATGAACTTCAATAAATCGCGAAATCTTATCATGATGCTAACACTCCATTGGTCACGGATATTGGACAGGGAGTTAGGATAAAGACAATCAGGTTGATTCTAAATAGGAGTAGAATAATATGAATAACAAAAACTTGCAGTTGCCAACCCGGCTGCCTAGCTTGGCAACTATGGCAAACATTACCCTTATGTGGCAATGGGGGCCATGTACAGCATTGGACTTTGATAGACTTTAATTAAAATGACGGTGAATAGAATGATAGCTTCAATGGATGTTATTGATTAAAATTCATCTGTGACCACGTCCCGCGCTTGTCTGCATGCAACACTGCGATCGACGCGTGACGTTATTAGTCTATATGCCAACCTTTTGCGCGTAGACACATTGATATTGGTGGTATAGTTTTTATTTAACTATTGCAGACATGTTCTTTACTATTATCTCACTTAATGGTAAGTAGTGATGTGGCAGAAAATCTTAAAGCTCGCTGATTCAGCTTCATAAAAGCTTATTCACTCTTGCTTTAGAGTACAGGATATCGGGGCGACATCTTGGCGCAGTGGCTTAGCAATGAGTTGCGACGCTAAGGGCCACGGGTTCGAATCCCGCACGGAACAAGTATTTGTAACGCCTACAAATAATATTTCCGGGTTTAAACTGCCTCCCCGATACAGGAGATAATGCTAGTGTCGGGATAACGTTTTTTTTAAAGGAAAAAATAGAAATATCAAAAAAGTATTATATTAAATTAAAAAATTCTTGTCGTAGTTCATCTGTTCCTTTTAATTATTTATACTATATTTTATGCTATTCTATTTTATTTCTTTTTATCAGACTATGTTAGCTAGATAATAAGTTTTACACAGGGATCCGAAAGCAAAGGAAATTTGAATTTATAAAAAGACTCAGTCACTACTGAATACACTAAATCTTTATAACCTTTTTTTAAAATTCACTATTATATAAATCCCAAGCAGGATGCAGTTCGGCGCAGTGTATGTAGCGTCAGAGTAATAAATAATGTACGCTCTGTGAGTCAGGTAATCTATTGAGAACAGAATCTATCGGCCTGAAATCGGTGCTCAAATCGCTCTTGCATATTCAATTTAAAGTCGTTTTATCCGAATAGGCTAACCTTGGTTCTTAACAAATATCTGTTTTGGAATCGATTAGTGTAAATAGGAATGTAGTCAATTATTTTTATAATCTATTATTAACTATTTTATTAAAATTGTGTAAGAAATTATTCAAGTAGGACCAAAAGTATGTAGATTGAAGACACATTGATTTATATGTTGAACCAATTTACAATCTTTCGGCTTAAAAGATTTGTATAAATGAACGGTAATCGATTATGAACATCACTAACTAAAGAACTTTTTAAACTGAAATTGAAATGAAGATTTTTTTTATATAGTTATAATAATAAAAATAATATTTATTGTCACATATTTACATTATGATCTATCACCCTATGTAGATTGTCCAACATCCGCTGATTATCGAAAGGTAACTTAAGGAAATTTACAGATTTTTTCAATTACAAATAATAGTAATGCCTTCCCTATAACCACTCACACTGGTGAGCTTGAAATGCTTTTGTTAGCAGTGGTTTACGACAGTTGGCGAATGGCGAATTCGAACCCACGATATTTTTATTTTGCGATCCTCACTCTGCCATTAGGCTACTGTCGCTTTGGGACTGTCTCGTATTTGTCAACGTGTACTGCGGTGTAAGAATATCCACATCATGTATATCGTCCGGTGGGTGTCGTAAGAGGAAACAAAGGGAAACAAACCAGGCGATGGTCTCCCTAATTATAAATAAAAAATAAGAAAACTGCGGTTGCCAACTCGCTTGCCAAGCGTGGCAACTATGCCAAATATCCCTTCTACGAGGCAATTTTTGGAGGAGGCCTATGTTTAGCACTGGACTTTGATGGGCTGTAAGGTAACAATTTTTTTTGTTTTTTCTTTTTTTAAAACGTTACCCCCACACAAGGATCTTCTCCTGTGTCCTGGAGGCAGTTTACAAACATAAATTGCACAAGGACAAACATCCAGACCCGGAACAATTATTTGTAGACCACACAGATATTTGATCCGTGCGGGATTCGAACCCGCGCCCCCCAGCGCAACAACTTATTGCTAAGCCACTGCGCTACGGAGCCGTCAACAGTAACGGTTGCCTCGTATAGTTCGCGATTTCATCATCTCGTATTTATAATATAAAATAAAACACGTACACCGACAACGGGTCGTCAGCGTCAGAGGTGCGAGATGTCTGGTATTGCAATCGCCAATCTGTCTGCAAAGGGTTGCGATTATTGAAATACTCCCCACTATGCTACCTTAGTAGACCTCATACTGTGCTCCCTAAGATACTTATATGTACAGTACAGTTTATGTATCTTACAAGTTTATTTACGCGGTAGAGCCACGCTGCAGCTATGTTATTGTTATAGAACAAATGGGTCGGTTCGACCGGGGTGGGACCACTACCTCACAGAATACCAGTGTAAAATAGCAGTTAAATGCTACCATATGGTGAGTGTACAGATCCGGAGACCCTTTTTACTGGAAACAACGCATTCTATCTTAGTCCTCAGGGGTGGCAACGCAACTGTATTTTAATTCGTAATTGAGGAAGAATGTAGATGTCTCTCGGTCACATCCACTTACCATCAGGTACACTGTGTGGTCGTTTGTCACCCTTATTTTATACGTGGTAGAGCCATGCTGCAGCTATATTATGGTTGTAGCACGAATGGGTCGGCTCGACCGGGGAAGGACCACGCTCTCACAGAATACCAGCGTAAAATAGCAGCTTAAAGCTGCCATGTTTCGTATGGTGAGTGTATAGATCCGGAGACCCTTTTTACTGGAAACCAGGCATTCCACCTTAGTCTTCATGGTTGACAACGCATCTGAATTTTGATTCTTTATCGAAGATAGATGTAGATGTCTATGGGCCACAGCAACCACTTACCATCAGGTGGACTGTGTGCTCGTTTGTCACTCTATCCTATATAAAAAAATATAAAAAAAAGATTGGTCGTGGCGATAATATTCAGATATTGTCATAAGTTATTAAGTACGCAGAACACATGATATTGTCAAAAGTATGAGCGCAATGCGCAAACACGAAGGAACGAATTCATTCTCTTTTTTATGGGAGAAAAATTAATAGGCAGGCTTCACGTGTTCTTGAAATTTTTAATAAAATAGACTGAGGTGATATTTATACAAGTTTCCTCACGATGTTCTCTTTATCGCCGAGCACGTGGTAAATCGTCACTAAAAATCGTTATTAAAAATTTCATTTGTGCCGGCGGAGATCAAACCCGGGTTGATCGCGTACAGTGAAATTTACAGCGAGCGCTTCCCACCGAAGTTACCACACACCTCTTGATAAATTACTCTATACGCTGTGAACACTGTTTATGCACAGATGAGGTTCTTACGACTGACGACGGAAAATCCATTCAACCGCTGTAACCAAATTTCACTGAAGTGGTTTTACCTCGTTTGGTTTTTACCATTGATCAGAAAATTTTTAATCATAGTGAAGCTTACTAGGTCAAACGATATTATGACGCCAGTTTAATAAATAAGTAGCGTTCAAGTGAGAGGATATAGACTCTGCACTCACTTATCCTAAACAAAGAAGACACTAGAAAAAAATTAATAAAGAATATGCCTCTTTATATCACTGTTTATATGAGGATGTTTGCAATAGTTGCCACGCTTGGTAGGTGGGCTAGTAACCGCAGTTTTATTATATTTTAGTTGATATTAGGAATGGACTGTTGCGAAATCCGGGAGATGGCCTGGATTATTCCCTATGTCGCCTCCTACGATATCCAAATAACGACATCCTCATCGCCAATACATGCTTAAGTGGAAGAAAGGTTCTCGAGTGGACAGTCCTCCACTAGATGGAGTGACGACCTGGTAAGAGATATAGGAAGTCAATGGATGCAGGTGGCTAAGGACCGTGCTTTGTGACATTCATCGTGGAAGGCGTATGTTCAGCAGTGGACTTGTGAAGGGCTGTAATGATGATAATGATGATGAAGAATTTGCTTCTTGACCTATTCTTATACTCGCTTACTCACTAGTTATATACTGCTCAGCGAGAAAAAGTTCGAATAAATCTTTAATAAATTTTAATAAATTTTGAAAAAAAAAAACAACCACCTAGAAAAATACATAATATTATTATAAAGATTTTTGTAAAAATTTATCAAGTAATTATGAACTAAAAAGATACGCTATTTTCAGCGAGGAAACTGTGCCAGCCCTCTTTGTACTATTCTTGTCGTATTTAATTGCTCTTATGTTAGATTTTCGCTCCATTAACTGCACTTAATGGAGGATGTGTGTAAAGCGGAAGTAAGCCGGCGTCAGGATCGCGTATCCGGTCAACTAGGAATGGATTGAAGGTCTCGAAATTAACTCATATATGCATTAATACTGTCATCTAAAAATTCGAGTATATTAAATACATCAAGCTATAAATAGACGGTATTTATATAGCCCAAACATTTGAGAATAATATATTAATGCTCCACAGTAATAATCTATTTATTTACATAAAACGTGGTAGGTATGTAAACAAATTTACAAAGATTAATATAGGTACAATCGAAGAAAATATTATGCTACAGTTATACGAAGAATCCAAGGTATTTTGTTTTTGTACATTACGACTTATGAATAATAAGGTACTAAATGCTGTAGAAATTATTTTTATTCAAGTGTTCCTGTAATTTTAGTTTATGCATTCTAGTTCTTAACATTTTAAGATTATTTGGTAGCTTGATATATAAACGAACCATAGATCACTGAAAAAAAAAAACTAGATACACAATATGTGACAAAAAATGTCCTTACCGGATGAGTGCCCACTCGAACATTTTGGTGCGCTTTTAATGTGTACGTAGCTTTGTGAATACAACTTTTGGTAATGCACTTAAGGCTGAATAACATTAATGTATGTTTATTTCAACTAGAATTACGTCAAAGCAATTAGCGATAGTTTGAAGCGGCTTGAAGTATGTTTTAATGGAAGCTCGCTTCAAGATGTAGCCAACCTTGTCTGTGACTCCTCTGACATAGGGTAGTACAGCAGGCACACGCTCGACTGTGGCTGGCTTCACTCGGTCACTGTGACGTAGGCGCGGGACCCGAAGCTTGTTGTCTTGCAGTACTTGCTCGACGTGCTGAAGCTCGGCGGCCAGATGTTTTCTGTCACAGATCCCTCGTGCTCTCTGAAACAATGATTTTCCCACGGTAAAATTAATATTAAAAAACTGAAGGTAGCCGGGCTAACTATGACAGCAGAATAGAATAGAATAGAATAGAATATTTTTTATTCAATATACATTACATGTGTAATTCTTATTGAAAGTCATTTTTTACTTTACCACTGGTTCGAAAAAAACCCTCTGTCCTGGGAAGAACCAGCAAGAAACCCAGCGGGACTTTTTTTTAAATAAATTTTACAATATAAATGATTACGAACTATTTACAAAATTTATTTTAGAAACTGCTTGGAAGCGATCACCTCATTCCTGGGAATGAGGTGATCGCTTAGGGATTCGCTTAGGGTTATTATCAACCATGTATTCATTTATACTATAATAACCCTTTTTATACAGTTTCAGCTTAATAAAACATTTAAACTTGGTAATAGAGAGAACCTGTACACTTTCCGGGACCTTGTTGTAATAGCGTATACACTGCCCCAAGAATGAATTACTGACTCTGTGGAGTCGAGAAACTGGTATCACTAGCTTGTGTTTGTTCTTAGTGTTTACAGAATGTATATCACTTCTTTTACTAAAACTATCTTTGTTTTTGTGAACATACATAAAATTTTCGTAAATATACTGAGAGGCCAAAGTTAATATATTAATTTCTTTAAATTTATCTCTAAGAGACTCTCTCGGTTTAAGATTGTAAATAGCTCTAATGGCCCTCTTCTGTAAAACAAAAATAGTTTCTGAATCAGCCGCATTTCCCCATAGCAAAATCCCATAAGACATTATGCTATGAAAATAACTAAAATAAACTAATCTAGCTGTCTCGACATTAGTGAGACCTCTAATCTTTTTTACAGCATAGGCTGCAGAACTTAGTCTGCTTGCTAATTTGGATATATGGGGGCCCCACTGGAGCTTTGCGTCAAGAGTGATGCCAAGAAAAACAGTGGATACAACAGGGCTCAATTCCTCCCCATTTAAAAACACATTGGTATTCAGATTTTGAACATTCGTTGTTGTAAATTTAACACAATTAGTTTTATTTCCGTTCAAATGCAGATTATTAACGTTAAACCAATGCACTAATTTTGATATAGCATTATTCACTTCGTCACATTTAAATGATTGACGTTTAAGTTTAAAAATCAAGGAAGTATCATCAGCAAATAATACTATATCATGACTATCCCCTACAAGGTGAGGTAAGTCATTAATATACACCAGAAACAGGAATGGGCCGAGAATCGAACCCTGAGGTAGGTAGGTAGGGAAGAACTTTTACCATTGATAATAACCTTCTGTTTTCTATTACTTAAATATGACATAATAAGTTTAAGCGTTGTGTTCTTGACACCATAGTACTGTAGCTTCCTGATTAATGTCTCATGGTGAACACAGTCGAAGGCCTTGGAAAGGTCACAAAATATACCCAAAGCATCCTCTGAATTCTCCCATGCACAAAAAATATGTTTAATAAGCTCAACTCCAGCGTCAGTTGTCGAGCGACCCCTTGTAAAACCGAATTGATTATTATGTAGGAATTTATTAATATTAAAGAAACTTAACATCTGGTCTAAAATAATTTTTTCAAAAATTTTACTTAATGTTAGTAGTAGAGAAATTGGTCTAAAATTGGCGGGGTCTAATGTACTACCAGATTTAAATATAGGTATGACTTTACTATTTTTCATTAAATCAGGAAACACACCAGATTCGACGCTTATATTAAATATAGTGGCTAGATAAGGTGCTAATGTATCTATTATAGATAAAATAACTTTAACGGAAATCCCCCATAAGTCTGCCGTTTTCTTAACATCAATAGTTTTAAAATATTTAACGATATCTTTTGCCAGTACTCTATGGAATTTAAAAGTATTTGAACAAGCCTTTACATTTTGTTTGAGCAATGATTCGGCGACAGTAGGAGAAGAATTTAATGATTTTGTTGTCAAAAAAGGAACATCAGTAAAATGTTTCTCAAAAGCCATAGCAACTTCTTGATCAGATCGCGTTAAATTATTGTTAATATTCAATTGAAAATCCGAGTTGCGCGGTTTGACTTTGCCCGTTTCACTATTTATTATTCTCCAGGTCATTTTAATTTTGTCGGATGCAGTTGCCGTGTAGTGGCGGTCAAGAATATCCACTACCCCATATCCTCCCGTGGGTGTCGTAAAAGGCGACAAAGGGAAACAGGCAGGAGATGGGCAGCAGCATCTTCCTGATAATAGCCAAATTACAATAAAAAAACTGCGATTGCCAACCCGCTCGCCAAGCGTGGCAACTATGGCAAATACCCCCCTATGAATGACAGTAACAAAAAAACGGCCCCCAGTCCCCGGCGGCCCCGCTATTCCTGGCTACGGTGGCGACCATGGTAACGGCGGGGCAGGGGGTGCTAAGAATCTCCGGTGGAGGTTCAGTTGCCACCTTAGACGACTCGACCTGGCAACGTACAACGCACGCACCCTGAGGACTGACGAGAAGATCGTGGAGCTGGAAGAAGAGATAGACAAGTTGCGCTGGCATATTATAGGATTATCCGAAGTCCGAAGAGAGGGGGAAGACACGGTAATCCTCGAATCCGGCAACTTGCTCTATCACCGGGAGGGCGACCATCTGTCCCAAGGAGGTGTCGGATTTATCGTCCACAAGTCTCTCGTTAACAACGTTGTAAAGATCGGGAGTGCGTCGACGAGGGTTGCGTACCTTATACTCAGAATCACCAAACGGTATTCGCTGAAGGTCATACAGGTTTACGCACCAACCTCGGCACACCCCGATGAGGAGGTGGAGGAAATGTATGAGGATATCTCTAGAGCCATGCATTCCTCCAAAACCCAATATACGGTGTTAATGGGAGACTTCAATGCAAAACTAGGCACAAGAGAGAACGGTGAGCTGAAAGTAGGGAAATTTGGAATAGGGCAACGGAACCCAAGGGGCCAGCAGCTGGCCGACTTCATGGAGAAAGAGGGACTCTTTATGATGAACTCTTTCTTCCAGAAGCGGCCCCACAGGAAGTGGACCTGGTCGAGCCCCGACGGTTCGACAAAAAAATGAGATTGACTTCATTATGACGACCAGACGACAACTGTTCAGTGATGTCTCCGTGATCGCGAGGGTGAAAACTGGTAGCGATCACCGAATGGTTAGAGGCACACTGAACCTAAACGTTAAGTTGGAGAGGTCTCGTCTAATGAAGTCAACGCTCCGTCCCCCTCGTGCTCTGTTCCAAAGTCCCGAAACCTTTCAGCTCGAGTTACAAAACCGTTTTCAGTGCCTAGAAGACTGCAATGAAGTGGACGATATGAATGACAAGCTCGTGGAAACTGTCCATGCGGTCGGAGCTAAGTTCTGCAAGACCCGCCGCAGAAGAACACAAAAACTCTCCGATCACACTCTTAATCTCATGGCTGCTAGACGGGAGATGAAGCTACATTCTTCAACAGACTTGACAGCATACAGGCATCTGAACAGACAGATCTCCAAATGCATGCGGCGGGACTTACGCAACTTCAATACAGCTCGTATTGAAGAAGCGATCGAGCGGAACCAAGGCTCCAAAGTCTTTGCCAGAGATCTGTCTGCCAGAAAGAGCCAACTGTCAAAGCTGAAGACAGAATGTGGCAGCATCGTTTCCGGGACACCTGAGATTTTGAGTGAGATTGAGAGGTTCTATGGGCAGCTGTACACATCATCGTTGGAGCCACACGCAAGTGTGAGTAACGATCCAAGAGCGAGTCTCATCCGACACTATTCCGAAGATATCCCGGATGTCAGTCTGAGCGAGATTAGGATGGCTCTCCAGCACCTTAAAAACGGTAAGGCCCCAGACGAGGATGGAATTACAGCGGAGCTTCTGAAAGCGGGTGGAAGACCGGTACTTGAAGTCCTTCAGAAGCTCTTTAATTCCGTCCTCCGTGGTGGCATTACACCGGAGGCGTGGAGCAGAAGTGCGGTGGTCTTGTTCTTCAAGAAAGGTGACAACGCTCTCTTGAAGAACTACAGACCGATTTCCCTTCTGAGCCGCGTCTACGTGCTGTTTTCGAGAGTCATTACGAATCGTCTCGCGCGCAGACTTGACGACTTCCAGCCTCCCGAACAAGCCGGTTTCCGAAAGGGCTTTAGCACCATAGACCACATACATACCCTTCGGCAAGTTGTACAGAAGTCCGAAGAGTACAATTTGCCACTATGTCTGGCGTATGTGGACTATGAGAAAGCCTTTGATTCCGTCGAAATTTGGGCAGTGCTGCAGTCCCTTCAGCGGTGTCAAGTTGACTGTCGGTATATCGAAGTGTTGAAGTGCTTATACAGTAGGGCTACGATGGCTATCCGAGTACAGAACCAGAGTACGAAACCTATCCAATTGCAGAGAGGTGTAAGACAGGGTGACGTCATACCCCCGAAACTCTTCACCGCTTCATTGGAAGACGTTTTCAAGCTTCTGGACTGGAAAGGATACGGTATCAACATCAATGGCGAGTACATCACTCACCTTCGATTTGCCGACGATATAGTCGTTATGGCAGAATCGCCGGAGGACCTAAGCACTATGCTCAATGACCTCAATAGTGTTTCCCAACGGATAGGTCTTAAGATGAACATGGACAAAACAAAGATCATGTTTAATGTCCATGTCACACCTATGCCGGTAGTTGTTGGGAGCACTAAGCTCGAAGTTGTTGACGAGTATGTTTACCTGGGACAAATAGTCCGACTGGGTAAGTCCAACTTCGACCGAGAGGTCAATCGACGGATTCAACTCGGCTGGGCAGCGTTCGGGAAGCTACGACACATCTTCTCGTCAGACATACCTCAAAACCTTAAAACGAAATTGTACAACCAGTGCGTGTTGCCAGTGATGACTTACGGAACTGAGACGTGGTCCTTCACTGCTGGCCGTATGAGGAAGCTCAAGGTCGCTCAGCGAGCTATGGAGAGGGCTATGCTCGGAGTTTCTCTGCGAGATAAACTTAGGAATGAGGATATCCGCAGTAGAACCAGAGTGACCGACATAGCCCAACGGATTAGTAAGCTGAAGTGGCAGTGGGCCGGCCATATAGCTCGAAGAACCGACAACCGATGGGGAAGAAAGGTTCTCGAGTGGCAGCCTCGTACCGGTAGGCGAAGTGTAGGGCGTCCCCCCACGAGATGGAGTGACGACCTGGTAAGACATGCAGGAAGTCGATGGATGCAGGTGGCTCAGGACCGTGTTTTGTGGCATTCTTTGGGGGAGGCCTATGTTCAGCAGTGGACTTGTGAAGGGCTGTAATGATGAATGATGGATGCAGTTTTAATTTTGTTGCTTAAATGTAAAGCCTTAGCAGTGGAGCACACTTTTTTAAATATTTTAGAATATGTTTTTACATAATCTCTAAATATAACACTACTATTATATGATCTTTCATCATAAAGCTCGTATAACCTTCGCCTACTTTTATAAATTCCTACTGTCGCCCATTCATTAAATGATTTGCGACTGTTAAAAGAGAAAGTTTTAGAAGTAAATATTCTACTAAATTCACAACGTATAATTTCAAATAATGTAGCATACAAATAATTAGCACTATTTTTAAACGAAAGTGATGGAAGTCTTTTTATTATATTACTTCTAAACCTCTCCAAGCGATGTTCATTTATTGGAACAAACACAACTTTCTTATTTTTCTGTTTTTTGTGTATGTAAGGTAGTGATACTAACTGTCCACAGTGATCTGAATTTAAATTTTGAATAATTGATTTATGCAAGGGCTTAACATCTGTAAAAATGTTATCTATACAGGTCGCACTAGGCCCAGCAATACGTGTTGGTTCTAAGAATAAATTTACAAGATTATACGATTTAAACAATGAGCTAAACTTAATACTAATGGAAGAAGTTTCAAGGAGATTGATATTAAAGTCTCCACACATTACAACAGACTTGTTCTGTTTACTAAGTTTGAGTAAAACTTCTTCCACAATCCTTTCAAAATGGTCATAAGTAGCACATGGGGGTCTGTAAACACTTACAACAATGAGGTGCTCGAGCTCGACACAAGCCATTTCTACAGTTCGTTCAACAGAGAGGCTCACAATATCCTTACGTTCTTTATATAATAATGATTTATCTGCTAATATTAAGGAGCCACCACGTAAACTTTTTTCTCTATTGAAGGAACTGACCACCTGGTGATTTCTGAAATTAAACATGAAATTATAATCTTTTAGCCAATGTTCAGTAATACAAAGGATGTGTATATTGTTACTATTTAAAAACAACTCAACTTCCAATTCTTTGCCCAGGACGTCAAACACTTCAGTCCCCCACCCGAAACGTCGGGAATATAAAATAAGTTAATATACGCGATAAAATCCGTAAAATTAGTTTTATTTAAATGTGTAGTATAAAAGCTTTTAGAAAAATTTACTTCGCAAATATCCGCGTTATAAAATAAAATGATGTGTCTTACCTAGTATGAAGAGCACCTCCCGCCCTCCCTCAGGGAGCTGCTCTGAAGTATTTTTGTGCGCTAAATGTTCTATTTTGATTAGTGCTTTTACCCCGTATCATAAGTCCAAAGTGAGGTAATGACTCTACGTATTATGGGACATACCTGCCGTTTGGATGGTTGTTAAATTTTTTAAATATTTTAGGTTGGTATTTCGTCAAAATAATGTTTATTATGTTTCTGTATTAACGGCGCAGTGGCTTGGCAATGACTTGAGGCGCTGAGGGCCGATAGATCGAATCATATTTGTCCTTGTGAAATTTATGTAAGTAAACTACCTTCAAGATTTAAAAAAAACATCTTGTTTGTGTATTTTTAATATCAAGCCCTACATTTATGGTTAAGACGTCTGGCGTATGTGAAATCAAATCATCTAGTCAATTGTCAGAAAGCCAAGTATGCGTAATGTCCTTTTTAGTCAACTTCAAAAAGGATACTATAAGATCGACAGTATTTTTTTCTATGTGTGTTATATCATTGCCGCGTAGTAGCGGTTAAGGATATCCACTACCCCATATCTTCCCGTGGGTGTCGTAAAAGACGACAAAGGGAAACAGGCACGAGATGGGCAGCAGCATCTTCCTGATAACAGCAAAATACAATAAAAAAAACTGCGGTTGCCAACCCGCTCGCCAAGCGTGAAAACTATGGCAAATACCCCCCAAATGGATAAAGTTACTAAGAAACAGCCCCCAGTCCCCAGCGGCCCCGCTATTCCTGGCTACGGTGGCGACCAAGGTAACGGCGGGGCAGGGGATGCTAAAAATCTCCGGTGTAGGTTCGGTTGCCACCTACGACGACACGAGCTGGCAACTTATAAGGCACGTACCCTGAGGACTGACGAGAAGATCCTGGAGCTGGAATAAGAGATAGACAAATTACGCTGGCATATTATAGGATTATCCGAAGTCCGAAGAGAGGGGGAGGAAACGGTAATCCTCGAATCCGGCAACTTGCTCTATTACCGGGAGGGCGATCATCTGTCCCAAGAAGGTGTCGGATTTATCGTCCACAAGTATCTCGTTAACAACGTTGTAAAGATTGAGAGTGTGTCGACGAGGGTTGCGTACCTTATACTCAGAATCACCAAACGGTATTCGATGAAGGTCATACAGATTTACGCACCAACCTCGGCACACCCCGATGAGGAGGTGGAGGAAATGTATGAGGATATCTCTAGAGCCATGCATTCCTTCAAAACCCAATATACGGTGATAATGGGAGACTTCAATGCAAAACTAGGCACAAGAGAGAATGGTGAACTGAAGGTAGGAAAATTTGGAATAGGGCAAAGGAACCCAAGGGGCTAGCAGCTGGCCGACTTCAAGGAGAAAGAGGGACTCTTTATGATGAACTCTTTCTTCCAGAAGCGGCCCCACAGGAAGTGGACCTGGTCGAGCCCCGACGGTTCGACAAAAATGAGATTGAGTTCATTATGACGACCAGACGACAACTGTTCAGTTATGTCTCAGTGATCGCGAGGGTGAAAACCGGCAACGATCACCGAATGGTTAGAGGCACACTGAACCTAAACGTTAAGTTCGCGAGGTCTCATTTAATGAAGTCAACGCTCCGTTTCCCTCGTGCTCTAATCCAAAGTCTCGAAACCTTTCAGCTCGAGTTACAAAACCGTTTTCAGTGACTAGAAGACTGCAATGAAGTGGAAGATATGAATGACAAGCTCGTGGAAACTGTCCATGCGGTCGGAGCTAAGTTCTGCAAGACCCGCCGCAAAAGAACACAAAAACTCTCCGATCACACTCTTAATCTCATGGCTGTTAGACGGGAGATGAAGCTACATTCTTCAACAGATTTGACAGTATACAGGCAACTGAACAGACAGATCTCCAAATGCATGCGGCGGGACTTACGAAACTGCAATTCAGCTCGTATTGAAGAAGCGATCGCGCGGAACCAAGACTCCAAAGTCTTTGCCCGAGATCTGTCTGCCAGAAATAGCCAACTGTCAAAGCTGAATACAGAATGTGGCAGCATCTTTTCCGGGGCACTTGAGATTTTGAGTGAGATTGAGAGGTTCTATGGGCAGCTGTACACGTCATCGTTGGAGCCACACGCGAGTGTGAGTAACGATCCAAGAGCGGGTCTTATCCGACATTATTCCGATGATATCCCGGTTGTCAGTCTGAGCGAGATTAGAATGGCTCTCCAGCACCTTAAAAACGGCAAGGCCCCAAGCAAGGATGAAATTACAGCGGAGCTTCTGAAAGCGGGTAGAAAACCGGTACTTTAAGTCCTTCAGAAGCTCTTTAATTCCGTCCTCCATGGTGGCATTACACCGGAGGCGTGGAACAGAAGTGCGGTGGTCTTGTTCTTCAAGAAAGGTGACAACGCTTACTTGAAGAACTACAGATCGATTTCCCTTCTGAGCCGCATCTACATGCTGTTTTCGAGAGTCATTACGAATCGTCTAGTGCGCAGACTTGACGACTTCCAGCTTCGAGAACAAGCCGGTTCCGAAAAGGCTTTAGCACCATAGACCACATATATACCCTTCGGCAAACTGTACAAAAGTCAAAGCAGTACAATTTACCACTATGTCTGGCATATGTGGACTATGAGAAAGACTTTGATTCCGTCGAAATTTGGGCGGTGCTGCAGTCCCTTCAGCGGTGCCAAGTTGACTGTCGGTATATCGTGTGTGTGCTGAAGTGCTTGTACAGTGGGGCTACGATGGCTATCCGAGTACAGAACCAGAGTACGAAACCTATCCAATTGCAGAGAGGTGTAAGACAGGGTGACGTCATATCCCCGATACTCTTCACCGCTGCATTGGAAGACGTTTTCAAGCTTCTGGACTGGAAAAGATACGGCATCAACATCAATGGCGAGTACATCACTCACCTTCGATTTGCCGACGATATAGTCCTTATGGCAGAATCGCTGGAAGACCTAAGCACTATGCTCAATGACCTTAATAGTGCTTCCCAACGGCCTATCCGTTGGGAAGCACTATTAAGGTCTTAAGATAAACATGGACAAAACATGTTTAATGTCCATGTCACACCTATGCCGGTTGTTGTTGGAGAACTAAGCTCGAAGTTGTTGACGAGTATGATTACCTGGGACAAATAGTCCGACTAGGTAAGTCCAACTTCGACCGAGAGGTCAATCGACGGATTCAACTCGGTTGGGCTGCGTTCGGGAAATTACGGCACATCTTCTCGACAGGTATACCTCAAAACTTGAAAACGAGACAGTACAACCAGTGCGTGTTGCCAGTGATGACTTACGGAACTGAGACGTGGTCCTTCACTGCTGGCCAGATGAGGAAGCTCAAGGTCGCTCAGCGAGCTATGGAGAGGGCTTTGCTCGGAGTTTCTCTGCGTGATAAACTCAGAAATGAGGATATCCGCAGTAGAACCAAAGTGACCGACACAGCCTAACGGATTAGTAAGCTGAAGTGGCAGTGGGCCGGCCATATAGCTCGAAGAATCGACAACCGATGGGGAAGAAAGTTTCTCGAGTGGCAGCCTCGTACCGGCAGGCGAAGTTTAGGGCGTCACCCCACTAGATGGAGTGACGACCTGGTAAGATATGCAGGAAGTCGATGGATGCAGGTGGCTCAGGACCGTGCTTTGTGGCATTCTTTGGGGAAGGCCTATGTTCAGCAGTGGACTTGTGAAGGGCTGTAATGATGATGATGATGATGATGTTATATGATATCTTTTCGGATTGTGAACTGACTTAAATTGTTATATTTTTTAGTAAATAGACAATATGTTAATACTTTTAATTTGAACAAAAATCACACTTCTTGTAGAAAAATAGGGGTTGAAATTTTTTGATGATTGAGGAGCTGAAGACTGCATTTGCGGGGCAGCTCCAATATCATTCTCAACACAATAGCAGATAGGTGGGACTCGCCGCTGCTTGAGCGATGGATACGGCTACATGCCACAGTATAAGACATAAGTACATGCCGGTACCCTCGTGGTGGCTGACCTCAAACATCTCTATTTACATTTGTCATAATCATTTATATAAATTTATTTTATTACTAACACTGTAATTTAATTTATATTTCACTTCAATTTTACTAACATTCTTGTATGGGTCCTCTGTTGCCTGAAATAAAGATATTTTGTTTAATTTTATTTTTTTTATTATAATATAGTAAGGTTACGAGCAAAGAACAAAATTATGAAATATTTCATTAGAATGGCACCAAGCATGGGCTAGCGTATATCTCTATAGCAAGTGTTTTATCTCTGAAACCTTACCCTGGAATAAATTATTTTTTAGTTTTTTTTTTAATAGAAGAGGGGGCAAAGCGAGCATGTGGCTCACCTGGTAGTAAGTGACTACCGCAGCCCATGTACAACCGCAACACCAGGGGAATTGCACATACGTTGCCGGCCTTTTAGAAAGGTGTAAGCTCTTTTCTTGAAGGTCCCTAAGTCGTATCGGTCCGGAAAAATCGCCGGTGGTAAACAATTCCACAGAGAAGTTGTACGAGGAAGAAAACTCCTAATAAAATGCACAGTCGTGGACTGCCAAGTATCCAGATGGTGAGCATGGTATCGTGAAATTTGGTGGCTGGAATTAATCCGAACAATTCCTCAGAGCACTCCACGTGGTAAATGCGATAGAAAAAGCAAAGGGATACAACATTCCTATGCTGTATCGAGCCGATCAGAAAGAACTCGGTCGTCGACGATTCGAACTGCTCTGCGCTGGATGTGGTCAAGTGGAAGGAGCTGGCAACAAAGTCTCAACTTCAGACACAAGTTTGTTCCGGTACGCGGCGACGTTTTCCCAAGAAATACTGGCACGGCCTGTGTATAAAGCATCACCAGTGCTGTCATCTGCATAGCAATGTATGTTACCGGTTAACAACATATCATTGATATGCAGAAGAAACCACACCAGCACCCCTGGAGAATCCCTCGCTGAGCATCCACGACCAAACTACTCCAATCCTGAGCGTGGGTGCTCAGGCTACCCCGCGTATTTTGAGGGGGACAAAATTCCGCTCGCGACTAATACTGCTCGGGGCAAGCGGATCAATAAGACCAAGGCGACCCCTGACACGCTATCCGTGAATTGTCGCAACATCAGGGGACTTTATTCCAACCTTAACGCTGTCCATTACCATCTAGAGACGGCGAAGCTGGCCTTGCTCTTTTTAAAGGAGACAACCGCAGGTTTGGCCTCACATAGAATACTGTTCCCATCTCTAGACCGGGGCTCTCCAGTGCCAGCTCCTTCCACTTAACCGCATCCAGCGCAGAGCGATTCGAATCGTCGACGACCGAGTTCTTTTCGATCAGCTTGACTCACTGGCACTGCGTAGAAATGTTGCATCTATTTGCGTATTTTATCGCATTTACTGAGGAATTGTTCAGACTAATTCCAGCCGCTCAATTTCACCATCGCACATCGCGACAAAACTTGCGATACCATCGATACCACCTGGATGATTGGCGGTTCACCACTATGCTATTTAGGAGATGTTTTCTTCCTTGCACAACTTCCTTGTCGAATCAATTACCACCAGCGATTTTCCCGGACCGATAAGACTTATGGACGTTCAAGAAAAGAGCCTACTCCTTTTTAAAAGCCCGGCAACGCATCTGCAATTCCCCTGGTTCCCCTGGTGTTGCAGTTGTTCATGGGTGGCGGTAGTCACTTACCATCAGGTGAGTGGCATGCTCGTTAGCTCTCTCTCCTATAATAAAAAAAAAACCATATTGATGGGGGGGGGGGGGGGGAATTGGACCCCTGGCTACCTGCGCTCACCAAGTGGAACGCGAGGTAAACCTCTACTTCACGCTGGTGTTCTGTGAGGTCGTGGTACCACCCCGGTTCGAGCCGGCCCATCCGTACGACGGCAATAGCTGCCGCGTGGCCACTACCACTACCGCCACCACTGTTAAAACTTACTTATTTTTTTAATTATATTTATTTCTCCACCACAAATTATTTTTTGGTGGTGGAGAAATAAATATAATTTTCATTTCATTTCATTTTCAATTACTTTTTAGTAGAATTAAACTGACTACGGGAGTGTTTAAATTTATGTTAGAAGAAAAGATGACTAAATAATACATAGTCCACTGGATGTTGAATGCTACAGTCTTTCATTTATTCATTTATTTTAGCCTATCAAAAGTCCACAGCTGAATATAGACCTCCCAACAGATTGCTTCATTGTGGAGTTTGCCATAAATGTCACAATTGGCAGGCAAGTTATTAGATAGATGCTGCTGCTCATTCTGCGACAGTTTCCTCTATCGCTTCTTACGACGTCCACGGAACGATATGAGGTAATGAATATTCTTATGCCACTACTACGTAACTATGGTTATAGATTTGTACAATGTAGCGTTGTCACTCCTGAGAACTATAATGAATGCCCCGTTTGATTGTGATGATTTTTATTATGATTAATTAGATGATGATCTGGGAAAAAACGACTGGACTTTAGTGCGCAACGAGCGCGTAAAAGGCAAGTCCGTTGGTTTAAAAAGCTAGGCTGATATCCACGGAGACTGTAAATTTAAAGCAGAAAATATAAAAATGATGTTTTATATTGACAACGCTGATAATTGGTACGAGACTGTTGATAAAATGAATTATATTAAATGTACTTTGGACTTATAATCAGAGGCAGCTGAACTGAGTAATTGACGCAAATATGAGTCTGTGAGAGATGACGACATATTTGTGCCATTTGTTGTAGAAACTATCTGTCTGTAGGGTCTACGTGCGGTGGAGTTCCTAAAGGAAATCCATCGCCGTTCGGTCGTTGCTGCTGGTGATAAGAGGGATGGTTATTTTCTCGCTCAAAGGCTAAATATAGCCATTCAGCGGGGAAACGCAACCAGTGTTCTTGGCACGATACCGCGGGGAGTAAGACTGTATGATAAAGTTACTAGTTTTAGTTTTTTGATAGTTTTTTTTACTAGTTTTAATTTTTTTTATTTTATATATAATAAAATATTGTATATTATGTTATTTAATTTAAAACTAACATTGAAGTGTGACCAGAAAAATAAACATGAAATTCAAAAAGGTCTATGGAGCTTACACATTTATGATTCCAAAGGATAAATTATATACTCTCATATATATACTTTCATAACCAGATCTCTTCACTCAACCCTTCCATTGAAATCTCACACCATAATAATATTTTCATTTCCCTTACATTTCATCAACACCATCCTTACTAATACGTAATCCTTGAGGGGGTAAGCAGAGTCTAAAAAGCAGATTCGAACCAAATTTAGCCAAAAATTTGAGTTTAGAAAGAAAATTGGAAAAGCATTGATAGATAGCTAGCATCTCCTACAAAATTCAAAACCCTATTTCCCATTAGTCGCCTTTTGATACATGCTAGGTAATTAGTACAGTCAGCACATTCTTTCATTTCATTTCATTCTTTCTTTCTTATTCCTTGACTCCACCTCAATTTTATTAATCAATGAAAATATTTTCGAAGATTTCCCTGTAGTGATGACGTAAAATAATATGATATCATCTAATTTCGTATAAGATAAAAGTGGAATTTATTTGAAAGGAGAGAAAGACAAAGCTTCTGATAGGCGGAGGTATATCATTACGTAAAAGTAACACACCGAATTTTCGTCAATTTGGCCAACCTCAAAATGACTAGCCATCTGCGTGGGACAAGTTTATAGTACCCAAGTGTATGCGAAAGAAATTTTCAGTAGGTAGCAGCCCAAGTTCAGGAATATGGCGGTGTTTTATTGGCGTGCCTCGGAAAGAACGTAAATCCGTTGTTCCTGCACCTGATCTCTTTCTGATAGTCTCTTTTGGATTGCTGTCCCTTTGAGAGAGAGGGAATAGAGAGTGCACCTGTGTTCGCACACACACTCCTGTACTGCGGAGGTGGTTAGTCACCGTTGGGACTGGCCGCCGTTACTGAATATCAGTCTATTTATATATTTCTTTCATGTATATTACGATAAGGTATGCCCGTGCAGTTTGTTGGACTATATGTTGGACTCTATGAGGCTATATTTAAAACAATAATGTCGTTATTTAGTATAGCAGTAGTTAGCTAAAATACGGACCTAATTTGACTTCACACAAACTATTGTAGTAAATTTTTATATAATGTTTACTTTTTTCTTTATGTCTTTCTTTCTTTCATTGTCACCTATAGTTATCTTACAGACAGCAAAAATATTGAGATCGATGGCAGCATCTTCCTGATTTCCAAACCCTTTTGACGAGCGTGGCAACATTGACATATATTCCCACTATATGGCTATTACTTTGTTGATTTTTTTTTAATCTATGAAAGAGCCTAAGTTCGGCAGTGGACTTGTGATAGGATGTAAAGATTGAATGAGGTAAGGGTTTGTCCGAGAAGACATGTATGACAAATTATACAAAATTTCATGTATGTGAGATAACAAACAAACTGGGTTAAACTAAAATAGTTTTTTTTTTTGTAAAATAGTGGCTGTAATGCTTTATTTTATTAAAATCTTGCTAAGACATCAAAAGTACGTGGCAATTTGATGTTATTACGGCTCCAACTGTAAAATAGAAGATGTAAGAAGGCAATTTTCGCTCTAGATTCCGGCCGATAGATTCTGCTCCTTACAGATTACTCGACTCACAGAGCGTACATTATATATTATACTGCCGCTGCATCCACCGCGCCGAACTGCATCCCGCTTGCCGCCTATGATCTTTATCTAATAATGTATACCAAAGAGTGTAATAAAGAGGGATCATCGGTTTACGGAATATTATTATAGGGACGTCGTTTACAATATATAACACTAAAATTACGTATTTAACAACTTTTATTTCCTTAAATATTATTTTACAGAAACAAGAGTGACAAAGGAGGAGACACATAAAGGTAAGTGGATGCTGGCCTGTAGGTTTGACGTACATCTGTCATCGATAAAGAGAAACTAAATGCAGGTAAAAACGCATCTGTCATATCATCATTGCATGTCATCATCATACTTTCCGTGGCCGGGAATAAGTTCCTCTCATTTCCAAAAGGTGTTTTTGAAGCATGAAAAAGTTCGTCGCGTTGTCGCAATGCATATTGGCATTTTAATTTATAAATAATTTTAAATTAAAAATTTTGTACAACCGACTTCAATATAAATTATTAAGAATAACTTAAAAACTATTGGTCGAACCTTGATCAAATTTATATGGGACTACATGAAAAGTAACAGCTTGCAAAAAAAAAATTATCGTAATCAGTTCACCCGGAAAAAAGTTTAGTGATAACACACATAAAAAAAACAAAAAAACATACAGTCGAATTGAGTATTTCTTCCTTTTTTACGTCGGTAGAAAAAGGTAGATTCACTCACGAGATTTTTTTTTCACGTGATAAAGCGGCATTTTCAATGTTAATTAATAACACGTCATTCGTTTCAATGGGGATCGAATTAGGCTCGCTTGCGTAGGTACTATTAAATTTAAAGGTCGAAACTTATCATCTGAGTGTCTTTATTAATTCTTATTGCTCTCTCAGTGGTCGAAAATCAACATTAACATACATAACATAAAAACTCACGCCTCTAACCCAGAAGGGTAGGCAGAGACTGCGGAGTTCCATTTGGCACGATCCTGACAAACCTCTCTCGCCTCCTTTACATATTAAGGGTACTTTTAATCTGGCCTATCTTCGATCGATCGCCAATTTGGTCGATAAACTAGGGCGTCCCTTCGCGACTCTTCCTTTCGCTTTGTAACATTTTATCTAAGTAAATATTTATATTTATATGTTTATATTAAGCGATTTGTATTTCACTTTCAACTCTCAGTATATACTGAGAGTCTACAGTATCTATAGCGACAATTTATATTCGACGACTGCTTGTTTACAGGTTGTGTTTGACATTAGCGGAATGAACGTTAACAAATTATGTGCTCGGTAAATAACCAAAGAGAATATAATGCAATAATGTTCTATGTTTGGTTCTGTGATTACGTGTTTTACATTTAAATTCCGATATCAATTATGAATGTAAACAAAACATTTTTTATTTAATGTATTTGTACACATATTGTATATAAATTTGTGTACTCCTTTTCCATATAAATTTTGACTATGCCAAATCCTACACTTCTTCGTGCGCGTCATTTGTTTTTCCTTCACGTATTAATAAATAGATCAAAAACTGACAAGAAGTAAATTTTTAATGTATATAGCGTTTCCTACTTCATTTTTCTAATTCCTTAGTTTTAAGGATGTACAGAATTGTCAAAATAGCATTCGAGTGAATGATTTTATTTTTTTAAATAAAAGTGACAAACGAACCCACAGACCACCTGATAGTATGAGGCTTCTGCAGCCCATGAACACTTGCAACCAACTTCAAATTAATAATTAAAAGAAATAAAGAAAGAAAGCAAAGAAAAGAAAGGAAAAGAAAAGAAAGAAATTAATTGAAAAGTAGTCACCTCTGAGAAATAAGATAGAGTGCCTATATATGTACAAATAGTAATTATACTCGCTCTCTAAACCACTTCAAATTAATAAGGATAGATATGCGTTGTCACCTCTGAGAAATAAAATAGACTTCCTATATAAGAACAAATAGTAATTATACTTATTCCCTCACTCTTATAGTCCGATGGGACGGTTATCCGACACGATCGAAGATAGATCAGGAGCAGAACCAACGGCTTTACGTGCGTTCCGAGGCACGGCGGTGAAACACTGCTAACTTCTGCGACTGCTAACTGCGAATTTAGTGACAGAAAATCCCAATATTTGATATTCGCTTGACCTGGTATTCGAACCGAACGAAACCAATGATCAATAATCGTGAATACAACCATGAGACCAACAGAGCATTGTAGTATATATGTAGAGGCATGACTTTTATTTATAGAATACTAGCTGTTCCCCGCGACTTCGCCCGCGTGGAGTTATTTTTCGCGGAACCCTAAAATAAAAGCAGCCCAAGTTACTCCTTATAACATCAGCTACCTGCCAGTGTGTATAAATATTGACAAATATTCACATTAATATTTATACGATACTTATGTCTTTCAATTGTTTTTCCTTCCCGGAACCCCTCCACTAACACTTAAACTTTATGGTATGGTATTAAAGTTCAAATTGACTTTTAAGTATTATTACAAATCTTTTGTATGGGAATATAGAAAAGTGATGTTTTTAGACTTTTTCAGACAATTTTTTAAATTTTTCTCTCCGTAAGAACCATCTTCGTAATTCAAGGAATATTATAAAAAGAATTAGCGAAATCGGTTCAGCTGCTTTCGAGATTTGCGCTTAGCAACACATTCAGCGATTCATTTTTATATTATAGAAGGGTGAGAAAGTCCAGTCCACTTGATTGTAAGTCGTTGCTGTGGCCCATAGACATCTACATCTATCTTTTTGCGAATCAATATGCAGATACGTTGTCAGCCGTGAGAACTAAGATGGAATGCCTCTTTTCCAGTAAAAAGGGTCTCCGGTTCGCTACAGTCACCATACGAAACACAGCACAGCATTAAGCTGCTACTTTACGCTGGTATTCTGTGAGAGCGTGGTCCTTCCCGGGTCGAGCCGACCCATTCGTGCTACAACTATACTATTAATATAGCTGCAGCATGGCTCTACCTCGTATAAATGCTAATGACTGCTGATTATAATTCTCCTCAAAGGTATTACATAACTAGACGATTCTGAACCACCTGCATCCATCGTCTTCATTAGGTCGTTTCAACTATAGGGTTTAATTAAAATTTCATTAATAATGTACGAGTGTACACAGCTCCTAACATACTCGTAAGTGTCTCTAAATTCAAGGTGAGCTTGCGGCTTAAAAAGAGAAGTTTAACAGTTTGAAAAGTTTTAAGGACCCCACGCAGTTACTTACTGTTATGTGTTTTTGGAAAAAGTTTCAAAGTTTACTTAACTTAAAACCTAAGTGCGACGTTTGGAGTTTAAGAAATTTAAGAAGTTGGTAGTTTATCTCGGCTTCCATTATATATTACTTAACTTCTCATAGTAATTTGTTGTATAAGCAAAATTATGTATAAGTAAAAGAAATATGATAAATATTGTTTCGTATTGGATATAAATGCAAACACGGAGTCTGATTAAATATTTAATAGATTTGCAGATTCACAATTTAGATATAAATATAGGTGAGAGCGATGTTCTTTGTAAGACGAATTAATGATTTGTGTATTGAGGTGGGGGGACAAAAATGACACTTGACGCAAAATGTTGAATAAAACGTTAGGCGCAGATAAATAAATATGACCTAAAGATTGTTAATATTTAAATAAACACTACACATTGAATAAAACTATGTTAAGCTTTTAATTTTGGCTGAAATTAATAAATATGAATTTAATTTATTTCAGGTTAACTTTGCCATCAAGGCGTCAAACACTTCAGCCTCCTCGTAACCACGTCTTATTCAATATATATAAAATAATGTTAGCATACCTAGTTATAAGTTCTAATATTGGAATCAATTTTCATCATCATCATAAACACACTGTTAACTAATAAGTCAAGCTACATGGGCTTAGTGTAGCGAGTAGTTGACGGAAAAGCCATTTGACGGTCCCGCGGCTTGGCAATGAGTTGCATTGGTGAGGGCTGCCAGTTCAAATCCCGCACTAAACAAGTATTCGTATTGCCTAGAAATAATTGTACCGTTTGTGAAATCTATGTATGCAAAATTCCTCCACGACACTACAATTAGCGAATGAACTCAACCGGATATCTTCAAAGTTTCTAAGCTTCTTGACCAGGTTCCGTTTAAGTTCCCTGAATGAAATAAGTGACCAGAACAGGTGGACAGAATTGATTGCTCGTTGCTCTCATCTTTGTTGATTGATATGAGTAAATTTTTCATCATATATATATACATGATTTCATATATATGAAATCACAGTAAATGATTTCATATATATGAAATCATGAGCTGTGTTAGCTGGCAGGAAGAAGCGAGAGCGGAGAAGTGGTAGCGGCTGCACATGTTTTTATTAAATAAAAGTGAGAAGCGGACCATAATCACCCTTACGATAAATGGATGCTGTGGGTAACGACACATTTATCCTCGATAAAGAATCAAACGTCAGAGATGTTGTTATCCCGGAACACTACGAAGAAATGCCTCGTTTTTAGTAAAAAATGTCTCCGGTTTTTGTCTCTCACCATACAAACCTGGGAAACTTAAACAGGAGATGATCAGTAGCATCTTCTTAATAACCAAACCCATTTTAGGATAATAATAACAATGTCCTCTAGATCGATACAAATTTATTATAAAATAAGTGTGACAAACGATCACACATCCAACCTGGTGGTTTAAAGTTGATGTCATGGCCAATAGACATCTACATCCTTTCTCGATCAAGAATCAAAATAGGTAAATATTCGATTAAGAAAAAAAAAAAACAATATACTCATCATACGTAGTACAGCAGTATTAAGTTAGCATTTCAAACTGGTATTCTGTAAGAGCGTAGTCCTTCCCCGATTGAGACGACTCATTCGTGCAATAACCATAATATAGCTGCGGCGTTGCTCTACCATGTATAGATTAACTCTAAATATTATCAGTTTACGCTATACTATAACCAATCCTGCATTAGTGTAGTTATTTCCAGAATCGTCCCTTTAGTAAAGCTGTATACGCCGTCAATTGGATTTCATTATCGTGAGAACAACGTTTATGAACGTATTTACAAGCGGCAACGTCTGCGTAACGAGCCTATGCGGCGAGTGAAGTGCGTATTTAAATGGTGTTTGCCAGCCTTTTTAACCGTAGCAACTTCGGCCACTATTGGTTTTCATTGGGTTGGAGCTTTATTTTATAAAATTGAAGCCACCTGATGAAAAGTCACTACTGCAGTTAATGATGCAGTCGCGCAACTAACTTCAAACAAAGAATGATACAGTTTCGTTTGTGGCGGCGCTGTCGTCGCGCCACAAGCGTAACGCACGGAAGCCTAAATCGCGCTATCAAAGTTTTGAAGTGCTGCGCTATATATAAAACAGTTCTGTACTAACACACGGATCACAGGTCGCTCCTCAAGCTGGTCACCTTACCCGGCGGGTGATCTTCCCTTTTATTCCATGGCCAAATTAGAGACCATGACGTGATTTGAACACGCAACATGCAACCTTCGGAAACCTTAACTTTCAAGCTTTCGTCATCGTCCTAAAATACTCTAAACATTCGCTTCCGAGCTGCTGTTGTCTGCAGTCTTCAGATCCTGCAAGCCATCTAGCTCTACAAGGTTCGTAACAGCACTGGAATAATTCTTACTGTTTCTTTAAGCTATTCTCTACGTTACAGTATTCGGCATGGCTCTGAGCCTTACTACTCGCCTTTGATTCACGGCACTCTCGCAGATTACTTGCTTTCTTCTCAACTCACCGCAGGCTACAAGGCAATCCCTGGCATTTCCACATTCGTCGACAAATAGAACGCACTATCGACTATACTTCCGGTCTGATCAGGGCACATGTGTAGATGTGGTGGCACTTTCTTCGGGCCACACATTGTCACCTCTGAGCACTGGAATACCTCACAGCCCGTAACTAAATTAGGCTTTCTATTAACTTTAGACCGAATCAAAGTTGTGCGTGCACTACTGCTTGGTGGCAGACGTAGGACATAGTCTTAGGCAGAAAATAAGTCCCTTACAAAGTTTTATATATTCCATTGGTAAATGTTTCGCGCGTCTACTAATCATGAGGTCTTGAGTCAAAACCCGGTTCGGGCTTAAATAAGTTATTGGGTTCCGTCAATAAATTTTTAGTAGCAGCCCGAAATCAGGAAGTTGGTGGAGTTTCACCGCCATCGGGCTATGAGAGTGAGGGAATAGAGCGTGCATCTGTGCTTGCGCACTTACCTGTGCACTATTATAATATTCTACGTCTGCGTTAATATTGGCTGCCGTGACAGGAATTCGGTCTGAAGGACATTAATATACATTCACAAGTCCACTGCTGAACATAGGCCTCCACCGTAGATGGCCTCATAGAGTGATATATAACATAGTAACCACGCTTGGCGAGCGGGTTAGCAAACGCAATTTTCTTTGTTTGTTATTAGGAAGACGCTACTACCCATATCATGTTCTGTTTCTCTCTGTTCCCCTTCACGACATCCAAAAGACGATATGTGACAGTGAATTCCCTTACGCCGCCATTACACAGCGCAAGATATCGCGCAGCATACATAGAAAATAATAATATAAAATTAAAAATTTTGTACAACCGACTTCAATATAAATTATTAAGAATAACTCAAAAACTATTAGTCAGACCTTGATAAAAATTATAAGTACTAAACTACATGGGAAGCACCAGTTTTCAAATAAAAAAGAATCATCGAAATTGATTCACCCAGTAAGAAGTAATGAGGTAACACACATAAAAAAACATACAGTCGAATTGAGTACCGGCTCATTTTTGAAGTCGGTAGGAAATCGAATTCAAAACCTTCTTTTTTGAAATCGGCTAAAATACAGTTATGTGTTTTGTGTAAAAATGCTCAACCGCAATAAGATCTAATGATTCAGATCACGGCGGGCTCCTACAGATTGAAAAACTTTCCTTATTCTCCTTCTCATTAGTTTAATGCAATTACAACGAGCGTAGCGGAAAAATTAAAATCCTTAACGAGATATGACTCAATTTCCTCGAAGTAAGATGATAGTTGAAATTCGATTGTCTTACAATTAAATTTTAAAATTAATTGTGTCTAGAACTTTGCCGTAATTTGAAGTTCAATATAATTTCATCATCTTTATCATCATTACATATACACATACAGACAGAGAGAACCACTTACCATCAGGTGGACTGTGTGCACGTTTGTCACCCTTATCATATTTAAAAAAAATCGGTTGTCTGTAAAGTCGGTTTACTGACGATAGTTGAACGTAACAACGCCGATTGTGCCTCTTCGTCGCTCGTTCCGCGCTCTCGCTTGCACTTCAAGTCTTAAGTGTAACGCCTCAGGTAACGCCGTATGAGTCATGTTTTTTCGTGCGTGCAGCCAGCTTCATCGAATTATAAGACGTTGTCACGTCAAAAAAACCTACCGGTACGAGGCTATACTAAGTAATACTTGGTGCCGATAGGTAGCTACTCACTTACCTGGTGTTGTATACTCCAGAGTAAAAACTAAAGTCACAGCCAATATATGTTACACTCCTGAGTGTAGGCCTCCTCTCAATTATGAGAGGATTTTAGGCCGAGGAATCACTGTTCCAATGCGTGTTGGCGGACTTCACGTGTCTTCGAAATGATATATTTAGCTTCTCACATATGCAGGTTGTATACACCACGTGGGATACAGCACAAAAATTCTAATTAACAATTTTAGTGGTTCTGAAATTGACAGCGTGCGTAAGCTCTTGAGCGTGTATACGTATTTTAAGGATAAATGTTTATTTACTGAGCTAACACGGCTCGCTATATAGATAGTAAACAAAATAGAATAGAATAGAATAATTTTTATTCAATATAGATTATTACATACTACTTATCAAAAGTATTTTTTTTATTTAGCACTGATTCGTAAAATACCTCTGTCCTGGTAAGAACCAGTAAGTAACCCACCGGGATTTTTTAAATATATTTCACTTTACATTATTTTTTTACAATTTTCTAAATGAATTTTAACAGAACCAGCATGGTGGCGATCACCTTATTCCCAGGGGTTATTTGCATTCATGTATTCTTTCATAATATTATAACCCTTTTTGTACAATTCTTCTATAATAAAATATTTAAATTTGTTTATTGACAAGTTTTGTACATTTTATGGGATTTTGTTGTAAAACCTTGTACATTGCTACACATATAAATTATTAATTATGTGGATTTTTGTAACAGGTATTACAAGCTTATATTTTTTCCTAGTGTTTAAAGTATGAACATCTTTATTCTTAAATTTAAAAATTTATTATATAAAATAATATAAAATTTTATTCTCAAAGTTTTTTTATGTTTTTATCTACATACATTACATTTTCATACAGATATTGCAATGCCAAAGTTTAAAAATAATTTTTATTTCTTTAAATTTTTCTCTGAGGGTTTTTTCCCTTTAAAATTTAAGTTATAAATCACCCGTAAGGCTCTCTTTTGCAAAACAAATATGGCTTTGATATCAGCCGCATTACTCATAGCAAATTTCCATAAGACATTACGCCATGAATATAACTAAAGTAAACAAATATAACCGGCTATACATTGGTAATACTTCTAATCTTTCTTACAGCTAAGCTGCAGGACTAAGTCTGCTTGCTAATTTAAATATATGGGGGCCCCAATGATGCTTTACGTCGATAGTAATACCAAGTAAAACAGTGATATCCACAAGACTCAACAAAAAAATTGCCGCGGCAGAAATAATTTAGAGTTGTTTTTTTTTTATAAAACTGATGTAACCAACAAACTTACAGTACACCTAATTTGCGCATGCTACACACTCGATATTTATCACGATATTTAACGTGATTTTTATCTTGCAATATTTTGGATCGAAACTACACACTACACACTCGATACTAATCGCGTCAGTACAACGGTAGATTTCATTCACTAAAGACACGTGTACGTTACATAATCCGAAACCCGTAACCTAATGAGTGACTATAAAAGTAAAGCTTGCGTTGCTATTATATAAGCGATAGCATTAAAAAGACGTGTAAAGAGAAAAAAAAATGGATGAAGCATTGGCTCCATCAATTTTTTTCTCTTTACACGTCTCTCCCACGTGAATTCTTTCAAGTCTTTTTGGTCATTCGTTTGAGGTACGGCTGGCGCATCAAGAAGCGCATCCCCCTTCATCGATGACAATGAATACTTACACGATTAATATCGACCGTAGACTAGACACTCGATATTTATCGACAATACTTGATACAGATCGTTGGATTTGTGGATTTTTAGAAATCCAGTGATCCGTATCACGATCCGTGATATGCTATACTACACACTCGATAAATATCGTAATCCTAGATTATGATCCAAATATCGTGATAATTATCGAGTGTGTAGCATGCGCCAATGGTAAGCTGCTACTGCAGTCCAAGGACACCTGCTGCCAACTTCTAACAAAGAATGCTACGCATGCGTGTAGTGCGTTGTCACCTCTAAGGACTAAGCAAAGCCTCACAAACTACAACTTTATACGTGGTAGAGCCGTGCTGCAGCTATATCAGTAGTATAGTTGTAGCACAAATGGGTCGGCTCGACTGGGGAAGGACCACGCTCTCACATAATACCAGCGTAAAATAATAGCTTAACGCTGCTGTGTTTCGTATGGTGAGTGTAGAGAACCGGAAACCCCTTTTACTGGAAACGACATTCTTTCTTAGTCCTCACGGGTGCCAACGCATCTGCATTTTGATTCGAAGTTGAGGATGGATGTAGACGTCTATGGACCACAACAACTACTTACCATCAGGTGGACTGTGTGCTCGTTTATCAACTTAATCCTATAAAAAAAACTACAACTTTATTAGCTCCCTATACCATTCACTGGGACAGAGCAGTTCAAGCACTACTATTTGGTAGAAAAAATAGTTAAATTACTTACTACTAGGCTAAAAAGGAGAAAGAAATGGTATCTATGGCTGATTGAACCATTTTAGTTTTTAATACAAACGTCATATAGTTTATAATAAAGATATATTCCAGAATTATAAAAGTCGTGAGACCATTGTAGTGAAGTTCTAACTTCGCGTTCTCTTTGTATTTTCAGTTCACTGGTTCAAATAAAGTATATATTCAAATAAGGTAATAGCGATCGCTTTCTTACTTGAATGAAATTTGAAGCTACTTTATCATTTCTCACTGAGGCACTAATAATGTATTAAGCTATATATACGAGTATATATATGTAGTAAGCTTGTTTTGCGTTTGACTAATTTGACTAAAATTAATGTTCAAAAATGAAGGCAGCCCATAGCTCTAATAACCGACAGCCATGGGGAAGAAAGACTCTGGACTGTCTGCCAAGTATCGGAAAGCGAAGTGAAGAATGACCCGGTAAACGATACAGAAAGTTAAAGGATGCAGGTGGCTTAGGGCCGTGCTTAGTGGCATTCCTTGGGGGAATGCCTATGTTCAGCAGTGGACTTGTGGAAGGCTGTAATGACTGAATGAATGAATTGAAGGTAACCTGCGTTAACCGTGACCATGGGTATAGGAATCAAGAAAGTTAAAATTAAATGAAAAAAAAAAACGTAAAATAAGTATTTTTATGTATTATATATATTATAAGAAATCATTATGCGCTTAGTATTAATTAGATGACCCAGTCGTTATAATCTCTTATCTTTTGAAGATATTATCACACCGCGTAGTGGCGACGAAAGAGGACCCACTAGCCCTAATTATCCCGTTAGTGTCGTAAGAGGCGACAGAGGAAAAGTAAAACAGGAGATGGGGAGCAACATCTTCTTGATAACAAATAAAAAAACTACGGTTGCGAATCTGACCGCCATGTTTGCCAATGAAGTACTCCTTTGAGAAAATCTATGAAAACACCTATATTCAGTAGTGGGCGTTTGATAGGCTGAAATTAAAACTAACTTTACGGATTTTATCGCGTATATTAACTTATTTTATATTCGACGCTCCGGTAAGTCTGCAGTCTGTGAACACGTACAGGATCGCCTCCGTCACTACATTAGATTTGATAGAGCACAAATCCTCGCTAAAGAACACCGATTCCTTCCAAAGAAGATTCCCGAGGCTATTGAAATCAAAAAACACCCTAATTTCAATAGAGAAGATGGCTGGGTGCTACCATCTGCTTGGGATCCCATAATTAATAAAATTAAATCCCAAACCAAGCATACAACTGCAAGACTTCATGATACTGTAAGTTCATACTACGCAGATCGGAACAAAAATTAATATTTTTTAATCTGGAGGTAGCCGTGGTTAACTATGACATTGGGACGTCATACACATCAGTCCTCCCTGTGACCATGGGTGCTGTAAAGTGCTCGAAACGTCGAGAATATAAAATAAGTTAATATACGCGATAAAATCCGTAAACTTAGTTTTATTTAAATGTGTAGTATTCGCGTAAATATAAGGAATCAGTAGGCTGAAATTAATAAATTAATGATACTCTTGATAATATAAACTGTGTCTGCTGATAGGTGTCATGGTGATAGATGTAATATATCCATTAATATGTTTAATATGTAATATTCCATAGAAAAATATTTTATTGGTTTCCAATTTTTTTTTTATATTAATAAAAATGTTACAGTCTATATACGTCCCATTGCTGTGCTCAGGCGTCCTCTCATATCTGGGAGGGTTATGGGTCAATAAGTCTACAACGCTGCTATAATTCGTGTTGGTGGACTTTATCTTTTAGTTTTTTTTATAACCTGAATATTCATTCTGTTACGTAAATGTAAATATCAAATTTCCTATCTCTTTTATTAGCTAGTGGGACTGGTTTTCCGCCTTTGAGTTCGTCTTTGTAGGCACTACACACTTAAGTTTTTCTATTGTCTAGTAGCAGTACTTCCACTGTTGTGTTCCGGTGTGAAAGATAAATCATTTCTACCAGCGCCTTTATCGTTATTATCCATATTTATATCCCACTAAATTTCTCCTTGGTTCTCTAAGTTACAACTCATTGCAAGTACGTCGAGCGTATCAAAAAGCTATCATGGCGTGTAAAACAATTCGCGGGAAGATAGACACTCTAGACCTAAGTGCCGAACTGTGTGGATTTTTTGTACAAAATAACTACTGTCGTAATTGCAAGCATATTTTTTTTTGCCGTACCTTGGGCGCGCACCGTTACGCGCGCCAACTCGCCTGTTTCCCGTGCCGTCACCGCACTTAATGCTCTCCTGGACATAAATGCTGAGTGCGACCTGTTTGCGCGTGAATGTACGATAATATTGTCTAAATACCTGACGTTATTATGAGCGAGAAGATTAAATGTGTTGTCTATAATTGACGTAATTGGTTTAACCGCTTTAATTGAATTAAAAATAAATAAATAAAAAGGAGTTAGTATAATTACAGGCTACGGAACTTTCCATCTTAGTCTTCAGAGGTGACAATGCATCTGTACCTGCCTTTTTTTGTATTTTAGCTGAAGTTGTCTATAAACTGCAGTAGCGCCACATACCATCAGATGAACCATTTGTCCGTTTTGACACTTAAGTTTTATTAAAAAAAAGTCATGCATTCACCGCTAAGCATGTTGTAAATCAGGACATAAAATTGCAATAAACAAATTTATTGGTGCTGGAGGAGACCCCGCTTAGCTCGTTTACTGTGAAATTTACAGCGACCGTTTCCGATCCCGTCCGATCCCCTAAGATTCTACCGCAATTTTATTATTTTAACTATTTATTATTACTGTGTAGTGGCGGTGTAAGAATATCCACTACCCCGTAAGCCCCATATCACTCCGTGGGTGTCGTAACAGAGGGAAACAAATCAGAAGATAGATAGCAGGGTCGTCTTAATAACGATTAAAATAAAAAACTGCGGTTGCCAAACAGGACATCTATAGGGGAAGTCTATGTTCAGCAGTGGACTTTAATAGACTGTAACGGTAACGGTAACTGTTTATGTAATATTAAAACTGTTATAATTCATACAATATTTATATCATACAATACACCAGATGTGTATCTTGATGATACAAATAAATAAAATTGAAGTATTTTTTTTTTATAGGAGAGGGGGCAAACGAGCATGTGGCTCACCTGATGGTAAGTGACTACCGCCGCCCCAGAAACAACTGCAACACCAGGGGAATCTGTTTGTAATGTCGTAATAACAGATTTTACTATACGCATATAAAAGTTTATACAGTACTAATAACAAAAACACGATTTTTAAAATTTTTGTCTGTCTGTCTTTCTGTCTGTCTGTCTGTTTGTTCCGACTAATCTCCGAAACAGCTCGACCGATTTCGACTAGGCTTTCACTGGCAGATAGCTGATGTTATAAGAAGTAACTTAGGCTACTTTTATTTTAGTAAAAAAATTAGGGTACCGCGCAAAAAATTAAAACCCATGAAATCCAATCGTAATAAATTACGCCCTGGCGAAATCGCGGGGAAGAGCTAGTTCTGTATAAGGGTGGAAACTATGCCAAATATTTCTCTTATAAGCACAGATTTGTAGGCACACTGGGAACCAGGGATTATATAGATATTTTCTCGAAAAGTTAATTGCTAAAGCGACGCTACAGAGTATTATCTCTGCAGCGTGATTAGGTCGGCTCGCCCTGGGGAGAACCATACTCGCACATGTAGTATGTGAAAAACCACCATCGTGAAAAAGCATCATAATGTTGCTGTGTTTTGTTCATGTGTGACGAGAAACGGAGAATATTTTTACTGATAACGAAAAATTCCTTAGCCCCTAAGGTGGCAACGCATCTGTATTTTGATAAATATGGGTGTCTGTGCGCCACAGCTTTAATTTACAAACGGTTAGACTATGCGCTCGTTTGTCAACTTTTATTTGAAAAAAATAATAGAAATATATCCAAACATTCGCAGGCCCATCAGTGCGGCTGTTACCACTTCTCCCTTCTCATTCCTTGCAACGAATGAAACACCTCGTGTTCTAAATCTACCACGGCTCTTGATTTCATATATAGGTATAACATTTAGGGATGTCGGTGAGCGATGACTAGAGCAACAAGCGATCGATGCTGTCAGCATCGATGGTAGACACCATGGTTACTAAATTCCTTACGAGAACATTAACTGAACCTGATCAAGGAACTAGTAAACTATGGAGCTGTCCGGTTGAGTTCACTCGCTACCTTCTTGTTGGTCACCTATTCACTACACTAAACCGATGTAGTTTGACTTGTCCACTACCGAACAGTAGTAGATGACTTGCTTGCTTTGGCTGTAATGATGGTGATGATGAATCTTTTTTATATAGTTTTTTTTAATTTATCTTAGGTTTAGAACTCCGAAATCGACAACCCCAAATATACTTTTCAATCGAAACGTATGCATTGGTAAATTTGTAATTTATAACTTTAAAAAATTTGACGGAGTGTGTTCGGAACGAAGTACATAGGCAAGATATTATGTCTCACATCTGCATTATGCTGCAATTTTACGCTAATCTGTGCGATTTTGGTAATTCCCCGGTGCAGCTAATCCATCTATGATGCACTCACAATAAGCTGCAACGTGTTTCTTATTCAATCTCTATAGAAAAGTGATGTTAATAAAAAATTTCTCGTGCTTGAAAATTTTAAGACTTATAAGAGATACCAGAAACTGAGGCCAGCAAATACAATCATCATCATCATCATTACAGCCCATCACAATTATCTGCTGAACAAAGGCTGACTTCTTGCATCTCTTACCAGATCGTCTGCATTCAGTGATATACAAAGTGTTTGCTAGTAATTTTACAACGAAAGAAAACATCGCGAGAAGAGCTATATGTTTGAAATTTTAAAAGTTCTTGATAAAGTTATACAAATAAATAAAATTGAAGTGTCTGTTTGTAATACCAAAATAACAGCTTTTTACTAAATAAATATGAAAGAGTATATGGTACTGGTAAGACATGCAGGAAGTCGATGGATGCAGGTGGCTCAGGACCGTGCTTTGTGGCATTCCTTGGGGGAGGCCTATGTTCAGCAGTGGACTTATGAAAGGCTGTAATGATGATGATGATGATGATATGGTACTCATAACAAAATCACAATTTTTAAAAATTTTGTCTGTCTGTCTGTTTATTCCGGCTTATCTCCGAAATGGCTGGACCGATTTTGACGGGACTTTCAATGGCAGATAGCTAGTGCTATAAAGAGTAATTTAGGTTAATTTTATTTTAGAAAAATAATTAGGATTCTGCACAAAAAAATTAAAACCCTAAATTGAACGCGGGCGTAGTCGCTGGGAACAGCTAGCAATAAGTAAAATTCGTTAACATACAAAGAAAAAAAAATATCTGGAACTCTGACGTAAGCAAATTTGTGCGATGTTCTAAATCATCAAATAAAGGGGAGAAATCTTTGATGTCTTAAAATTGATTGTGAAAGAAAAAGGGACGAGCATAATTTTTTTAAATTTATCTTTGGTTTGATGGATATTTTTAGTTTATTATCAATAATATGCATATATAATAGTAAGCATACGTGTATATGTGCGTGTGCACGGGTACGTGTGTGCATGCGTGAGATATTGCAATACCACATTGGTACAGGTGTACAAACCGATAACGGATGAAATATAAAGATCCTTGAATAGCCGCCTCGTACCGGTATGCAGCTTTCCCACTAAACAGAGTGACCTAGTAAGACATACGAGAATGCAGGTGGCTCAGTAAATCCTTGGAAGAGGCCTTTATTCAGTAGTGAACTTATTACGGAATGTAATAATAATAATTATGATTTATACTAAACTAAGGTGGCAACCGAACCTCCACCGGAGATTCTTCTTCTTCTCAGGTATACCTCAAACCTTGAAAACGAGACTGTACACCCAGTGCGTGTTGCCAGTGATGACATACGGAACTGAGACGTGGTCCTTCACTGCTGGCCGGATGAGGAAGCTCAAGGTCGCTCAGCGAGCTATGGAGAGGGCTATGTTCGGAGTTTCTCTGCGTGATAAACTTAGGAATGAGGATATCCGCAGTAGAACCAGAGTAATCGACATAGCCCAACGGATTAGTAAGCTGAAGTGGCAATGGGCCGGCCATATAGCTCGAAGAACCGACAACCGATGGGGAAGAAAGGTTCTCGAGTGGCAGCCTCGTACCGGTAGGCGAAGTGTAGGGCGTCCCCCCACGAGATGGAGTGACGACCTGGTAAGACATGCAGGAAGTCGATGGATGCAGGTGGCTCAGGACCGTGCTTTGTGGCATTCTTTGGGGGAGGCCTATGTTCAGCAGTGGACTTGTGAAGGGCTGTAATGATGATGATGATGATACTAAACTAAATATTTTGGTATTTTTTTGATTTTTCGATGATAATTACGCCTTTTACATTATATTTGTGTTTTATGTTGAAATTAAGTAATGATTTTCATATATTTGTAAATGTTACTTTTAAATACCTGCAATACCCCTGGTGTCGCTGTTATTCATGGGAGGTTGTAGTCACTTACAATCAGGTGTACCGCATTTTCGTTTACTCCTTCTATAAAAAGCTCCAAGGTTGCACGAATGGGTCGGCACCATGCTCTCACAGAATACCAGCGTAAAATAGCAGCTTAATGATGGTGCTGTTTTGTATGGTGAGTGTAGAGAACCGGAGACCCTTTTTACTGGAAACGAGGCATGCCAAATTAGTCATCGGGTGTCTCCCTTGAATTTTGATTCTAAACCAAGGATAGATCTAGAGAAATCTATGGGCTACAGTATCAACATAGTGAGACATATATGGGTGGACTGTGTGTTTGTTTGTCATAATTATACTATAAAAATATGAGTAAAGCTATTTTGAAAGACAAAATTATTATCAAACAGAAAGTCGTTCTACTTTGTTAACATTAAAACGATGTCGTTTCTCACGCTTATGGTTTAATATTCAAACTTCCCTCGGGCAATATATTTTGATAGTTTTGCTTACGTTATACAACTTTCGGGTATTTTGCGTGTACATGATTTTATATTTAGTTTTATATTTAAGGTCTTAAAACAAAAAGTAGTTTATATTTGCTAAGATCTGTTTCACGAAAGAAGCATCGCGGAATTATACGAACTATAATGTAAAGTATGGAATGTGACAGCAAATGTCTAATTTCGCGAAGACTGTCGCTGTGACTTCTGTAATTAGAAGTACTATTCATAAACCATAAATTATATATCTTTATCTCCCACATTGATCTTACTATTTATTTTGTCTTCTTGTGCTTATAATAACATGTTAACTCCGCTCGAGTTCAGTCTGGAAAGGTTCTGATATGTAAAAGAAATGAAATTAATTTTGAAATGGCTACAGAAAAACTATAAATTTATATTTAAATTCAACGGTCTGGACTAGAGCTCCAAATTTAATTGATAAATATCAATAAAATTTGGAGGTTCGGTGTAAGAAATCTTTCTTGCGTTACATTATTCGCCTTCCTCGCCTCCGTGCCAGTGATTTATGTAACAAAGTTTTAAATAATAAAATAGACTTGCATGTTGCTGTGGATGTAAGGCAGACATAGCAAACACTTTGTCTCAGCGAGAAACAGTAGAATGCCCCGTTGGTAAGTACGGAGTGAGTAGAAAGATTTATTTTACTAAAACGATCGAAAGCAGGCCTTCTTTTTAGCTATTAAGACTTAAGAAATCCTAATATATAAACTAAGAATCAAATCAGTCATCAATCTCCTCATAGGTGATGCGCCGGTTTTTTTCGCATTCAATTAGTTGCCTGAAAGCAGCCAAATTTAAAAAGCAAAGCAATTAAATCTCCATTTTTGCTACGGATGACGATATTCAACTTGTGGTATACAAAAATTAATACTTTACTTCCCACCAAAACATTTGATTCAATACTTTATAATTTTCAAGTTAAAAAAAATATAAATAACATATGAAATTCAAACATTTAATAGCGGCCAGGAGCATAGAACTTTCAGTGTGCTCCATGTACAATTTAGTGAGGTTTTCTGTGATTTAAATTATGTAAGATATGATACACCGTGAGTAGAATGAAAGAGAAGATACGGTACGCCGTGAGAAGAATAAAAGAGAAGATGAGATACGTCATATAATGGTGGCAGTAGATAATCCACTACCTCAAATCATATCCATATTAGAAGTGACAGTAGCCTAATGGTAGGGTGCGCAAAGTAATGTGCAAAAATTGTGGGTTCAAATCTGCCATTCGATTACTGTTGTTAACCTTCTAACACAAGCATTTTAAGCTTAACTGGAATAGGTAAAGAAAGTATTGCTAGAATTATAATTAATAAAAAATATCATTCCATAGACGTCGTAATCGCTTGCTAAGCTTTACAAAAACTATAGCAAATAGTTATAATCTTTCAGGTATTCTGTGAGAGCGTGGTCCTTCTGTGAGCCGCTTATTACTACAATAATTATTTTATAGTAAATATTTTATTATATTAGTTAAAAAAATGATAAATAAAAAAAATATAGACGAATACATAACTCAAATAAACATTCATATTCATAAGTTTTACTTCAATGGCACGTAAAGGTGTAAAAATGAGTTCATGTAGGTACTTATTTTTAAGTAATAATAACAATTAACAGATTTTATAAATTGTATGTTTGAAAGCAATTCTTTTGTAAATTTTCCATTAATCTTACATGTACATACAAACGTCGCTAAGTTTTGAATAAGATTTTCATAAATATGATGGTATTGTGAGTTTGTCGCAATGTGCGTTCGTGAAATTTGGCGGCTGGGATTAATCCAAACAATTCCTCAGAGCACTACCTTCAATTCTTCTTTTACAAGCTTTCTTCGCCAATTGAATTTGCATTTTACTTTATTCTTGTTCAGTTCATTTGTAATAGTTTATGCACGTTTAAATAAATTACTAATTAAAATAAAATTCAAGAATAAAAAAAATGTATATTAATATATATAATGACAGTTTAAATGAAGTAATATGTGTGTATATTTTTTGTGTCTAAAAACATATATGAAGTACGTTAGTGAGTGCAACAAAGTGATTGTGAGAGTTAAAAATTCGGTATAAACATTCAATTGATTTTCGAAGCTATTATAATATCATAACCGTGTTCATTTAGGCACTGTAATAAGGTTCAATTTTTTTGTTTAATCTTTTATAATATGCCTGAAATCATATTATTTTTAGCATAAAATGTTCTAAAATGGGAAAGAGATAGTTATGATATAAATACGGGATATCTATGATATCGCATTCAATCCATTTCATCTACTACAGCCTATGAAACTCCACAGAAGAACACAGGCCTGCGCCTTAGATTGCCTAATAGACGGAATTTTTCCATTGTCCGGTGTCCTACAATTGATATCGCATTCTGCTGTGAAAAACGAAGGTCCTACATAAACTTCAGACATTAACATTTTCATATACTGATGAGATGCTAACAGGGCAAACACATAATGACCAAACTTCCCTGTGTACGTTCCAATTCAGTCATATTTTTTCCCCCACAAGTACAAACACAGTAGGAAATTAAACTAAGACAAAGGGGAATTACAAAGTAACAATAAGTTATTATTGGAAATCGTCTGTAACTTTTATCCGATTTAAAAAAATAGAAGGTTAACTCAAATGTATGTTTTTCTTTCTTTTTTGTACCTATGTAAATTTATGGATGAACTTTGACAATGAGGGCTAATAGAGAGGGCGACCTTCCGCACACGAGTTTTCGCTAGTTGACACTGAGGTGAAGTTTTGTGTTATACTATGTCATTTAATTGAGAAGTTATTTTTAAATAAAAGTTTATCAGTTTCTAGAGTATGCAATATATAAAAATATAAACACAAAGTAATACACAAAATAATGCCTCAGTGGTTTGCTCTTTAATTTTTGCGTAACATAACTGTAACGTATTTGTCCGCGATGAACTCCTAAACTACTGAACTGATTTCAATGAAATTTGCACACTCTGTGCATTTTGGTCCAACTTGAGAGATAGGATAGTTTTTATCCTGATAAGTGACACTCAATATATTTTTTATTACGAATTTAAGGATTTTTTATATGAAGGGTCGTTGAAAAGGGCAGAACTACGACTGCCTGGTCAGCTAGTAATTAATATAAAATATAACTAATAGTACAGGAAGAGACATTGAATAAGATTTTCATAAATATCAAAAGACTTGTCTTTAAAATCTTTTATACTGATACAATAATAAAAGCGTTTTGAATATTTATTAGTCTTGTAAATAGCTGTTTGAAAGGACGTTATTTATTTAGCTTGGTCGCCTTTAAATAATTTAGTTATCGCAAATACGAATATATACGTATTTAATGAAAACTTTTTAAATCAAATTTAACATCAAAAGAAAGTAAGAAATTAAGAATAATTAAAAGTTTTTTTTTATAGTAGAAGGGTGACAAGCGAGCACACAGTCCACCTCATGGTAAGTGGTTGCTGTGGCCCATAGATATCTACAACTATCCTCGTATGCCAATCAAAATGTAGATGCGTTCTCAGCCGTGATGACTAAGATGGAATGTCTCTTTTCCAGTAAAATGGGTCTCCGGTTCTCTACACTTACCATACGTAACACAGCACCATTAAGCCGCTATTTTAGGCTGGTATTCTGTGAAAGCGTGGTCCTTCCCCGGTTGAGCCGACTCATACGTGCTACTACTATACAATTAATATAGCTGCAGCATGGCTCTACCACGTAAACAAGAGATTTGAGAGGAGTCTCACAACTCTCAACTCAACTCGAGCATTATATTATAGCATTGGTGTAATTTTTATGGAGTTAATAGATCAAACGAGCACACAGTGCACCTGATGGAAAGTGAATACTGTGGGCTATATTTACATACATCTATCATTGATGATTAAAATGCAGATGCTTATTACCCCGTAAGAACGAAGGTAGAATAATAATAATAGTTTATAAGTTCTCTTTATCCTCTTTATAGCACTAGCCTCTGAACCAGGAATCCTGTATCAGGAGCTGGCCTCTTGTATAATGCACAAACAATATTAATCTATTTTTTTTTATAAAAGTGGGGGAAACGATCATGCGGCTCACCTAGTGGTAAGTAACTACCACCGCCCATGAACAAATGCAACACCAGGGGAATTGCAGGTGCGTTGCCGGCTCTTTAGAAAGGAGTAAGCTAGGTTCTTGAAGGTCCCTAAGTCGTATCGGTCCGGAAAAATCATTTACCACCGGCGAATTTTTCAAATAGATTGTGCGATGAAGAAAACTCCTAGTAAAACGCACAGTGGTGCACCGCCAAGCATCCATATGGTCCAGATGATAATGTGAGTTTTGTCGCAATGTGCGTTCGTGAAATTTGGCGGTTGGGATTAATCCGAACAATTCCGCAGAGCACTCCCTTCAATTCTTCTTTTACAAGCTTTCTTCGCCAATTCAATTTTCATTTTACTTTATTTTATTCAGTTCGTATGTAATAGTTTATGTAAGTTTAAATAAATTACTTATTAAAATAAAATTCAAGAATAAAAAAATGTATATTATTATGTAAAATGACAGTTTAAATGAAAGTAATATGATAAGTTCATGTGTATGTTTATATTTTTTTGTGTCTGAAAACATATATGAAGTACATTAGTAAGTGCAAAAAAGTGATTGTGAGAGTTAAAAAAATCGGTTGCCTGTAAAGATTACTGACGATAGTTGAACGTGACAACGCCGATTGTGCCTCTTTGTCGCTCGTTCCGCGCTCTCGCTTGCACTTCAAGCCTTAAATGGAACGCCTCAGAGCGAGGTAACACCGCATGAGTCATGTTTTTACGTGCGTGCAGCCAGCTTCATTGAATTAATAGACGTTGTCACGTCAAAATTACGTATAAACATTCAATAGATTTTCGAAGCTTGTATGTCATAACCGTGTTCATTTAGGCACGATAATAAGGTTTCATTTTTTTGTTAAATATTTTATAATATGACCCAATATTTTTAGCATAGAATGTTCTAAAATGGGAAAGGGATAGTTATGATATATATACGTGATATCTACGATATCGCATTCAATCCATTTCATCTACTACAGCCTATGAAAGTCCGTTGAAGAACACACGCCTGCGCCATAGATTGCCTCATAGGCGGAATTTTTCCATTGATTGATATCAAATTCTGCTGTGAAAAACGTAGGTCCTACATAAACTACCGTCATTAACATTTTCATATACTGATGAGATGCTAACAGGGCAAACACATAATGACCAAACTTCCCTGTGTACGTTCCAATTCAGTCATATTTGTTCCCCCACAAGTACAAACACAGTAGGAAATTAAACTAAGACAAAGGGGAATTACAAAGTAACAATAAGTTATTGTTGGTAATCGTCTGTAACTTTCATCCGATTTAAAAAAAATAGAAGGTTAACTCCACTGTATGTTTTTCTTTCTTTTTTGTACCTATGTAAATTTATGGATGAACTTTGACAATGAGGGCTAATAGAGAGGGCGACCTTCCGCACACGAGTTTTCGCTAGTTGACACTGAGGTGAAGTTTTGTGTTATACTATGTCATTTAATTGAGAAGTTATTTTTAAATAAAAGTTTATCAGTTTCTAGAGTATGCAATATATAAAAATATAAACACAAAGTAATACACAAACTAATGCCTCAGTGGTTTGCTCTTTAATTTTTGCGTTACATAACTGTAACGTATTTGTCCGCGATGAACTCCTAAACTACTGAACTGATTTCAATGAAATTTGCACACTCTGTGCATTTTGGTCCAACTTGAGAGATAGGATAGTTTTTATCCTGATAAGTGACACTCAATATTTTTTTTATTACGAATTTAAGGATTTTTTATATGAAGGGTCGTTGAAAAGGGCAGAACTACGACTGCCTGGTCAGCTAGTAATTAATATAAAATATAAGTAATAGTACAGCAAGAGACATTAACCGTTACATTTTTCGAACAAATTAATTTTCCCGCTATGAAATCTGTCGTGTATTACAACTCATTTAAAAAAAAATCAGAAAAAGTCATGGATGCACTCGTTGTGAACCGAATTTGAGGATTCTTTTCTTATTATATAGGTCACTTCAGGAGTGATCCCATATATTGGATATTAGTTAGTAAGAAGTAGTAGTAATAAGAAAAATTAACACCCCCATGGGTGACAAGTTTGGTGAGGTGAAGTGAAAGTGGTGAAGTTTTAAATGGAACTGTTTAGAAGACACTGACATTGTGATAATATTTTTTAGTTCACTCATAAAAGTATTTTTTTTTATAAAACATAAAAGCCGATTTCAAACGTCTAAAAACATCCTACTACTTCGAGTGCATCCAATTTATGTTCTAATCATACCGAACATACAGATACTATCGAAAACTGCAAGATAAGTAGAAAAGTGCTGTTATAATGTGATAGGATAAAGACCTTACAATACCATCTGGGTGTCTTTAAAGCAGCAGTGAACAGAATGTTGTTACGTTAAGATGGTGCAATTTACCATCTAGGGCTTCATCGCCGCTAACGAGTAAATGGAATAGTAGCCAAAAAATTGGCACTTAAAAGATAAAAATAACTTTTAAGCCAGATAAGTATTGGACAGAAAATACGTTTTCATTTCAGAACGATGTACGAGTAATTGAATCCACCTGTTGCTATCGTCAAAGCAAAAAGTCCACTATTATACTGATTCTCCTGAGAAGAAAGTTGTTTATGTACCTAAATGCATATATAAATAAAAGCCGTTATTCCCAAATTTATCATGGACAATAAATTTAATAGTTTCATATACACTTTAATTTTTGTACCCCTTAGATCATTATCGTCCCTACATAACAATTTCTCTTACTTTGTTTATTGCGTCACTGTATCTGGGTTTATTCCTGTGTTCGTATGAAAAGCTATAATAGCTTCTCGCCTCCACAGAGTTAACAATTCATTCATAAGGTATAAAGTTTACAAAAAAAATTAAAATTGGATAAAACAAAAATACATGAAAATATATGACTGAAAATAACCTCTATAAATGTTCGTTAAAAATCCGCTATAAAATTATTTTTACAAATAATGGTACAACATATTCTTATAAGGTATTATATTTTAGAAAAAGTCTCATGGGTAACATGCAGGTTCTTCCCAAGACCACCAATATGTAACTGTAAATCTTAAATAACGTTTCAGTTAATTAATTGTTTGTTATATGTTGTTTGTATTAATAATTTATAATGTGTTAAATTAATAATATTTCAACAATCTAAATTTATGTAATAATAATAATGCAATACTTTGAATACCGTGACCGCCACTACACTTACCGTGTAGTGGCGGTCAAGAATATCCACTACCCCATATCCTCCCGTGGGTGTCGTAAAAGGCGACAAAGGGAAACAGGCAGGAGATGGGCAGCAGCATCTTCTTGATAACAACAAACTAACAATAAAATAACTGCGGTTGCCAACCCGCTCGTCAAGCGTGGCAACTATGGCAAATACCCCCCTATGAATGACAGTAACAAAGAAACGGCCCCCAGTCCCCGGCGGCCCAGCTATTCCTGGCTATGGTGGCGACCATGGTAACGGCGGGGCAGGGGGTGCTAAGAATCTCCGGTGGAGGTTCGGTTGCCACCTTAGACGACTCGACCTGGCAACATACAAAGCACGCACTCTGAGGACTGACGAGAAGATTGTGGAGCTGGAAGAAGAGATAGACAAGTTGCGCTGGCATATTATAGGATTATCCGAAGTCCGAAGAGAGGGGGAGGACACGGTAATCCTCGAATCCGGCAACTTGCTCTATCACCGGGAGGGCGACCATCTGTCCCAAGGAGGTGTCGGATTTATCGTCCACAAGTTTCTCGTTAACAACGTTGTAAAGATCGGGAGTGTGTGGACGAGGGTTGCGTACCTTATACTCAGAATCACCAAACGGTATTCGCTGAAGGTCATACAGGTTTACGCACCAACCTCGGCACTCCCCGATGAGGAGTTGGAGAAATTGTATGAGGATATCTCTAGAGCCATGCATTCCTCCAAAACCCAATATACGGTGTTAATGGGAGACTACAATGCAAAACTAGGCCGTTCAAGGGAGAACGGTGAGCTGAAAGTAGGGAAATTTGGAATAGGGCAACGGAACCCAAGAAGCCAGCAGCTGGCCGACTTCATGGAGAAAGAGGGACTCTTTATGATGAACTCTTTCTTCCAGAAGCGGCCCCACAGGAAGTAGACCTGGTTGAGCCCCGATGGTTCCACAAAAAATGAGATTGAATTCATTATGACGACCAGACGACAACTGTTCAGTGATGTCTCCGTGATCGCGAGGGTGAAAACTGGTATCGATCACTGAATGGTTAGAGGCACACTGAACCTAAACGTTAAGTTGGAGAGGTTTCGTCTAATGAAGTCAACGCTCCGTCCCCCTCGTGCTCTGTTCTAAAGTCCCGAAAACTTTCAGCTCGAGTTACAAAACCGTTTTCAGTGCCTAGAAGACTGCAATGAAGTGGACGATATGAATGACAAGCTCGTGGAAACTGTCCATGCGGTCGGAGCTAAGTTCTGCAAGACCCGCCGCAGAAGAACACAAAAACTCTCCGATCACACTCTTAATCTCATGGCTGTTAGACGGGAGATGAAGCTACATTCTTAAACAGACTTGACAGCATACAGGCATCTGAACAGACAGATCTCCAAATGCATGCGGTGGGACTTACGCAACTTCAATACAGCTCGTATTGAAGAAGCGATCGAGCGGAACGAAGACTCCAAAGTCTTTGCCAGAGATCTGTCTACCAGAAAGAGCCAACTGTCAAAGCTGACGACAAAATGTGGCATCATCGTTTCCGGGACACCTGAGATTTTGAGTGAGATTGAGAGCTTCTATGGGCAGTTGTACACGTCATGGTTGGAGCCACAAGCAAGTGTGAGTAACGATCCAAGGGCGAGTCTCATCCGACACTATTCCGAAGATATCCCGGACGTTAGTCTGAGCGAGATTAGAATGGCTCTCCAGCACCTTAAAAACGGTAAGGCCCCAGGCGAGGATGGAATTACAGCGGAGCTTCTGAAAGCGGGTGGAAAACCGGTACTTGAAGTCCTTCAGAAGCTCTTTAATTCCGTCCTCCATGGTGGCATTACACCGGAGGCGTGGAGCAGAAGTGCGGTGGTCTTGTTCTTCAAGAAAGGTGACAACGCTCTCTTGAAGAAATACAGACCGATTTCCCTTCTAAACCGCGTCTACGTGCTGTTTTCGAGAGTCATTACGAATCGTCTCGCGCGTAGACTTGACGACTTCCAGCCTCCCGAACAAGCCGATTTTCGAAAGGGCTTTAGCACCATAGACCACATAAATACCCTTCGGCAAATTTTACAGAAGTCCGAAGAGTACAATTTGCCACTATGTCTGGCGTATGTGGACTATGAGAAAGCCTTTGATTCCGTCGAAATTTGGGCGGTGCTGCAGTCCCTTCAGCGGTGCCAAGTTGACTGTCTGTATATCGAAGTGTTGAATTGCTTGTACAGTAGGGCTACGATGGCTATCCGAGTACAGAACCAGAGTACGAAACCTATCCAATTGCAGAGAGGTGTAAGACAGGGTGACGTCATATCCCCGAAACTCTTCACCACTGCATTGGAAGACGTTTTCAAGCTTCTGGACTGGAAAGGATACGGTATCAACATCAATGGCGAGTACATCACTCACCTTCGATTTGCCGACGATATAGTCCTTATGGCAGAATCGCTGGAGGACCTAAGCACTATGCTCAATGACCTCAATAGTGTTTCCCAACGGATAGGTCTTAGGATGAACATGGACAAAACAAAGATCATGTTTAATGTCCATTTCACACCTATGCCGGTAGTTGTTGGGAACACTAAGCTCGAAGTTGTTGACGAGTATGTTTACCTGGGACAAATAGTCCGACTAGGTAAGTCCAACTTCGACCGAGAGGTCAATCGACGGATTCAACTCGGCTGGGCAGCTTTCGGGAAGCTACGACACATCTTCTCGTCAGACATACCTCAAAACCTTAAAACCAAATTGTACAACCAGTGCGTCTTGCCAGTGATGACTTACGGAACTGAGACGTGGTCCTTCACTGCTGGCCGTATGAGAAAGCTCAAGGTCGTTCAGCGAGCTATGGAGAGGGCTATGCTCGGAGTTTCTCTGCGTGATAAACTTAGGAATGAGGACATCCGCAGTAGAACCAGAGTAACCGACATAGCCCAACGGATTACTAAGCTGAAGTGGCAGTGGGCCGGCCATATAGCTCGAAGAACCGACAACCGATGGGGAAGAAAGGTTCTCGAGTGGCGGCCTCGTACCGGTAGGCGAAGTGTAGGGCGACCCCCCACGAGATGGAGTGACGAGCTGGTAAGACATGCAGTAAGTCGATGGATGCAGGTGGCTCAGGACCGTGCTTTGTGGCATTTTTTGGGGGAGGCCTATGTTCAGCAGTGGACTTGTGAAGGGCTGTAATGAGGATGATTATGATAAATACTTTGAATTATAATAATGTAATTACTATCTAATAATAATAATATTGCCGTGTAGTGGTGGTTAAGAATATCCACTACCACATATCTTTCCGTGGGTGTCGTATAAGGCGACAAAAGGAAACAGGCAAGAGATAGGCAGCAGCATATTCCTGATAACAGCAAAAGTACAATAAAAAAACTGCGGTTGCCAACCAAGCTCGACCGTGGCAACTATGGCAAATACCTGCCAATCATTTGAGCAACAAAGAGACGGCCACCAGTCCCCGGCGGCCCAGCTATTCCTGGCTACGGTGGCGATCATGGTAACGGCGGGGTAGGGGGTGCTAAGAATCTCCGGTGGAGGTTCGGTTGCAACCTAAGACGACTTGACCTGGCAACGTACAACGCACGCACCCTGAGGACTGACGAGAAGATCGTGGAGGTGGAAGAAGAGATATACAAGTTACGCTGGCATATTATAGGATTATCCGAGGTCCGAAGAGAGGGGGAGGACACGGTAATCCTCGATTCCGGCAACTTGCTCTATCACCGGGAGGGCGACCATCTGTCCCAAGGAGGTGACGGATTTATCGTCCACAAGCCTCTCGTTAACGGCGTTGTAAAGATTGAGAGTGTGTCGACGAGGGTTGCGTACCTTTTACTCAGAATCACCAAACGGTATTCGCTGAAGGTCATACAGGTTTATACACCAACCTCGGCACACCCCGATGAGAAGGTGGAGGAATTGTATGAGGATATCTCTAGAACCATGCATTCCTCCAAAACCCACTAAAAATAGAATAAAAATGAGTCGCAGTGATCGCGAGGGTGAAAACCGGCAGCGATCACCAAATGGTTAGAGGCACACTGAACCTAAACGTTAAGTTGGAGAGGTCTCGTCTAATGAAGTCAATGCTCCGTCCCCTTCGTGCTCTGTTCCAAAGTCCCGAAACCTTTCAGCTCAAGTTACAAAACCGTCTTCAGTGCCTAGAAGACTGCAATGAAGTGGACGATATTAATGACAAGCTCGTGGAAACTGTCCATGCGGTCGGAGCTAAGTTCTGCAAGACCCGCCGCAAAAGAACACAAAAACTCTCCGATCACACTCTTAATCTCATGGCTGTTAGACGGGAGATGAAGCTACATTCTTCAACAGATTTGACATCATATAGGCAACTGAACAGACAGATCTCCAAATGCATGCGACGGGTTTTGCGCAATCGTTTCCGGGACACCTGAGATTTTGAGTGAGATTGAGAGGATCTATGGGCAGCTGTACACGTCATCGTTGGAGCCAAACGCAAGTGTGAGTAACGATCCAAGAGCGAGTCTTATCCGAAACTATTCCGTAGATATCCCGGACGTCAGTCTGAGCGAGATTAGAATGGCTCTCCAGCACCTTAAAAACGGCAAGTCCCCGGGCGAGGAAGGAATTACAGCGGAGCTTTTGAAAGCGGGTGGAAAACCGTTACTTGAAGTCCTTTAAAAGCTCTTTAATTCCGTCCTCCATGGTGGCACAGAAGTGGTGGTGGAGCAGAAGTGCGGTGGTCTTGTTCTTCTAGATAGGCGACAACGCTCTCTTGAAGAACTACAGACCGATTTCCCTTCTCAGCCGCGTCTACGTGCTGTTTTTGTGAGTCATTACGAATCGTCTCGCGCGCAGACTTGACGACTTCCAGCCTCCCGAACAAGCCGGTTTCCGAAAAGGCTTTAGCACCATAGACCACATAAATACCCTTCGGCAAATTGTACAGAATTTAGAGAAGTACAATTTGCCACTATATCTGGCGTATGTGGACTATGAGAAAAAGGCTTTGATTCCATCGAAATTTGGGCGGTGCTGCAGTCCTTTCAGCGGTGCCAAGTTGACTGTCGGTACAGAATCAGAGTACGAAACCTCTCCAATTGCAGAGAATTGTAAGACAGGGTGACGTTATATCCCTGAAACTCTTCACCGCTGGAAGGCGTTTTCAAGCTTCTGGACTGGAAAGGATACGGTATTAACATCAATTGCGAGTACATCACTCACCTTCGATTTGTCGATGATGGACTATCCTTATGTCACAATCGCTGGAGGACCTAAGCACTATGCTCAGTGACCTCAATAGTGTCTCCCAACGGATAGGTCTTAAGATGAACATGGACAAAACAAAAATCATGTTTAACGTCCATATCACACCTATGCCGGTAGTTGTTTGGAGCACTAAGCTCGAAGTTGTTGACGAGTATGTTTAACCGGGACAAATAGTCCGACTAGGTAAGTGGCAGCGCCTGCAACATCAGATCTTACTCTTTTGTTCTTCGCTTAGTTTTTTTTATCAATGATGCGTTATAAGCTCCGGTTTTTGTCTCTCCTTTACTAAAATAATTGATCATTATTAAACATTTCGCATCCCAGAAGACAAAGGCCATTATTATTCCAGTGGACGCAAACACCTTGAATCCCTTGGCTAAAGGGGAAGATGGCTTCCACACCTTGTTTTGGTTTTTAGTCAAAATGGTGTTCCCATGTTTCATCTTCAGTTACAAAATGAGCGCAAAAAGAATCTGGATCTTCTTTAATTACTGCTAAATTTAGTTTTGAAATTTCAAATATTGCTTACTTTTGAGCGTTAACATTCGAGGAGCCTAGCGCGCGACCACAATTTTGAATTTTATATATATAATATTATAAATAATATTTAGTATGAAGTGTCCCAAATGAAAGCTTTAGGATATCAGCTAAATAACGGGTGGTCACACGTCGATCTATCTTAACAATTTCTTCGACTTTTTTAACGTTTTCTTGCGTCGCGGCCCTTGTTGGCCGCCCGGAGCGAGTGTCGTCATTGCAGGCGATCCTGCCGCGTTTAAATTCAGCGCACCAATATGCCACTGTAGAATTAGACGGAGCATTGTCTGCCAAAGTAGATTGCATTTCTTCAAAAACGCTTTTCGTAGAAAATTTTTTCTGGCAAAATAATTAACAACCGCACGAAGTTCCAGTTTTTCCATTTTGAATACGAATCAAATTCCCGCCAAATGTGATGTTTGAAAAAATCCATATAGTTATTAATTCAATTTTTTCTCGTTTTGGCTACAAACAAATTCAAGATTCGAAAAATATATAAGGCATTTCTATAACTTATTGATAAGTGTTCTACCAAAAACTTTTTGATCAACCTAGTACAACTCTAGATTCAGTTTATAACATTTTACGAAAAGTATGACACAGTGCTATTCGGTAGGTAAAGGTAACAAGTTTAAAAACCTCTTAACTAAATTGTTTTTCAATGACAGGAAAGTTTCGTATAGACACGGAGCGTAACGTTCAAAATCAATTTGTGCTTTCACATTAAATTTCATGTTTTGTCTGTGATGGAAAAAATAACATTAGCAAGTTGGAACGACTTGAAAAGTAAAACAATTTTCAATCCCATTTCGTGTTGTATTTAATATTAGAAAATTCTGTTTACTAGTTCTTTACTTTTTTTTTTTTTTTTTTTTTTTATAGGAGAGGGGGCAAACGAGCATGCGGCTCACCTGATGGTAAGTGACTACCGCCGCCCATGAACAACCGCAACACCAGGGGAATTGCAGATGCGTTGCCGGCCTTTTAAAAAGGAGTAGGCTCTTTTCTTGAAGGTCCCTAAGTCGTATCGGTCCGGAAAAATCCCTGGTGGTAAACTATTCCACAAGGAAGTTGTGCGAGGAAGAAAACATCTTCTAAATCGCACAGTGGTGGACCGCCAATCATCCAGATGGTGTGGATGGTATCGGGAGTTCTGCCGCGATGTGCGTTCGTGAAATTTGGCCGCTGGGATTAATCCGAACAATTCCTCAGAGCACTCCCCATGGTAGATGCGAAAGAAAATGCAAAGAGATGCAACATCTCTTCGCAGTGCCAATGAATCGAGCCGATCGGAAAGGGCTCGGTCGTCGACGATTCGAGCCGCTCTGCGCTGGATGCGGTCAAGTGGAAGGAGCTGGCACTGGGGAGCCCCTGCCCAGAGATGGGAACAGTATTCCATGTGAGGCCGAACCTGCGCCTTGTAAAGTTGCAGGCGGTGTGCCGGCATGAAATACTGTCCCGCTCTGCTGAGCACGCCAAGCTTTTTAGAGGCCAATTTGGCCTTCTCTTCCAAGTGACCACGAAACTGCACGTCACTCGATATGTCGACTCCGAGGATACCGATACTGGCTGAGGCAAGAAGGGGAGTGCCTTGAAACTGAGGAGATACGACAAAGGGGTTCTTTTTAGCGGTAAACGCGCAAACTTGTGTCTTCTGAGGATTAAACTGGACTAGATTTAGTCGCCCCCAATCCGAGACTTTGTCCAGCAAAGACTCGACTTCAGACACAAGTTTGTTCCGGTACTCGGCGACGTTTTCCCGAGAAATATTGGCCCGGCCGGTGTATAGAGCATCACCAGTGCTGTCATCCGCATAGCAATGAATGTTACCAGTTAGCAACATATCATTGATATGCAGAAGAAACAGCGTTGGTGATAGCACACAGCCTTGTGGAACACCAGCGTTAATAGGCTTGTAGGCAGAACATGCACCGTCTACAACGACCTTGATGCTCCGATCTGCAAGAAAGCTGGTGATCCAATTGCACAATTTCTCGGGAAGCCCATAGGAAGGCAGCTTTGAAAGAAGCGCTTTGTGCCAAACCCGATCAAAGGCCTTCGCAATGTCCAGACTAACGGCCAACGCCTCCCCCTTGGACTCTACTGCCTCCGCCCATCTATGGGTCAGGTAGACAAGAAGATCACCAGCTGATCGACACCGACGAAAACCGTATTGGCGGTCACTAATCTGCTGGTGATCCTCAAGGTACCGGTACCTTAAATGCAAATTGTCCAAGTATTTGTTATTATCTTTATATATAAAAATTACGTGTCACATTGTTTGTCCGCGATGAACTCCTAAACTACTGAACTGACTTCAATGAAATGTTTCACAATGTGTGCAGTTTGGTCAAACTTGAGAAATAGGATAGTTTTTATCCCGATTAAAATTATCGAAATTAAAAAAATTGTGGGCGACCTGCCCACAATTTTTTTAATTTTGAATTTAATAATAAGGTCGTCGGAAAGGGCAGAACATCGTCTGCCTGGTCAGCTAGTTGTTATATAAGAAAGGATGAAGTACGTGCACCCAGTGCACCTGATCATAAGTTTATACTGTGGTCCATAGACAGTTATACTTACGTAGTATCTATTATCTAATCTTTGGCCGTACTCGTATCTATCGTTAATTAAGAATCAAAAAGCAGATGTGTCACCCCTGAGGACTACGATGGTATGTATCGTTATCAGTAAAAAAGGACCACCGGTTCTCTGCTTTCACCATATGAAAAACTGCTCTATTATGCTGCTAATTTATGATGGTATTCCTTGAGAGCGTCTTCCTAAACATCTGCAGCGTGGCTCTCCATTGCAGCCTTATAAAGTTCACTGCTGAGTATTTAAAGATCCTCCCACAGATTGCCTCAAAGGGGTAATTTGCCATAGTTAGCACGCTTGGCAAGTGCAGTTTTTTTTTTAATTTTGAGTTGTTAACAGAACAATGCTGCCTCGCATCTCCTGATTTGTTTCTCTGTGTCGTCTTTTATGACACCCACGGGATGGTATGTGGTAGTGGATATTCTTACACCGCCACTACACGGTGGCTCTACTACAATGGTAATATTTGTATAAGAAAATTTTTTTTTTCTTAATTTTTATTTTTAATCGTGTGGTTTACTGTCCGCTACGAGTTACCTATTGTAATATTTATTTTCTTTATCGCTCCGTAAATGTCTACTGCTGCTGGGTCTGCCCTCTTGTTCGGAAGGTTTGCCTTAATCGCCACGCTTGATAGACTGATTGACTGTCGCAATACCAGACATCTCTTTGACTTTGATGACTGCCTTGTAGGGCCGTAAACGCAACAAAGCGAAGCGGTCCTGGGTTCGAATTGTAGATTGTAGACCAAAATCAGTTATTGAGTTTTTATGTCAAGAAATTAGTGTTTTAAACTGTGCCTCGGAAACCACGTAAAGCCGTTGTTCCTGCGTCTAATTGTTTTCCGTGTCGGACTACGGTCCTATCGGGCTAAGAGGGTGAGAGAATAGATAGTGCACCTATGTTTGTTTACGCACGCACTCGTGAAACTCGTGGAAATTTTTTTATAGGATAAAGTGGCAAATGACCACACTGTTCACCTGATGGTAAGTGGTTGCTGTGGCATAGACATCTACACCTATCCTCGTTTGCGAATCAAAATGCATATGCGTTGTCACCCGTGAGGACTGAGATGGAATGCCTCTTTTCCGGTAAAAAGAGTCCCCGGTTCTCTACACTCAACATACGAAACACAGCAGGGTCAAGCTGCTATTTTACGCTGGTATTCTGTGAGAATGTGGCCCTACCCCGGTCGAGCTGACCCATTCGTGCTACAACTATACTACTAATATAGCTGCAGTATGGCTCTTCCACGTATAAAATAATACTGATTTGCTCAGTTACCCCGAAATTAGGACTTTGTCCTGTATTTCGGAGGCAGTTTACAGACATTAACTGTACAAGGACAAACATCCAGACCTGTAAAAATTATTTGTAGGCTATACAAATACTTGTTCCGTGCGGGATTCGAACCCGCGGCCTCCAGCGCAACAACAAATTTCTAAGCCTCTGCGCCACGGAGTCCATTGAGACTAGCTGCATTGTTTGAAATTTGGCTCGAGAATGCTATTATTACTTGAAGTCTCTTACCTATTACGCTATTGCCCTTCAATGGACTGAGTATTTCAAATCTGGCGTAAACGGGAAGTTAGCGGCATAGCCGCTTTGTACGATACCTACGGGACGATGTAAGGTAATGGGTTCTCTTATACCGCTGAATAACGGCAATTTAATGTAGTATATTGTGACGCCTCATAATTATTATGAATAAATAATAATTAAATTCATTATACAGACATTTAAAAATGTCTAAGAAATTATAATTTAAACAATTAAATGCAAATAATAAGCATAAAGTTCAAAAATATCCATTTGGAATATTGAATATTATAATATTAGTAAACGTATAAAATGTCTCTAAAAATCTCTAAATTTATTAAAAACCTGCTTAAAATGTTCAAAATGTATCAAATCATATAAATACAAGGCGATTATATTGCAATAACAAAGATAAATTACATTTGTAATATAATAGAAAAAATGGATTAAAATTTGTAAAGTTTTTTTAAAGTTGATGAAGGTGTTCGTGTAATAATTGGAAAATTTCTAAGTTAATGAACGTGTTCTTGTAATGTTCACTTATATTGGGGCGTTATAGGGGTTATAGGGGTATCTGTCAGGATCGCGCCAAATGGAAGTCCGTAGTTCACATTTCCTGTTTAAATATTAACTAGAAGACACCGGTCGAAATAAGCAAAATCTCACAAGCACAGAAAAGACCAACTTTAATATAAAAATATTCAGTATTTAGGTAGGTTTTACATACTCTGCTATTCAAATATATTCATATATTCTACCGCCTGCCTAAAGTAGGAAAAAACTTTTCATTTAAGCTAAGGCGCAGTGATGTGCCAAGTTTTCTATTTCGCTATGATTCCGATATCCGATTGAGCCCATCTTTGGCTGGCTGATGTAATAAATCAGTATGCATTAGTATTTAATATATTTCTACAATATTTCTACTAAGTAAATCTTAAAAGAAATATAATGATCATACATCACATCATATCTCAGATGCTTGAAATGCTTAAAGGACATAGTTATGTTGCAGTTTGAACCAATTTCAAAAAAGTAGGACGTCCTTAATCCGTCGTATTTTCCATAAGTCTTTTGATGTATGTTCAGCGTTAATTCTACACCATTCATTCATCCATTTATTACAGCCATTCACAAATATTTGTATGTTCTATTAATAAGTTTTCCGTGTTTGGATGTTTGTCCTTCTGAAATATATGTTTGTAAACTGCCTCTACGATACAGGAGAAAATTGTAGAATAGCGCTGTCTAAAGTAAACCCAAAAATATTTTTTGGACCTTTATCAAGTGTCACCTCTTACAAAATAGCGTTGGATTGAATTAAAACGAGAGTACGGTCACGTAGCTGCTATGTGTCTTAATAATTTACATAAGTTCTTAATCATCAGATATCTCTGATAAATCATTTAGGAACACTGACAACTTAGTATTTATATCAAACTTACAAACTCCGTAGTAATACCAAAATTATTAAAAAAATACTTCCGAATAAAATAAAAGATATCGCCGAAGGCTTAACTAATGCAGCCAGCTTGTATATTGTATATACTCATCGAGATTCAATACAGTGAGGCAAAGGTTGGGAATAAACTTTTGAAAACGAAATACTTCTACGTCATTGTAATAACTTATAAATTCAAATGGAGCTCACATATGACACACAGAGGGGGATGTGTATCATATATGGAGAAATAGCAGCTTTCATATCCGTTTTGAAGTTTTCAAAAATAGATTTTATTAAATAGCACCATGTACCTATTACTGCAAAAGCAATGACGTATAAAAAGTTGTGTCGAGGCTCTACACAACCTGTGTTAAATGCATTTACGATCTTGATTTTAATCCAGAGGAAAGTATATATAAATAAACAGTGAATTTTGTAATCATTTTTGGTATGAGTACCTCAAAATAATCATCGTAAAGTTATATCTTCTTTGTCAGCATATAATAATACAATAGCATCTTTTTGATATTTCTCATACTCAAAAAAACGAACAGAACTGTCGAAAAATCATCTTGCCACAAACCGGCCGAACATGTCACTACGCTACGGGCTCCGTCGAACTAATCTAAGCTTATAAGCTTCTGTTTGCACTGCTCGAGCACCCCACTGCCTTTCCTCTAGCCACTGAGTTTCTACAGACTTCAAATTACTCATAATAGAACTTGATTACCCATATTATATTTTAGTGCTATATCAATATCATTTATTTAAAAATAAATACAATGATATGAAATGTTCATTGAGTAAATCATGAAAACAGAGAAGTTTAATTGAAAACATACTTTTTCTGCTCAAATGTTTGAAATGTAGGAAAATAGCATATGATAAATATTTTCCGCTGTCTAAGCCTTATAATGAAAACACAAAATTTCCTTTGAATACTTTCTCAAATATTTGTTCAACGCATTTGGATAATATAGATAAAGAATTTGACAATTGGCGTAGGGTATACCAGCAAGATTTAATACATATATAGATACAAATGTGTGTATAAGTCCTGGACTAATGATATCTATCTCTAGTACTTTCATCACCACCATCAGAATCAAAATCATTATTTCAAAAGTCCACTACTGAATATACTCCCACCGATATTTTATTTGCCACCTACAATCGTCAACTCTATATTAAAGTGATCAAATTAGACAGTTGATAAAATAAACATTTACCTGTCAACTAGATAGCGGTTAAAATAAAAAGAAACTCGATGATTGTTTCTTATACAAACTTGATGCAATTTCTTTCCCACAGTTTGTTTAAACCTTCATAAATCATGAGACTGTGACGTCGGGCCGTAAATGGAATATTGTTTTTTTTCTTGCTATCATAGAGATACATTGTTGTTTGTTGTGTTTTTTTTTTATTATCATATAAGAGAAGATACTCAACCACGTACATTCAGCTTCGAATGCATGTCGGAGTTATTATTTTGGGTCAATACACGAGTTATTGATTTTTAGGTCTCATTTACGGGTATAATGACTGCCGTAAAAGTGAGGGTTTGAATCCCGGGTCGGGCCTTAAGATTTTAAAATTTTCATTGATGTATCCGAAGCCTACGTTTTTAAATATAAATGTAAGCAAATGATTCATTTATTCATTGACTTTATGCAATCCAGAAGTCCATTGATGATTATAGATCTCCTAGGAATGTCATAAAACAACTCTGAGTTACCTGCATCAACTGACTTTCTGCATATCTTACCAGTTCGTTACTCCATCAAGTGTGGTAGTGTGGTCAAGGTGGTATCGTCTGCAAAGCAAAGCGAAACGACTAAGGACAAGAGACGCCTATGTCCAGTCGTGGACTTCTACGGGCTGATAACGATAACGATTTTTACTTTATATGTTATTGCCTATTTTATGCTGGCTTATTTTTACAATCGGTTCGAAGTCTTACGTGTTAGAGCAATGCTGCAGATAGGTTATACATATATAATAGCTGCAGCACGAATAAAGCGCCTCCTCTACTTGTGTGGGACAATGCTCTTACAGAATACCAGTATGTAACAACAACGCTTTGTTTCGTATGGTGAATGTGGAGAGCCGGAGACCGTTTTTACAGAAAACGAGGCATTCCGTCTTAATCCTCTTGATTATTAATCGACCGTATACGAATACATATACGAATGTATAGACCGCAGCATCCATATATGATTTACATGTGGACTATGTGCTCGCTTTGCTATATTCTATAAAACTTTACTTTATTTTCTTATTTCAATCTATATGAAAAGAAAAATATGTAACACAATTTTCATTTAACTATACTACAACGGCGATGCGGTAAAGACGTTCCTCATTTGAATGCCCTCGTTAAAAATTTCTAACGTCTGTTCGGAACTGCTGTAATAACTTTTAATACCATGTAACTTATGAACTCTTTAGAGCAATTTAGTTTCTTATATGCAGATCATTTTTTTGTCTTTTTGTTATTTTCTATAAGCCCGTACTTGACAATTTCGTACAGCAAGTTAAACAATTATCTATAACTAAGGTTAAAGCGGTGATGCATTAAATTTAACCAGATACCATACTCGTATCGACAGCATCGAATCAAATAGCTGCGTCAGTCTCTTTTAAATTCACGGCTGGTCATATGGCCTTCTCATTAATTAGACGGTAGAACTCCTTTTTCTGCCAAGGACTCCTTCTAGGTTTCTAGGTAGAGAAGAAGGAGGTACTTACTACTTACCTATATTTCTAATCTGACGAATAAAGAGAATTAGTATAATTACAGGTTGGGGGGCTTCCACCTTAGTCCTCAAAAGAGACAACGCATCTGTAGCTCTCTTTGTTTGAGGTTGATTGCTGGTGTCCATGGACTGCAGTAGCCACTTACCATGACATAGGCTTTAACTTCGTTTATCACTTCGATTTCCAAAAAAAACATCTTAGGCGTGAAAAAAACACATGAGGATCGTTTGACGAATCGTGTGGCATAACGGATCGTTGGGCATGCATTTTAACTTATAACTATGTTTTCTAGACCGAATTTCAGGTACTACGTCAGATCTAAAAAGAGCCATCTGCGCAGAATGGGTGGAACTACATGCACGACTGTATGCAAAAGAATGACAACCCGACACAAACTATTGGAGCAGAGCCAAAGGCTTAACGTGCTTTTCGAGGCAAGGAGGTAAAGTACCGCGAACTTATGCCTTGCCTTTTTAAGAATGCCTCTTTGTTGTTGCCTACGGTTGCCTATACTCGCTAGATAGATGAGCTAGTGAGCAAACAGTGAAATATTTGATAATGTAGCTTTCCACATCACCAGCATTGTATTTGTATTTGGAATTTTTCGCATGGATTTTCCGTTAGTGTGCACCAAGTGGGGTTGGTGTTTGTTTTACTTCTTCTTTTTTTTTTCACCTACCTACAAAAGTTCACTGTTGGACCGGGGAAGGACCTTTCTCTCACAGAATACCAGCGCAAAATAGCAGCTCAATGCCTTACTTTCGTTTGGTGTGTGTAGAAAACCGGAGATCTTTTTTACTGAAAACGAGCCATTCCATCTCAGGTGTGACAACGTGTCTGCATTTTGATGATTCGATTCGTGATAATTTTGATGTAGATATCTATGAGCCACAGCATCCATTTACGGTCAGATGGACGGTATGCTCGTTTGTCACCTTAATCTATAAAAAAGACGAATACACCACCATAAGATCTTTGTGGTATTTTCTATAGCCCCTTACGATATTCATAATACGAAATGAGGCGCTGGCTTATCGTAGGCCGCTGTCACGGTTATTATTATATGATAAAAATGCAAATGTGTTACAAGTTAAGCCAAATGCAAATGTGTTGCAAATGTGTTACAAACCTGTTACAGGTTAACAAGAATGATATCAAACACTAAATTATACGGTTGCCATTTAAAATGGATAAAATTTGTAAAAATAATGTACTTTGTTTTTTATATTATATTGCAAAACTTATTAAATTAATACTAAGAGGGTACTTCATGGTTGTAATGGTTAAAGTGTACATAATATAACGTCTGCTATACCGAACCTCTCGCTTAACGTTCTCTACTGAAGCCTGTTTAGGTATAATGCTGAAAGAAATTGGTCTAACAAAAAATTAATTTTGCAAGTAATAACGGCTGACTCTTCCTTTTCCATTTCTATAAATTTAAATAAAGTTGAAGTGTTTCTCTCTGATATCTATTAAGAGGTTGTTTGCATACTTATAAGACACACATTATTGTTATTAAAATTATTGTCCTTCTGTTTGTCTATCTGCACCGGCTTAATCTTCACAAAAGGTAAACCAATTGTGATCAAATTTTACGAACAGATAAAAAGAAATGCAAAAAATTATATGCTATATAGCAATTTTTGATGATTCTTTAGCAATATAATAAATGTTTTGAACAAGACTTTTCGATTTGCAATTTTACAGAAAAAGGTCCTTAAGGCCTTAACAGTGGTTGAAATGCCTAAATCTAGGATATTTAAGTAAAAAAATCTCAATAACTGTTCATTTAATCCACAAAGAAAAAATACAGGGTAACAGAAGAAGATTTGGTAAATGTTTTTAATTTAACAAAATTGTATTTTTGTCAACCCCTTATTAGAAAAAAAATCCCCAAAGAGTACCTATCTTTGTCATATTTTGCAAAATTTCTCCAAAACGGCACTAGCTTTTTAAATAGTTCTTACACTAAAAAAAAGGTCTTAAAAATATCAATATTTTTAATTGAAAGTTTTATTTTTATTACCCGTTTTATAAGAGAATATATCATTTTTCCCTGAAATTGAATATATTTACACGAGCGCGCATGCTCCGTCGCCATGTAAGCTCTGTCACAGTCCGTTTTCGGACATCGTCGAGGATGGGCCGCACGTCGGTGTTGGAGCGACTTCGTTCAAATATATATTAGTTTTTTAAAAGTTTATACTCAATTATAAATATTTTTATGACTAGAAATACTTAATTTAGTTAGTATCTGTACACTGGTAACTGTAAATATTATTTTCTAAATAAATGAATTTTTAAAGTGCCCAAAGAAGAAGAAATTTTTGCGGCGACGTTGATTAGTGAAATTGAAAAATGCATTTTTATATAATTTAGATGTGGAACGACAAAAATGCTCTCGTTACTTAGATTGCGATAGTTTTTAATACCTATGTAATTTTATTGTTGCATATTTTTATTAATTAGTTGATAATGAATTTTATAATTATGTATTACAATAAAACGCTGTTTTTATAAGTATGACTTTATAAAATATTATTGGGGAGAGAAATAAAGATACAGATACTTACATTTAGGTACACTGTTATCAAATTAAATCAAACAATTTAAATAAATAAAAGAATGGTGCTTACCTAAGTATAAATAACTATATAAAGACATTCTTGGGTTTATGGTTTTTTTTTTGTTAGACAAACTATCATCTATAAAATGTAAAAATTTTAAATTGGAGAGGGGTTTCTCTACGTGATAAAGTTAGAAATGAAGGAATTTGCATTAGAACCAGAGTAACTGACATAGCTCAACGGAATATTACAGTGAAATGGCAATGGGCTAGCTATATAACTTGGAAAACATATAAAAAATAGGAAGAAAGGTCCTCGAGTGGCAACCTCGTAAAGGTAAGCGAATTAGTACTCAACCTTTATTCCTCTTCACGTATTCTCATACGCTTTTCTTCACACATACACACACACACACACACATGCGCGCAAGCACGCACGCGCACACACACACACACACACACACACACACAAATAGGTCGCAAATAATACTTACCTAGTACTATTAGGCAAGAGTGAATAGGTTTTTCTTAAGTCAGTGCAATTCACCATCTTAGACTACATAACCACTTACCGATGGGATTGTAGTTGCTTTACTACTTGCTGGGTAAAAATAGTAAAAAAAAAATTTACCCTGTGAAAGTTTGCATTTAGATATAATTTTTCTAACCAACCATAAAAATATGATGAGAATATGTATATAAGTATAAAGGTTGCCTCACACGGAACAGTAATAATATAATATTATATCTTCCATTATCTCTGAAATCCGAGGTATGTTCATATAAAGAGGCCACATTGAAATGCAAGGGGATGGTTTTGTAATTTCACGTCATTATCGAAAAAAAATTGTACGTATTTCAGGAGGCGGTTTGCAAAACACGATTCCACAAAAATTAACTCAATAGAAAATAATTGCAAAGTTGCTTCTAAAAATACATAAATTTTCAACGTCATTTTTTTTACGTGGTAGAGCCATGCTACAGCTATATTTATTAGGTATAGTTGTAGCACGAATGGGTCGGCTCGATCGGGGAAGGGCCACGCTCTCACGGCATAACATGTAAAATAGCAGTTTAACCCTGCTGTGTTTCGTATGGTGAGTGTAGAGAACCGGAGGACCTTTTTACTGGAAACGAGGCATTACATCTTAGTCCTCACGGGTGACAACGCATCTGCATTTTGATACGTAATCGAGGATAGATGTAGATGTGTATGGGCCGTAGCAACCACTTACCATCAGGTGGACTGTGTGCTCGTTTGTCACCCTTATTCTATTTAAAAAAAACTTTCTAAGATTTCAGTAAAATAATGTTAAGTATTGTAAGCACTCGTACAATTATGTCTCATGTTAATAAAGCTATTGGGCTATTTTGATTTGTAATAAAGTGATTTTACTTTATAGGTTAAATAATTTATTTACCTTTATATATCAAGAACCGTTTTTCTGTCACTCCTATTGAATTTGACAGTGCTTACTGAAATTTAGCATCTTTAGATGGATCAGAATCGCCCGCTGATCCGGCTGTTAGATATTGCAAAAATAATCGAAAATATTTATTTTTACTTTCATGCCCAAGACTACCTTGTTTTATTTTATGACGGTCAAATAATATTTATAAGGTTATAAAGCAAGTATATTTGTTTTCTTACCAGTAGAGTTTTAACAAAATCTTAAAAAAGTTCAATGAATTTAAAAAATGCCAATAATTATATAATTTCACGTCAGTGTTTTACATTTAAAGATCAGTTATAAAAAGCCAATGTTATTATTTTCATTTTAATTAATTTAATTCTAGACTAAAATAAATGTGAAAGGGCTTTTATCTGCAATAATAATTTTCATCAAAAATAACATAGACTTATAAAAGTCATATACACGGTCAATCATATTGAAGATTATCAATTGTACTACAATATTTAAAAGACTATTTCCAGTATAATGACCCGAATATCATGATTAATGTTTGACTGGCACACTTAAAAGTTTTATCACATGGCTAAATGATTGACTTTTATATTATGATAAGGTCATGCTTTTCTATAAAATGTTGCAAGAAATTTTAATTCCCGGCCCTATTGGTTTGTTTTACTTTTTACTTAATTAGTGAAAAACAAAATGGACTGATCTAAAAGTTTACTTTCTTGTGTAAAAAGTGCTATTTAGAATTTTATGCAAATGATAATTAAAGTTTCTATGTAAATAAGTGTAACATAGCGGGAATTATATTCAATGGTAGCGGCCATCCGTATTTGCAAAGCCAGCATCATTTTCTGTACAGAAACCGGCAAAGTGTTGCTCAAGGCACTATAAACAAAGCAGCTGATAAAATGTTACACTCATAACTGTTAACAAAAACTGTTTTCCCAAATGGTCTTATAGATAATAATAACTATTGCGCCGTGTTAGGTGCAGGAGCTATTATTAGAAGGAGAAGAGGTAAAATTTTGTTTTAGAAATGCGCAATCAATATTGTTTTGTCTACAATTGAGCATAAAATAAAAAATAACTTCAGCCAAAGAGCATAACTGGCATTATACTCAGGCCCATCAATTGGTATGGAAAAAAGTAATTTTACCAGGTTTCAAAATATCAATCAAAATTCAAAAAACATAAATATTAAAATCAAAAAATTTATATATGTATGTATATACATACATATAATGATTTATGGCCGCTTAATAACTGACGGTGACTCACTATAACATCCTACAGTCACGCCGAAACTAAGAGGAGGGAATCACTGTAGAAAAGGTAATAATTTATTGCGGAAATTTTGTCATAAAATTAAAAAAATATAAACTTATCCAAGTTAATCTAACTTAGTCTAATTTATCCTTATGCGTACAAAAAAAAAAACAAATAATAAAATAGTGAGATGGCGTCAGTTTTTAAGAAGATATAACAAAAATAAATAAAAAAATAAATTTCAATAAAGTTCAGTATTTAATTGATTATATACCGCTGACACTTAATCACGCTTTTCGAAACCACGCCAGATGTAAACAATACTTGTGTGAAAAGACAAAATCTTCTTTTCAAATTTCCGCCGAGTTGTAAGTAGAAGGCCAAATAGGTCACGTGTCAATTTTAATTAAATATATTTTATATGAAGTGATCTTGACTACGTTTCATGAATTAACCAATGGTAAAAATTAAAACAGGAATTTTACGATTGTGTTTACAAAAAACATTATTAGCTGAACCTTGCAGCTTGTTCATTATTTTTATTATAAATACCTATAAATGTATATATTATTAATAAATAGTTCCCATAATATATTGGATTATTTTTTATTTTGCCCTATCTGCAATGTTCTACGCTCTATAGAAAATGTGGCGTATGACATGACTGACAATCTTTCGAACGTTTTATCTAGGTACAAAGATGTTTTACGTTTTCGTCGCCTCCACATGATATTTTTGTCAGCATAAGGAACCCTTCTATATCTGAAACGAATATAAATATTGCTACAAAGTAAAGTAATAGGCTATACAAGTCCCTCTACTGGGCACAGGACTTTTTTTTTATTTCTGAGAGGGTTTTAGGGCAAGGAAATGCCCGCCGTGCTTCCCCAATGCGTGTTGACGAAAATTGCAATTACAAATTTCATTCGTGCTGTCGGGGATCAAACCCGGGAAAATTTACAGCGAACGCTTTGACGACATATTTTTAATACGACACAAATAAATACGATTTAATATATATAATAAAAATTCTTACGTACTTGAAACTTGAACACTTGATAGCTCGTGATGCCTACCGGACAAAGCTACAGCACCACACCGTGCAATGTAATTGAAGATGCGTAACCGCGACATAATTCTCAGTGATGCGCAAGCATAACAGGCAGTATGTCACTTACATAATTGTCATCTCTGCAGTCTATTAATCTTTGCACTTTTATAAGTAATACAGAACGTAGTTGCTAGACGGTGTTGACATCGGCTAAAATCTCTGCGATCGCCGTTTCGTCAAGGTCATTCAGGCTAGTTAAAGCCTTAAGCTTTATCTTCTGTCTTTGAAAGTTTTGATGAAAAACCTATTTTCAATAATTTTTTTTACTTCAGCACCATTCTACAACTATACTATCAATGTTAATGATAAGGTTTTAAGATATATTTATGTTAATTTTCGTTTCTTATGTCATTGTTAATTACAATTTTAAGTGCTGATCTACCACGTGCTCTGTGGTGAAGGAAAACATTGTAAAGAAATCTGCATGTCTGAGAAATTAAATAAAATATATATTTAGAAGACACGTGAAGTCTGCCACGTTTTAGGGCAAGGAAATGTCCGACACGCATTGGTGTAGCGCGGCGGACATTCGCTTGCCCTAAAACCATCTCAGAAGTGAGAAGAGGCCTGTGCTCGGCAATGGGACGTATATATGCTGTTACTTTACTTTAACTTTTTTCATTTCTAAATACTTCATAGTAAAGAGCGGAGATAAAAGTGAATTTTAGATAATTGAACTAAGTTAGTACTATTATTATCGGCAAGTGCAACACTGACAACGTCGCAGGTAAAAGCTAGTCATAAATAAAACGCGATACAATTCAAATGCGGCGTGAATTACGTTAGTACTTCAATAATTTGCAGGAGACTGTTACAGCATTTTGCTATTAGTGAGTACCGTAATTCATAATTAGCTCCTTACGAATTGCGAACAGCAAATGAATTACTAAAGACCTCGTTATCGCGGATTTCTGCTATTCTGTTTTCTTTTTATTTTATTTGTAACACCAAAGTGATAGACGAGCTACAATTCCACTTGATGGTTAGTGGCTACTGCAGCACAGAGTCGCCAGAAACTGACTACTCACAAATAATGCCAGTTGTCACAAGTATATCAAGCTATGGTGAATTGATGAGCTTTTTACTTTCTAATATTTTACTTTATTTAAGATAGTGAGAGGAAGTTCGTTGAGTATATTAAAAAAAAAAAGCGCCCGATCTCACCGTCCCATCGGACTTGCGTATACACATTGGAACTATAATCTTAACCATTACTATAATAATAACGGTTTTAAATTAGAAATAACAATTTTTAAAATTATTGTCTGTATATCTAATGATTGACACAAGACATTGTCTGCACAGATTGTTTTGTAATTTCACGCACAGGTAGAGGGAATCTGGGCTATATTTAATCGGAAAAATATATAGGAGTTTCTGTTTATACTAAAAACTGTTACGCTAATTCAGTGTGTTTACCAACAAGTGCTTCATCAGCACTTCCGACCAAGTGAGATTAAAGCTTGTCACCTACTACCTTAAGGGGCTACTCCATGCGAACGGCCTTGAGCATTTGTCCGGCGCGCCGCTCGCTACAATATAACGTAGTATTATTTTTTAAACATCAATAAACTATTTTATGGAAATACACACAGCGTACAAAGATAAATGTATTTTAATTTTTTTATTCGGTATATATTAGTTGCATTATATTAGAATTATGTATTTTCATATATTACCTATTTATGAAATTTTATAATTAATTATATATTATAAATGAAGCATTGAAAATTGTGAGTTTAAAAGATACCTATTCACTATAGGTAAATAAATAGATAGCTCGGCTTTTGTACAAATATTTGGTGCAATAAAAAATAAATATGATGTTTTGCAGATGTGTTTTTGATTATTGTTAATTTTTACGTGTCACGTATTGAAAAGTAATATACCTACCTACTAATTTTTTAACTGAGCACCTTGTAATTTAGCCTGCTTATTATTTATGCTGGCAGACATTATCCTCACCCCAATGATTGATGAGGATGAAAATAAATTTTATTTCTACATACGTAATTATATTTATTTACACATAAGGGTAACTTTAATAAAGTTAATACAAAAATCAACAAGAAGTATAAGGGTTCAATCTTTCAATTGTAAAAAACGTTACCCCTACACTAGGATTTTCTCCTGTGTCTTGGAGGCAGTTTACAAACATAAATTACACAAGGACAAACATCCAGACCCGGAACAATTATTTGTAGGCCATACAAATACTTGTTCCGTGCGGGATTCGAACCCGCGGCCCCCAGCGCTACAATGATTGCATAGCCACTGCGCCACGGAGCCTTCGCCGGGTTATAGCTAAAGTGACCATACGTCCCGTTTTGAACGAGACTGTCCCTTTTCTCGGTCACCTGTCCCATTGTCCCCAAAACAAAGCTCCGGGACACAAAATTGTCCCGTAACTCGTTGGATGGAAGTATTCAAAGTCAACAATCTTCAACATAATTTTTTTTAATCGAATATATTTTATGTCTACCTGGTACGAATGCTCCGGTAGAAAGAGTATTTTTTTTATTTTGAATAGATTGTGGACGTCTGAAAGAAACACTTACGGTTCCAGAGTTCTAAAGGCGATGTTTTTAACAAAGATAACGATAAAAAAACTTGAGCAGAATTTTATTTTTATTTAAAATCATCACCAACTAAAGAAAATTTAATGCACTGACAAATGTATGTAATAATTCAAAAAAAAATATGTTGCATTTAATAATTACCGTCTATACCAAATATAATTTTACAGTGAACACTAATTGTATAAAGTTATAGTTTTTAGAGTATAAATAAACCCATGTCCTGTTTTGAGTTAAAAAATAAATGGTCAGTTTAGTCTTTTTAGTTAAATTTATTTTTAAAATTTTTAGATAGTAAAAAGTAGGTATATTAGTACCTACTTAGATACTTTTTACCGAATTATAAGTATAGAACACCTTATGTACTCAATTATTTTTTGAAAAAGAAGAAAAAACAAGCAATAAATAATATACTATATTTTAGCAAAAAACTATAACTTAGTAATACTAATTATAACTTAGAACATAAATGAAAAACTCATAACTGACTTTTTGGCCCGACCCAGGATTCGAACCCGGGACCTCATGATCAGCAGTCGCACTACTACAATCACTCGACCAACGAGGCAGTACTATATCTAATAAGTTGTGGTTGGGTGATAATATTGAATTAGCCTTTTATAGTGTAAATTATAATATTTGTCGAAATTTTAATTATGGATTTGAACCTTACATGCTAATGGTGCTTAATTTTTTATTTGCATTTACTTCAAAGAAAATACACGCAAAAAGCTTCATCGCGCAGTAAAAAACACAACAAATATATGTATAAGTAATACGAAAAATTATACACAAAACAAACAAATAATACTACCTATAAATGACCTAATAAGTAATAATATTATAATATTATGCGCGTGTGCGCTGGCAGACGCTCTAACGACACGGGTTCCACGTGTAAGAGCTCAGGGCTCACTGACTCCAGCAAGCCCGTGGGCAGTAAATACGCCCAGATTTTAAAATAATTTCTTAATAAAATCAAATTTTGGACTTTTGAAAAAAATTTTACTATAGAAATGTTCATTAATAAATTGCCTATCCATTGGTGTAAATCGCAAAATAAAATAATACTTACTTTACGAGGAGATTCATGTTATCAATAATAATTTCACATTTATGTGGTTTCGTTGTAAGGAGATTATATTAATATTTATTCCTTTAAAAAAAATTGGATATAGCTTTTATGGAATCAAGATTATGTAGAAATATAATGTGTTTTTTATTTGTTGATATATCTTTTAAATAAAAAGTAGATAGGTCCTAAAAACCGCACAAATAACGACTAGCACGACATTTTGCTCAACCTGCGCCTTAACATAAATTGAAAGGAAATTAGGTGCAGACAAAAAGACATCTGGCGATGATGCAAGCTTGATTTTGAATGTCTTACACACATCAGTCACAGTCACATCACTGTCACCTCACCGTCACGTCATCGTCACGTCACCGTCACGTCATCGTCACGTCACCGTCGAGTAACCGTCACGTCACGGTCATGTCACCGTCACGTCACTGTCACGTCACCGACAAAATATAGTACCTACTAGAAATTGTAGGACATCGACTCCATAAGTCAGCCACGTTACGACCGGCGCATCTTCGCCCATGTTGCGTCACGTTGCTTTGAAACGAGTATTGTTGCTGCGAACAAAAGATGAACACATCAAATTTAATAACTAAGCTGAAAATGTGGGTGCCTTCAAGGCAAGAGTGTTAGGCAAAAGGTTTCTATTAAAACAGAGCGCTTTATTATTTTCGACAGCACCAACACCACCATCAGGTGGAATAGTCAAGAACAGGCTTAGATTGGTGAAAAAAAGCTTACACCATATCAAGTCTAAATTTGCGCGACTGTGTGCATGAGCACTAAATCAACATACAGCTTACGTGATAAATCGTCACTTCGGAAAGTCACAGTTCGTGACCATATGCAGCACCACCATAACATTCAACAAAGAAGGTTATTTTCGTGCCTATTGAAATAAAAAAGCAACAATCTATATGCAATAGAGAAGGTTGAAAACTCAACATTACTACTAAAATACTTCAAGATAATATAATAAGCTAACGTTCTAAGCATCGGTAATTCAAAATAAGTTAAAATAAACAGTTAATTGGTGGAGTGATGAAGTTACTAGAAACAGAAAACTTTTTTATTCGAAATAGATTATAAATAATACTTATTCAAAGTCACTATGTCGCTTAATTTACCACTAAATGGCGTTAATAGAAGAATAATAAGCTAAAGATATACAATTACAGCATATTTAAGACTGAAATATAGATGATAAATATGTAAAAATAAAGTAATATATTATTATAAAGGAACATATATTACGAAAATGTCGGAGATTGATGCTTAATGGCTAGCGGCGTTCCATTTCTGCCATGTTTGTCGACCACAGGAATCTCAGATTTATGTACGTTCACATAAATCAAATATCCTTTTGTCATGTGGATAGTAGAGGATTTACGAGAATCTCTACCTACGGTACACGTTTGCAAATATGATATAATTAATATGTTAATAAACCCTAATATCAGCAATTTTATGAAACTCGCATAATTATATATTGTTAATATTAGTCAATATTAAAGCCTATAAGCCGACGCTAGTCAATATTCTTATACCATGTAATGACGGTGAAGGAATAACCACTACATAGGTTAGTGGATCGTCCCGTGGGTGTTGTAAGAGGAGGCAGAGAGAAACTGTAATAGGAGATGGACAGCAGCATCTTCCACATAACTCAAAATAATAATAAACTACGGTTGCAAACCAGCGTACCAAACATGGCTACTATTGCAAAATCCCTCCGACGAGGCAACAGGCCGTATAAAGTTTATTTCTATATTAGCTGTGGTGACGTTTAGCGTACAGAGGTTGCCCACTGTCACAGTCAACTACGGGCATAGGCCAATATAATAAACTTTAATGAACTAAAGAAATATCATCGGAATCAGTTGTGGTGGTAAAGAGTTATGTGTCCATATGTCGTACAGATGCTTTTGCAAATTGATGAGCTTGGTATTTTTTTTCATTGGTCCCATCTCGATAAAATTTAAATTCTACAACACTCAGACACCTTACATGAAATACATTTGAGGGAAAAACTATAAAGAATAGTGCGTCTAATCTTATGCCTTAACCGTGTAGTGGCGACAGAGGTGGTGTAAGAATTTTCAATAATTGATTATAGTGACAGTGACTGTTACTAAGTGAATAAAACTTTCCCGGTTGTATCGAACAATGTGCTGTGAGCTTGGTCAATAAAAGTAATGCAATAAGTATGTAAGACGTAGCTTCCACGCTTATCGTAACGCTGTTTAATTTTTCTCCTTGGATATATTTACATGATGCTTACGCTGCGGCTGCGACTACTATGGCAAAATCATCCTTATTAGACAATCTGTGGAGTAGGCCTATGTTCAACAGTGGACTCTAGTAGAATCTAATGCCTGTATATACAATGGACTTAGTTTTTAAGTGAGCAAGCATAAGATGAATGCAAACTTTGTCGTGTGGTGGCGTAGAAGAAATTAATTTCACCGTTTCGTCACGGGGTTGTTATAATAGGAAAATATAGGAGAACCTAAAACATTTTATGACATCTGATAAATAGCAGTATGACCGTGTCGTTTACGTGAAATGTAAAATAACGAGCAGCCGATAACGGGGAGCAGGTTCAACGGTGCGATACGTCTAGTATTACGATCGTACTTGCCAACGCGAAGAGTAATGCTATATAACGGGAGAGGTCCATGCTAAATAAAATCATCTAAAAAGGTACAGTAATGGTCATTTGATTTCCTCTAAGAGCCCTTTCATACAAAACGGAATAGCCGTTTTCTTGGCACACAATGCAATGCTATTGTGGATAGATAAAACCTAATAGCACGATAACGGCCCCGTCAATGATATTCTGAAACAACTACGTTTACTATTTGCACGCATTTGTATTTGAGTGTAACTAACTTACAATGTAGACAAATAAAATTACAATATATTTAACATCGTCATATAGTGGCGATGTGCAGCACGCCCTCACCGATGGGACAGAAATCCCAAACTACCGGAGAAGACTACTAAAAGTGCTTTCCGAGGCATGAGGATGAAACATCGTCAACTTCCTGACTCCGGACTGCTTGGCCATTTTGGCCCTAATTAGGAGTAGGAAGCAGAACCACAATTTCAGCAGTCGTGCTTATGACCATAAGACAAACAGAAAGTCGATGAACGGTAGGTGCTGAATATTTTTCCTTGTGCAATTTATGTATGTAAACTGCCTCGACGATATAGAAGAAAATTTTAGTGTGAGTAAACGTTATTAAAATAAAAACAAACAATTTTAGTCCCTAAAGGGTTGTCTTTTAGGGTGACAACTTATCGGAGATCGATGTAAGTATCTATGCGCTACATATACATACCATCAGTCAAAAATATTTGAAAATTATTTTATTATAATATTAAGATATTATCTAATACTTGAGTGTTTTTTTTTAACTATAAAGGTAACAAAGGCATTGCACGTGCCTGATATATTATTCCAGTAAAACGTAGCGAAGATAGTACCACTATTAAATTTATATAGTTTCATTCTCTAAGTGATAAGTATCGCAATAAACAGAACGCTATTGCTAAGTTATGTGGGTTGGTTTAATACTTAGGTAAGATTGCTAAAGTAAGAATACGAAAGTTCTGTTTCATGTTCGAACGTTATTTTATTGCTATAAGCTGAGAGGGAACAATAATTGTAGTTTTATAACGTTGATTCAAAATCACATGTTTTATGGTCCGCATAGAGTAATATATAGATTATTTGATGCAATTTATAATGTACTTTAAGCAATAGGTTTTAGAATTGAAAGTGAAACGGAAATCTGGATGTAAATCATGATATTCAAGAAAATTACGTTAATGATGTTGATGACGATGAGAGAGCCACGTAATAATAAAATAAGATTATTATACTGTTACTATTTTTATACTTGGTAGACTCATACTACAGTTATATAGTTTTATCACGAATGGGTCGGCTCGACCGGTAAAGACCACGCTCTCACAGAATACCAACGTGAAATAGCTGCTTAATACTGCTGTGTTTCATATGGTGAGTTTAGGGAATATAATGCTAGGAGAACTGCGGTTGGCAACCCGCCCGCCATGTGTGGCAACATCCTATTAAGCAATCTTAATGGGAATAGCGATGTCCAGCAGTATACTTGTGATCTGGGTTCATCATCATCATCATTACAGCCTTTCACTAAATGTCACAAACCACGGTCTTCGACTTCAGGTAGTCACTACATGGAGGGCTGCCCTACACTTTGGTTAGTGGTAAAAGACGACCACTTGAGAATCTTTCTTTCCCGTATGTAGGAATGATCGTATAAATGAATCCTAAATCCTATGAATATAAATGTATGATAGTACTCAATTGCAATACTTATTTTTATTTATTTATTCTTTATTGTACACTAGAATACGGTACAATTTCATATATTATGGGCACAACAGGCGATCTTATCGCTCTAAAACTCTTCCAGGTAATTTTTGCGTAGAGAACTGTGTAACTGCTTGTTGGAAACAGTTGTAAACAGTTGGAAACATAACTGTTGTCAACATTTTTCGTGGATACGCGGCTTTACACGTGTTTTTAGATACCTAACGTTTCCTGGGAGGTAGGAGTGGATTTGCTCTACGGTAATCTACTCTAAGTACTACTCTACGGCGGGTCCAGCTGTTACTTTGTAATACATTTTGTTCTCTTCTACCGACTTGAAAAAGGAGACGGTACTCAATTCGACTATGTTACTTTTATGTGTGTTACCTCATAACCTTTTTCTGGGTCAACCAATTTCAATGATTCTCTTTTTTTTATTTGTAAGCTGGTGCTTCTCATGTGATCCCTTATAAATATGATAGAGGTCTGACGAATAGTTTTTCAGTTATTCTTAATAATTTATATTGAAGTCGGTTGTACAATTTTTTTTTATTTTAAGTTATACATCAAACCTTTTGGTTAGTGTTTGGAGATAAAGCAGCCAATCTAATTATTTTCTTCTCCAAGTCAACTTATGAACATAACGTGTATCGGTCTTTCCATCTGATTGCACTGTGGGTCTTCAAGGCAAGAATCTCCGGCTGCATCACCACTATACATCTGGTGGCCTAGCACTAGCTTAGAAAAGTTAAGAAAATATGAGCAAACATTTAGGACATAGCCCATGTCATTCGGGAATAACCTTTGAATCAGTGAAATAATTTTCAGAATCAGGTCAGCAGTTTCAAAGTTTTTTTTAACGTGTGGAAGTCCTCATTTTCACCTTTCGCTGCGTTGTGTTGTTCGGAAAGCAAAAAAATTAACTTCTACGAATAATCTAAAATACTTAAAACTTTTTCTCTTCACAGTATTAAAAGTAATCTTGAATATTTCAAGAAGCAAAAAGGATAAAGATTAGACATTTTGCATGATTGCTTTTAAAATAGTTTTTCACGACGTGAATGGTTTCTATAGTATTTCAAATGTTCTTCACTTTTAACTTATTTTTCATTTGACAACTGTATTGCCAAACGAACTCATAGTGTATATATTCTTTGCTCACAGTACACTTGATAGTGTATATACCTATATAATATAATTTTATTTCATTATATTTGAATAACAATCATATTAATACGAAAGTTACTGCGCTGTGCTAAACTATATGATAAGCCACTGAGCCACGATGCAATCGTCTCTGTGACGTCGTGACTTAGCATTAAGTTGCGGCAACGAGTTCGAACGAACGAGAGAGAACGAACGGTTCGAATACCTCAAGTAATTGTATGGCCTACAAATAATTGTTCCGGGTCTGTATGTATGTCATTTTTATTAAATATTAAATAGATTACGGTAACATTTATAAAAAGTCATTTAAGCTTTACCACTGGTTCGGATAAAGACTCTGTTCTGGAAAGAACTATCAAGAAACAGGCGGGACGGGGAAAAATAATTTACAATATAATAATATATTATGCAATTAAGTATAAAAACATTTAGAAACAGCATGGTAGCGAAGAGCTAACTCCCATGTTTTATGTGTTATTGGTAATCATGTACTCTTCAGTAGTATAATAATCCTTACGAAACAATATATGCCTAACTAGTAAAATATTAAGCTTTTTGATAGGAAGTACTGCATATTTTCTTGGACTTTGTTGTAAAAGCGTATATATTATCCTATTAAGGAAGTACTGACTCTTTGAAGTCGAGTAATAAGAGAATAGGAGAAAATCCTAGCGTACCTAACGTACAAAAAATAGTAAGATATTTACGTTGATAATAAAAAATGAATATAAAGTTAACGCTGTTAACATGTTTATAAAGCAGTGTAAAGCTCACACATTAATACAACTACGACCGGAGTTACAAATTAAAACGTCAGTGTGACTACCTACTTCTCATCCCGTTGGACATTGTGTTGCCTCTCGTGCGAAACGTTGACGCAATTTGCGAAATGTCCTCAGCCAGTTGGTCAATAATCTATCATTCTGATGATTACAATTTGTTGGCTGTCATTGGGAATTGAGTTTAGCCTGTTTAAGTAAATTTAATTATACGTGTAGTTACACGTCCCACTGCTGGGCACAGGCCTCCCTCTTTAACAAAAATAAAGATAATTCAATCGTTTATGTTCTTATCAAATATACATGGATTTATATACAATAGTCGTAAGACAGTATAAGGCTGACTTTTTTCCTGGCTGACTAACGAGCACTCAGTCTACCTGATGGTAAGTAGATGCTGTGGCCCATGAACATCTACATTTATACTCGATTAAGATTCGAAATGCTAATGCGTTGTTAGTCCTGAGCACTAAGATGGAATTCAATGTTTCCAGTAAAAAGGGTCTCCGGTTCTCCACAATCAACGTACGAAACACAACAACATAAAACTGCTATTTTACGCTAATATTCTGAGAGAGCGTGGTCCTACCCCGATCGAGCCAAAGTCCACCCAAATAATAGCTGCAGCTTGCTTTACCATTTATAAATGTCTTCACATTATGTCTTCAAAATATATATTTTTTTAACTTTTCAGACAATCAGGTTTCCTAGCGTTGTTTTATTTCACTGCCAAGTACGTGTTAAATTAGCACTGAAAATTGCAACTAACAATTTCATTTGAGCCAAAAAGGAACAAATCCGAGTTTCTCGCGTACTGTGAATTTTACAGCGAGCGCTTAGTCCCATGAGTTACTACGACTCTCAAGACTCAGTCTGCTTGTTTTTCATTAATTCGATATAAGCCATATGGTTGAAAATTAAAATCCATTTCCAAAAATTGCGATCAGCTTCCAGGTAAAATTCACTTTGGTGGGCGTTAATAAAATTTGCATTTCATTAATTTCATAAATTATAAAATGCAAAAAGTGTGAAAATGTATGTGATAAATATAAATTGAATTACTGGTGTGTTATGATGGCGATCATTTCGGTGATATTTTTGCTGTTAACTGGGATGATGAATTACTATGGTAAGAAGTTGTACATGGACAGCATCCACATCCGTAACTATTAGCAGACGAAACTTGACGAGAGACGAGACTTGTGTTTACAAGTCCGCGGCACTAAATACTTCACACTTCGCAGTAGTTATTGAACGGGAAAATGGAGCGGGTGTTAATAACCTGTAAATGTTTTCAAAATATACTTTATTCGTCAAAATGTTTTTTCGCTTAATGTTTTCTAACGTGCTGTGGTGGTGTAAATTTATCCACTACCTCAAATCGTCCCGTAGGTATTGTAAAAGGAGACAAAGAGAAACAAACCTGGAGATGAGCAGCAGCGTCTTACTAATAACAACAAACAAATGATCTGCGGTTGCTAACTCGCCTTCTAAGTGTAGCATGGTGGCTATCCGCTCTATAAGGCAATCTATGGGGAAGGCGTGTGCTTAGCAGGGGATTTTGTTAGACTGTAACCGTAATGGTAACTGTTTGTTAACGGCGTTTATTTACCGCTGAGCTTGCTAAAATTTACACTTGAAATTGCTCTACGGAATTCCAATAGCGACAGCGAGGTTTGAACTTGAAAAACTGTGGCTTAATAGATTACGAAGAATAGTAAAAATGGTAGAAAAGGAGACAAGGTCGAAGACAAACTCTCCTGTATGATTCGTAGAAGCTGTGACCAATAGACATCTACATCTATCCTTGATTATAATTCGAAATGCACATGCGCGATATAATATAGACAACTGAGGATCACCACCAGTTTCCTTAGTTATGATAATATTTCATCCCGGTATTCTGTGCTCTTGTGGTCCTCAGGGTCATTATACGCTGGAGTGTGACTCTACCAAATACGTAGGTTACTCAATAAGTTTTGAGATATACAAAAAGTATTCTAGATACTATTAATATTTATTTTACATCCTTTCAAAATATTCTCCATCATGCTCTATACAAAGTTCCATTCGCCTAAACCAATTTTGAAAACACTTTTGCCAGTCTTGATCTGACAGGTCGGGAGTCGCTTCTCCTTAGGCAGCCACGGCTTCTTCGGCGCTTGAAATAAAGTTGCCTTTTATTTTTTCTTTGACTCTTGGGAACAAAAAGAAATCACAAGAAGCTGAATCAGGGCTGTAGGGTGGGTAATCTAGAGTTTTAACACCAGACTCCTCAATAAATACTTTTGTTCTAAGGGAGGTATGTGTAGGCGTTATCGTGATGCAGCATGATTCCTCGAAGCCCGGTCTTTGTTCTTCTCTCCCGCACAGCTTGAAAAGCTTTAGGTAATTACTAACCTACAATTTTCCAGCATTGACGTCGACAAATGTCCGCTCCGCGAAAAAGAACTAGCCATCATTTTTTTTTGCTGACGTTGCGAGATCTTTACAGTTTTGGTCGGTCTGAGTAGACCCATACCGATGATTGCCTTTTATTTTCCGAATCATATTGATAGATTCATGTCTGGTCACCAGAAATGATTTCTGAAACATGCCTGGATGCCCCTTTGTCAAAACGTAGACTCATTTCATGGCACCAATCCACACGAGTCTGTTTTTCGCTTTCGGAGAGCAAACGAGGAATCCATCGACAACAAAGCTTCCTCACTCCAAGATGTTGAAGTAAGATGGTATGAATTCTCCCCGAACTAATACCTACAAGCTTTTCGATGTCCGTATAATATGTGATTCGTGGGTCTTCTCGCACCAACATTTCAGCAGTCCATACATTTTCTGCCGTTACTGCTATTTGTAGGATCCTGGTTCTTTAGTCATCTTTAAGACTAATTTTACCCCTTTTCAATTCTGCAAACCACCTAAAAACTGTTGCGCGTGATAGAGCTGAGTAACCGTTGTAAACTTAAGGCTCTTCGCACACGAGTCGTAAGCGTATCGTTATGACGCAACGCGTACGAGACCTGCAGTGCACTACAAACCAATCGTCAAGTAGACGTATCGTTTTATAAGATCTAAGTTGAAATCATGGCGTCAACGGTACCAGATGTGTTGGGTGAATTTACAGATTATCTTACTTTCTCTTTAGATGAAGAGGATTTTTTATTGTTTGATTATGTAAGAAGAAGAAAGCGATATTTATGACGATATTTCTGCCCAAGCTTTATCCGTTACATCTTTCCTTGAATATTCACTTAATGATTGATTATATAGATAAGGGAACGCTTCACCTAGTTTCACGAATTCAATCACTTTTCAGTCCTATTCATAGCTATTGAAATTAAAAGTCGTAAGAAGTTACAAAAATTAAAATTCAGTTAAATTTTTAAAGAAATGAATGAACAGTTAATTTTTACGCTTCCTTTTTTGCGCCAGTATACTACGACTATCGTAATGACAATAAACATCTCCTACGATTCGCTGCAGCACCGCTTCGTGTGCGGACTTGTTTGAACATGTACGCGCTCGTATTGCTCTCGTCCTACGCGCATATGACGATACGCTTACGATACAACGCCGTGTGCGAAGGGGCTAAGTCTTTTCGCAAGTCGTAAGCGTAGTCGTATCGTAAGCGTATCGTTACGACGCAACGCGTACGAGACCTGCAGTGTTCTACAAACGAATCGTCGCGTAGATGTATCGTTTTGTAAGATCTCAGTTGAAATCATGGCGTCTACGGTACCAGATGTGTTGGGTGAATTTATAGATTATCTTACTTTCTTTTTAGATGAAGAGAATTTTTTATTGTTTGATTATGTAAGATGGTAGATAGTGATATTTAATCACTTTTTCAATCCTATTCATACCTATTGAAATTAAAAGTCGAAAGAAGTAAAAAATTTAAATTCAGTTAAATTTTTAAAGAAATTAATGAAGCTTTGTTACGCCAGTGCACTACGACTATCTTAACGACAGTAGACACCTCCTACGATTCGTTTCAGCACCGCTTCGTATGCCGACTTGTTTGAACATGGACGCGCTCGTATTGCTCTCGTCCTACGCGCGTATTGCGATACGCTTACGATACGACGCCGTGTGCGAAGGGGCTAAGTGTTCGGCTACACAAACGTTAAAATCATAATATATCATAGCGCGCCAATGTTCACGGTTAAGATCCATCGTTTTAAATAAAAAGTGCGGGAAGCGTTGCAGGAAAATTAATGGAACTTAGTTTTTTTTTTAATATTGAGCAATTGGCTTATGGGGTTCTATTTTTAAATAAATTTGCTTTTTAGAAACATATAACACGGGTGCGTTCCATTTATAAATTTTCAGCATCTCAAAACTTATCGAGTGACCTACGTATAAATTTATTGGAATTAATCAAGAATAAATAATACCCAACAATATTTCATTTTAAACATAAAAATTCTTTATGTTTTCGTTTATCAAATATCAACATTTTATTTTAATTTACAGGATATCGAAATGTTTTTCCTATAGGAGAAATAAAAGCAAAACACACAACGGAGGTGTCGTCATTTTGTCATTTTAGTTTAAAACACTACACCCATAGGTGATCAAATCATGCTTCATAATTCATTTACAAAAACATAAAATTAAAGCTAATATTATGTGTGCTGTTAACTCGAGCAGACCATTACCGAAATGTGAAAAATAGCATCTGTTCATGAGTGTTACGAGTAAACGGCCCGCCGCAAACCATTGCCTATAACCATCCTAATAATTAATATCTTTCAAACCGAATTTTGATCACGGAGTCCAAATACTTGCTTTTGCTGAAAGTTGCAATTAACAATTTCATTGGTGCCGTCGAGGATGGAACTCAGGTTGTTCGCGTACCGTGGCTTAGCCCTACCATACCTCATATATAAGAATAGTGTCTGATTATTGACTCGAAGATGTAGATTATAAGAATTAAAACTGATTTAGCTTGTGTGCCTGCGGTGCAGAGAATGCACTGAAAATGTAGCGATGTTTTTTCCGAATTGGAAATCAGTTCTCTTTTTAAAACTTTTCCTCGAAATTTCTGTATTCACTACCTTACAGAAATTTTACCAAAACTGGGATTCTATTTGCTTTCGTATCCAAATTCGACTCATACAAAATATCTCGCCTTTGAAATTCATTTTTAGATGAAAATCCCAAGCGGCAGCCGTAGCACACTATATGCAGCGGCAGTCGAATGAATAATGTACGTCTGTTGAGCCGGGTAATCTACTACGCTTAGGGACTAGAAGCAATTGGCACAAATGTAACGGAAAATAACTTTTTGCTACTTACGAAGTTAGAATAATGTTACAACTCAATGCTTCTTGGAATAGATGTGCTCCGAAAACCCGCGTAGAAATGAAATAATACTTATTTTCAGAAGTACTTAGGACATTCGTATTCTACGTTTTAATGCTAGCAGACACATTCTTGGAAATGTCTATGTCCTTGATAAGGCTTTTGATGTCAGTATAATGAAGATAAATTTTAATTATGTAACGATAAATAATATTCTTGCAATAATTTTTGAAAATCATTATTGAATAAACATTTGATTAAGCTTCGTACCCTGCCACCACCAATAAGATTCCTAATTAGAATTTTAAGTGTTGATTTACCACGTGCTCTTGTTTTTCATGGGCGGCGGTAATCACTTACCATCCGGTGAGCCGAATGCTCGTTTGCCCCCTCTCCTATAAAAAAAATCTCCTCAGTTTCAGGACACTCCCATTCTTGCCTCAGCCAGTATCGGAATCCTCAACGTCAACATATCGAATGACGTACCATTAGCAAGAAAAGTCTAAATTGGCCTCTAAAAAGCTTGGAATTCTCAGCAGAAGTTCTCCAGGTTATGCTGTTGTTCATAAGCGGCGGTTGACAATTACCGTCAGGTGAGCCGCATGCTATTCTATAAAAATAAACCTATTGTACTAAGTAAAACTTCCTTTCTACTTGACCGGATGTTCAATAAGATTGGGACAAAGAGAAAAATATTATATTTTGCGGCGCTCTTTTTGCTTACCTAAATTATGAAAATGGAAATTTTAAAACTATTGTTATATTTTTTGTAACAATCAAAATTGTAACAATAAAAATTTGTGAGATCAATCAAGGTGGAGTCATTTAGATTCTTCAATATAATCATCAATAACCATTTATTTGAAGATATAGCTTAGATCACTACTGGTATTACTTTGTTATCTGTTCGTGTAGCGCGTTTTTAATTAAGAGCCGTCTAGTCTAACATTTATGAAAATTTTTATAATTTTCCATAGATAAAAAGTTTTCCAAAGTATAGAAGTCAGCGAGGCCGCTCTAGTCGCCCTAACGTTCAACCGGAAAAAGTTTTAGGCGACTATGGTCGCCCGAACGTTTGAGTGGCTAACATTAACATTAAACAGACAAAATTTTTGCAAATGTTTATTAATTAATAGCACACAAATAATATTCTGCTGCTCGATCAAAAATCAAAAGTCTAAAGCGGTTATTATAAAAAAAAAAACTGAAATTATCAATAGTCTTAACGATTTAGTTTGAAATGCGCTGGCTTTGTTTATTTGCTGAAGAACGAAAGCATTAGGTGAGAAAAGAGCTAAAATTTTCACAAACAAGTGACGACAATGTACGCAGAACAGTTTATACCACATCTATGAGTAGTATACAATTCGACATGCATTTAGGGATTCAGCTTTGTGTACGAGAATGTTATTTGCAAGCGCCATGCTTAATCGCACACAGAACAAGTTAGTATAAGAAACACAAATAATTGCCTGCTGTACACAAATAATTGTAAATTAATAGAAATAAAGTAAATGTTCTATCGCGCAATGAAGTTCCTAGCGACTACTCTGTCATGAGTATACTCTATCATGAGTATACTCTATCATGATTTTTTAGCCAATTTTGTCAAATGTAGACGGATATTTAATTTATAATTAAACGAGTAACTCTGGGTTCTATCATGCGTTGACTAAAGGTGTTGAAATTTGTCCTTGAGATAAGAAGGAGTCAATGGATCATTTAAAATATCGGTAGTATAAATAGCTATACTAACATAAGTTTGGTATTAAAGAGAAGAAAATTTTATAAACGATAGAAAGAACTTAAAGCTCCAGTAACTTTACGACATATTTTAGAGACCTGGACCCTCAAAGTCAGATTACTATCAATATGGAGACTGAGCATGGAAACGATATCGAGCGATTATTATAAAAGATGAAAGATAGCCTCGCGCTATCAATTCTTCCAAGCATCCTTGAGCTACTTATAACCATCGCTTGGCATTTCGTAGGATTGACAGAAACTTCGAAGCGCATGGACCAATCATGGACGGACTTAAGTGAATGTGATAGAGTTAATAATAGCAGAAAAGACTAACGGCGAAAGTATAACGCCTTGCGGTACGCCAGAAACAAGGTCAATCCTCTGTGAAGTCATTTGCCTCAGGTGGGTGGATTGCTGACATCCGCGAAGATAAGATGAGAACCACTCCAGGACTAACGGTGCAAACTTGAGATAGGAAAAGATAGAAGAAAGTATATCATGGTCAACTGTGTTAAAAGCGTTAGAAAATTCAACGAGCACCACCACTGTAACTTTCTTCTTTTCCATAATTTCTCTAATATCCTCGGTTATTTTAAGAACAGCAGTTGTGATGCTGTGACCAGGACGTAACCCGAACTGAAAAGCACTTACTCATCAGGTTAAAACTAAATATGAAATTGGAGATTTGCTTATGAACACAGGCTTCCAAAACCTTATATAGGAAAGGTAAAATTGATATTGGACGAAAGTGGCTAGGAAGTGTAGGATTAGATACTTTAGGGAGGCGTCTTACGAAAGTTTTTTCCACTGTGTCAGATAGTGACCCGAATCAAAGGAAAAATTAACAATGTGTGAGAGCGGGAAGAAGGTATTCTAATATATTGGCAATCATGACCCTAGTTATATCATCGCAACCGACAACCTTGGATTTATTTTATTATCATTATGATTTATTCATTATTCATTTTGTTAGCACATTTAAAACTAGGGGCAGGTAAGTAAATTTATAGAATACAAAAATTATTATACATTACCAAAATTATAATTTATTATTAAACATACTGGGCCTGGAACCCATATGCACTGTGTTGCAGTGCCTCATCACAGGGCAATCTTGCCTTCCATATATGGAAACTAGGAGGCTGTTGGTGCTGACTCGCTCGCGATGAATCACGGAGGCTATTCAAAGCTGTCCACGCGTGCCTCGGCAAACATGCGTGATGCGCTGAAAAAGCGTGGCGGCCTCATCAACATCCTGAATCCATTGTTGTATTGAATACGCAGCGCATTGAGAGTTCGGCAAGTATATTTTTTCCAGAGACTGCAGGTGTAGAATGTATGACAGTAAGCTTTGAATAATGTTGTCTTAACTTCATCCGTACACCTTACAAACCTGCGGGCAAGCATATTACACCTCACTACCAACGCTCTACGTTCCTGTTCAACATCGTAATCATCAGAGAGATCCTGGGCGACACAGTGTCCCAGATATCCGAATTTGGTGACTGTATTCAGTGTAACTCTTCCAAGTCCAACATGAGGAACAGAATTAAGGTTTTTATTTCTAGCGTTAAAAACGAGTACTACTAACTATATCTTTATTTATAGGAGAGGGGGCAATCGAGCATACGGCTCACCTGATGGTAAAGGAATTTCAGGTGCTTTGCCGTCCGTTATCTGAGACCGTGAGTCGCCGCGTACCTTTCACAGATCACTAGCGTATTGAGGGCCCTGATAGATGTGCTCAGCAAAACCATGTCGTCGGCATAGCTTATATTATTAACAAAATGACGATCGAAAATGATTATCGATTCAGCAACAGACTGTGGCAACACTGAGCTCAATGATCAAACTGTTGACGTATAGGTTGAAGAATTGAGGGGAGCTAAGGCCACCCTGCCTCACCCCGTACTCCAACCTGTACTCCGACGGGTATGAGCCCACCCACTTCACACAGTTGGTTTTGTTGTGTTACCAATATTTGAATTCCCGATTATATCCCATAAAACGTTGTACGAAACCAGGTCAAACGCCTTCCAAAAGTCCAAAAAACACGCATAAACCAGTGTTTTTCGCGTATTGAAATACCGGACAGTATGTCTGAGTCGCAGTATGGCAGTTTCAGGTTAAAGCCCCGGCCTGAAACCGAACTGAGCCTCATCAAACTGTCATCAGAAAGTGTGGGCTGAGTTGCTGGTCAAGCAAACCGTCCAGCACCTTTGCAGTTACAGTAGCCAAAGATATTGGGCGATAATTGTACCCAGCGGAGGCATCACTAGTCTTCTTTTTTAATATTGGTACAACTATTGTTTTTATAAGCTCTCCAGGTAAGTATGTATGAGCTAGGTATAAGTTAAACAACAAAGTTAACACCCTCGGCAAATGCTCACCCGCATGCTGCAAGTGCTTAATGCTGAAGTTGTCATGACCAGGAGACCCTAGTCATTCCATTTATTACACTAGCTATATTCTCAGTTTTAATTCTATGATATTTTCTACTTAATTTTTCGGAATTGAGTACTTGCTGCGTCGCAACAATTGAGGACTTTACCTTAAAATATCTTTAAATAATTGAGCTATCTTACCTGGCTCACGTTGAACCTAGACGCTAGCTGGGACACATAATTCAGTATTAAAGTTTTTTCTATATTTCCAGAATGCCCTGAAGTCTTTCAACTTATGATGTTTGACCAAAATGTCCTGTTTGATTTGTTTTGTTTGTCATTATCTTGACACAACTTTAGTCGAGACTTAAAACGCTTACTGCTCTCACACATATTTTCATACAAAGTGCCAGATGTAGGTTTGCCATGTAGAATACACATCTGGTAACAAATTCGAGCTTCATTATATATTTCCCTTACATGCCTGTTCTATCCCGCTATATTTTTCCTTTTACTACAACAATTTACTTTATAACTATCTGCTGCAGCTTCCCTTAATATGTTAACAATAGAGCTATATAAAATATCAAAATATACTTTATACTCCATACTACTACATATTTGATCAGCGCTACATCTAAATACATCTGAGAGATCGATAGCTTCTAATTTACTTTTACAAATATCGTAATTATGATTTATTTGTTCGCTTTTCCTCTTCCCCCATCTTATCATATTACAAGTATATGGTCGAATTATCAAATGGAAGATGATCCGACCATTATACGTCATAGTTAACCTTAACTTCATTAACACATTGCCAAGCTGTCTCAGTAGTAAGACAATGATCAAGATTATACGTGGTAGAGCCATGCTGCAGCTATATTAATAGTATAGTTGTAGCACGAATGGGTCAGCTCGACCGGGACCACGCTCTCACAGAATACCAACGTGAAATAGGAGCTTAATGCTGCTGTGTTTCGTATGGTGAGTGTAGAGAACCGGAGACCCTTTTTACTGAAAAAGATGCATTCTATCATAGTCCTTACGGTTGACAACGCATCTGCATTTTAAATCGTAAACGAAGATAGATGTGGATGTCTATGGGCCACAGCAACCACTTACCATCAGGTGGACTGTGTGCTCGTTTGTCACCCTCATTCTATAAAAATAGCCATCGCATACATTTATGCACTACACTAACATAAGTGTGAGTCATCATCATCATCATTACAGCCCTTCACAAGTCCACTGCTGAACAAAGGCCTCCCCCAAGGAATGCCACAAAGCACGTTCCTTAACCACCTGCATCCATCGACTTCCTGCATATCTTACCAGGTCGTCACTCCATCTAGTGGGGGGACGCCCTGCACTTCACCTGCCGGTACGAGGCTGGATCGGTTGTCGGTTCTTCGAACTATATGGCCGGCCCATTGCCACTCCAGCTTACTTATCCGTTGGGCTATATCGGTCACTGTGGTGCTACTGCGGATATCCTAATTTCTAATTTTATCACGCAGAGAAACTCCGAGCATAGCCCTCTCCATAGTTCGCTGAGCGACCTTGAGCTTCCTCATCCGGCTAGCAGTGAAGCACCACGTCTCAGTTCCATATTATGTCATCACTGGCAACACGCACTAATTGTACAGTCTCGTTTTCAAATTTTGAGGTATACCTGACGAGAAGATGTGCCGTAATTTTCCGAACGCTGCCCATTCGAATTCAATCCGTATTGACCTCTCGGTCGAAATTGGACTTATCTAGTCGGACTATTGGTCCCAGGTAAACATACTCGTCAACAACTTCGAGCTTAGTGCTCCCAACAACTACCAGCATAGTTGTGAGATGGACATTAAACACGATCTTTGTTTTGTCCATGTTCATCTTAAGACTTATCCGTTGGGTCATTGAGCATAGTGCTTAGGTCCTCCAGCGATTCTGCCATAAGGTCTATATCGTCGGCAAATCCAAGGTGATTGATGTACTCGCCATTGATGTTGATACCGTATCCTTTCCAGTCCAGAAGCTTCAAATGCAGCGGTGAAGAGTTTCGGGGATATGACGTCAGCCTGTCTTACACCTCTCTGCAATTGTATAGGTTTCGTACTCTGGTTCTGTACTCAGGTAGCCATCGTAGCCCTACTGTACAAGCACTTCAACATTTCGATATACCGACAGTCAACTTGGCACCGCTGAAGGGACTGCAGAATCGCCTGAATTTCGACGGAATCAAAGGCTTTCTCATAGTCCACATACGCCAGACATAGTGGCAAATTGTACTCCTAGTCCGTAGTCTATGGTACTAAAGCCTTTTCGGAAACCGGCTTGTTCGGGAGGCTGGAATTCGACAAGTCTGCGCGCGAGACGATTTGTAATGACTCTCGAAAACAGCACGTAGACGCGGCCCAGAAGAGAAATTGGTCTGTAGTTCTTCGAGAGAGCGTTGTCGCCTTTCTTGAAGAACAATACCACCGCACTTCTGTTCCACGCCTCCAGTGTAATGCCACCATTGAAGACGGAATTAAAGAGCTTTTGAAGGACTTTCAGTACCGGTTTTCTACCCTGTTTCAGAAGCTCCGCTGCAATTCCATTTTCGCCCGGGAACTTGCCGTTTTTAAGGTGCTGGAGAGCCATTCTAATCTTGCTCAGACTGACGTCCGGGATATCATCGGAATAATGTCGGATAAGATTCGCACTTGATGATGTGTACAGCTGCCCATAAAACCTCTCAATCTTACTCAAAATCTCCGGTGTACCAGAAATAACGCTGCCACACTCGGTCTTCAGCTTCGACAGTTGGCTCTTTCTGGCAGAGAGATCTCTAGCAAAGACTTTGGAGCCCTGGTTCCGCTCGATCGCTTCTTCAATACAAGCTGTATTGCTATTCTCATAAAAATGCTGCTGCCCATCCTCTATCTCAGTTTCCCTCTGTCACCTTTTACGACACCCACGGGAAGACATGGGGTAGTGAGTATTCTTTCCCGCCGTTACACGGGGAATAAGTGTGAGTATTAGAAGTTAATTCCAACTTGATCACGTCTGCACAGAGCCAACTTTGCTCTTCACAAAAATTCATTAGTTCCGTGAAAACCTGTTCTTTTGGATGAGTATTAAAATCACCGATAATGAAAGCAGATTCTATTCCACTACTTTCAATCACGGCATTAAATTTATCTAAAACCTCTGTAAACTCACTCAAATTATCTATACTATCTACCGAAGTATACACAGAAAACACTAATGAACATCGACCTTTCACACTCAATCATTGTCTTCCGTGCTTCTTCAGTCTTCCAAGGAGCTGGTGGACGTTTAATAAAAATAAAAGACAATTCTTATACCGATAGTTTCAATATTAGCAATATTTCTTAGTCTTTTCTTCGCATATATAGGATATAAAGGCGAGAATATGAAATATGAAAAGGCGTCGCATAAGATATAGAAGACAGATATTCGAAATGGAAAGCATTCGTCACTGTGAAAAGATAGATACGTGTCTTTTATTACATATGTGCATCGATCCCTTTCATTCATTCGTACTATATAACAATAAATTTAGGTTAAGTATCGAATTCCCGTGATCTTACTACGAATAACTGATATCGGGTTGAAGTTCTTTAAATTCTCATAATATTAAGAATTTCAAAATTATGCTGAAAATGCAATTTCGATAAGTTCGAGAATATTTTTTAAACTTACTTTATTGTCTTGAATTTTTTTGAAGGGCAGGTTAGAATTAGTTTCTACATACTAGAGCGACATACTCGTAGCAGCTGTATTATAATTGCTCAGTCAGTTCGATCTGGGAAGGACTACGGTCGCACATAATACGCTGATATTCTATGTTAAATTACTAGCCGATTAAAATAAAGAAGGAAGTTGGTCTAGTGGTCGTAACAGCGATTGCTGTTCATAGGGTCCCAGGTTCGAACCCCGCGCCGGGCCCAAGTCAGTTTATAAGGTTTTTTGTCAAGAAATTCCCAGTAACAGCCCAGAGTCAAAAGAAGTACATAAAGCAACGTTTTGCATCTGATATTTCTTAAATCGTGTTAGATTTCCCTCCCATCGGACTATGAGAGTGAGGGAATAGAGATTTCAACTGTGCTTTTGCACCATAATCCTGTCCTGCGAAAATTTTAGCTAGTTTACTAATAGTTAGATATAATAGTTAGACGGAAATACGATGTATAGTACATCAAAGTATATTAGAAAATATAAGCAGTATGATTGTTCTGTGTCATGTATTGGCAATGAAACTTTTTACTTCGTTTTAAGTTCTTCAAAGACACAAATGATAGCGTTCGTCTTTTTTTGGTCACGTTCGAAAATGTAAAAATATGTGAAAACAAAAAAGCAAACGTATAATTTGAGCCAGACGTCTTGATCCTAGAAATTTAAATGAAATTTACAATAACTATGCATGAGCGACGCGCCTAATGTCATTTCTGCGGTTTCGTATGAATGTAAAAAGAATATACACTTTTCACTACCTTGCGTTTCTTTAGTCTTTCAAGAAGAAATATTTCGACAGTGTAATAATTTTTATTTACAAAGTGGTGGGTTTATTTTTCAGTGTGATAAGGCGTATCTCACAAAAATAATAAAAATGTTTTTCAGACGGAATGTCGGTCATAACGGCCAGTCTCACCGGGGTCTAGCCATCTGCGCAGGATGGGATTATATTGCTCGAGTGTATACGTTAATACAGGTGCTCTCTCTATTCCCTCACTCTCATAGTTACCTCTATCAATTACATTTATCTATCTCACCTCTTTTAGTGACCAACGACAAACGTATTACGTGCTTTCGGAGGCATGGGGTGAAATACCACCAACTTGGGGACTTTAGGCTTCTTCTGAGATTTTCTTGACACTAAAAGTCAATATTTGTTTTACGACTGACCTGGGATTCGAAACCGGAACTACGTGATTACCAGTCATATTTACGACCACTACACCAGTCGCGATCCGCATATTCTGTTTACATTTACTATATCTTTTCTTACCAGTTCTCATCCTCTCTCTTGATTGTTCAACCTGAGTCTTAAAAGCTGGGTCTAAGTATTTAATTCAGATTATAAATAGAGGCATAATCGGTTATTATTTTTATTTTATTTTATTGATGGTAGTAAAACACACTACGTGAATTAAAATTACGCGTTGATCAGAGCTAATAAATAAAAACTTCAGCTACACTAAGCAATAATATATAATAATTGTACTGTTGTAAAATTGTTAACAATCTTCTTTATTCGTAATGGAATAGCTTTCCTGGTTACGAGGTCTTATTTAAATACAAATTCCAGTTTACTGCACTAAGATAGTAGCTAACACTGCAGCAATGGTGCATTAAATGTGGGTTTTACATAATAATTCGTCTTTTAATGTATTGTGTTAAAGTCGTGAGCTTCGAAATTATGGAGAGAAAATAATTTGGAGTCTAATTATGTTAATATCGAGTCCGTGGTATCTAAGAATCTTTCCGTTAATTTCATAGTACGCAAAGAACTCAGGTTCAATACTCAGCGGAAATAATGAAATAGTTAATAATAATTTTAACTTTATTTACCGATACGGGGCTGTGGTATTTCGTTTCCATCGGTTTTTTTTATAGGATAGGGCGACAAACGAGCACTCAGTCCACCTGATGGTAAGTAGCTGCTGTGACCCATAGACATCTACATTTATCCTCAATAAATTATCAAAATGCAGATGCGTCGTCATCCGTGAGGACTAACATGGAATGCTTCTTTTCCAGTAAAATGGGTCTCCGGTTCACTACACTCACCATACGAAACACAGCAGTGTCAAGCTGCCATCTTAGGCTGGTATTCTTTTTTTTATAGGAGAGGGGGGCAAACTAGCATGTAGCTTACCTGATGGTAAGTGACTACCTTCGCCCATGAACAACCGCAACACTAGAGGAACCAGTGGAATTGCAGATGCGTTACCGGCCTTTTAAAAAGGAGTGGGCTCTTTTTTTGAAGGTCCGTAAGTCGTATCGGTTCGGAAAAATCGCTGATGGTAAACTATTCCACAAGGAATTTGTGCGAGGAAGAAAACATCTTTTAAATTGCACAGTGGTGGACTGCCAATCATCCAGATGATTTGGATTGTATCGGGAGTTCTGCCGCGATGTGCTTTCGTGAAATTTGGCGGCTGGGATTAATCCAAACAATTCCTCAGAGCTCTGCCCGTGGTAAATTCGAAAGAAAATGCAAAGAGATGCAACATCTCTTCGCAGTGCCAATGAATCGAGCCAATCGGAAAGGACTCGGTCGTTGACAATTCGAGCCGCTCGGCGCTGGATGCGGTCAAGTGGAAGGAGCTGGCCCTGGGGAGCCCCAGCCAAGAGATGGAAACAGTATTCCATATGAGGCCGAACCTGCGCCCTGTAAAGTGACAGGCGCTGTGCCGGCACGGAATACTGTCCCGCTCTGCTGAGCACGCCAAAATTTTTAGAGGCCAATTTGGCCTTCTCTTCCAAGTGACCACGAAATTGCACGTCACTCGATATGTCGACGCCGATGAGGCAACAAGGGGAGTGCCTTGAAACTGAGGAGATACGACAAAGGGGTTCTTATTAGCGGTGACCGCGCAAACTTGTGTCTTCTGAAGATTAAACTGGACTAGATTTAGTTGCCCCCAATCCGAGACTTTGTTTAGCAGAGACTCGATTTCAGACACATGTTTTTTCCGGTACTCGGCGACGTTTTCCCGAGAAAATATTGGCACGGCCGGTGTATAGAGCATCACCAGTGCTGTCATCCGCATAGCAGTGAATGCTACCAGTTTGCAATATATCATTGATAAGCTGAAGAAACAGTGTTGGTGATAGCACGCAGCCTTGTGGAAAACCAGCGTTAATAGGCTTGTAGTCAGAGCATGCACCGTCTACAACGACCTTAATGCTCCGATCTGCAAGAAACCTGGTGATCTAATTGCACAATTTCTCGGGAAGCCCATAGGAAGGGAGCTTCGAAAGAAGCGCTTTGTGCCAAACCCGATCGAAGGCCTTCGCAATGTCCAAACTAACGGCCAATGCCTCCCCCTTGGACTCTACTGCCTCCGCCTATCTAAGGCTGAAGTAGACCAGAAGATCCCCAACTGATCGACACCGAAGAAAACAGTATTGGCGGTCACTAATCAGTTGGTGATCCTCAAGGTGACGCATGAGGTGGCAGTTTATAACGGAATCCATTATTTTGGAGAACAAGTGGGTGATGGCGATAGGCCTGTAGTTGGACGGGTCTGAGCGGTCGCATTTTTAGGAATCGGGTGGACAAAAGCTGTCTTCCATGATTTCGGGATTACCTCTCGAAAGTAGGAGTACCGGAAAAGACGCGTTAGAAACGGTGCCAACTCTGGAGCACACGTCCACAGCACAATTGGGGGATTCCGTCAGGTCCACTCGACTTGTGGATGTCCAGGGAGAGGAGTGTTTTGCGGACCGATCGCTGTGAGAAGGCTGAGATCTGCCTCCGATGGGTACCACAGATGATGGAATAAATAGTTCCATTCCTTGTCCACATCAGTGATAGAGTCAGCAACAGCGCTGGGATCATCCGGTGAGAGATTTTTAATATTCGTTACGGATTTTAACATGCAGAGAAAATACAAGCATAGCCCTCTCTACAGCTGAGCGACCGGTTGAAGACCCAAAAAAAGTAATAGAGAATGAATCTTTTTTTTTTTTTATAGGAGAGGGGGCAAACGAGCATGCGGCTCACCTGATGGTAAGTGACTACCGCCGCCCATGAACAACCGCAACACAAGGGGAATTGCAGATACGTCGCCGGCCTTTTAAAAAGGAGTAGGCTCTTTTCTTGAAGGTCCCTAAGTCGTATCGGTCCGGAAAAATCGCTGGTGGTAAACTATTCCACAAGGAAGTTGTGCGAGGAAGAAAACATCTTCTAAATCGCACAGTGGTGGACCGCCAATCATCCAGATGGTGTGGATGGTATCGGGAGTTCTGCCGCGATGTGCGTTCGTGAAATTTGGCGGCTGGGATTAATCCGAACAATTCCTCAGAGCACTCCCCATGGTAAATGCGAAAGAAAATGCTAAGAGATGCAACATCTCTTCGTAGTGCCAATGAGTCGAGCCGATCGGAAAGGACTCGGTCGTCGACGATTCGAGCCGCTCTGCGCTGGATGCGGTCAAGTGGAAGAAGCTGGCACTGGGGAGCCCCAGCCCAAAGATGGGAACAGTATTCCATGTGAGGCCGAACCTGCGCCTTGTAAAGTTGCACGCGTTGAGCCGGCATGAAATACTGTCCCGCTCTGCTGAGCACGCCAAGCTTTTTAGAGGCCAATTTGGCCTTTTCTTCCAAGTGACCACGAAACTGCACGCTACTCGATATGTCGACGCCAAGGATTCCGATACTGGCTGAGGCAACAAACCTTGAAACTGAGGAGATACGACAAAGGGGTTCTTTTTAGCGGTAAACGCGCAAACTTGTGTCTTCTGAGGATTAAACTGGACTAGATTTAGTCGCCCCCAATCCGAGACTTTGTCCAGCAAAGACTCGACTTCAGACACAAGTTTGTTCCGGTCCTAACTTTAGACATTTAAATATTCACTTCAGTGCTACATATAATATGATAAAAGGTTGAATTTATAATTAAAAAGCGTCAAAGAAATAAATTACATTCTTAATTACTTCGTTTGTTCATTTTCACGTCCCATTGAGGTCCCTCAAAGGGGAAACAATATTTTCCGGAAAGGGGCGTGTCGACCGGCAGCTTTGTTTAGAAAGTGTCATTAGCAAATGTCAGCGGGTTACTTACGGCTCTGCTTTAGTCCACTGCCGATCAATTATCTGAATTGTGCTTCAGAGCCGTAAGCAATACGAGTAATTTTTTAACGTTTACCAAAAACGATTTTACAGAATTTATTTTCTTATGATAATAAAAGTAAATATTTTCTGAAAATAGACAAATATTTTCTTACGAATAAACCAATGTTTACTTAAACCTAATTTGACTGGAACACTGTTAAAACATAGTGATTGTATCATAGATAACACAAAGACTCTGTGTTTGAGTCTAGCGTTAGGTTAGAATTTTTTTTATTAGAATCTTAGTATCATACATAACTAAAAGTTTCTTATCCCGTCTAACAACAAACTGCCCGTTGATGTTAAGCAAGCAACAGCCGAAATATGACAACATTATTCACCGACTAATTTATTTTATATAACTGTATATATTGTCACTATTTAGGTGTTTATGTGATATAAGCATTCTGCAGCTATATTACAGTTGTTGCACGGATGGGTTGGCCCCAACGGGGGAGAACCACGCTCTTACAAAGTATCAGTGTACACTAGCGGCTCAATGTTACTGCATTTTTTTTCGTGAGCATACAGAACCAGGTACCCATTTTTGGTAACTAGGCATTCCGTCTTAGTTCCAGGTGACAAAACATCTGTCTCTTGATTCCTAATTAAATGTAGATGTCTAATGGCTCGGCATCCACTCAGCATCATGTGGACTGTGTGCTAGTTTAACATCCTTACTTTTTTAAGAATAAAAACATTGCGGTTTAAGTTTAAATATGCGCTTAAATTGCAATAAACATATTCATTTGTACCCGTAGGGATCAAACGCAGTTTACTCGCATACTGTTAGATTCATTCCCTTAGCCCCTGATTTACCACGTGCTCGGTGGTTAAGGAAAACCCAGTGATAAAATGTATGTTTAAAAATTAAAAAATATTTTTCGAATACATGTGAAGTTCGCCAACAAGCATTGGGGCAGCGCGGCTCAAATTTCCTTGCCTAAATAATTTCAGAAATGAGAGGACACTTGTGCCCAGCCGTGGGGCGTATAAAAGCTGTAATTTTATTAAGCTTATATAACAAACAAGCACACAGACTACCTGATAGTAAGTGGTTGCTGTGGCCCATAGACATCTACATTTATCCTCGTTTGCGAATCAAAATGCAGAGGCGTTGTCACTCATGAGGACTAAGATGGAATGCGTCTTTTCCAGTAAAAGGGGTCTCCGATTCTCTACACTCACCATACGAAACACAGCAGTGTTAAGCTGCTATTTTACGCTGGTATTCTGTGAGAGCGTGGTCCTTCGCTGTCGAGCCGACCCATTCAGGCTACAACTAAACTACTCATATAGCTGCAGCATGTCTCCACCACGTATAAAGTTGTAGTATGTGAGGCTTTGCTGACTGACTTAGCTCATCGCGCTTTGGCATCTTCGTTTGCATCACCACTCACCATCAGTTGAAATAGTAATCAATCACTGGCTGATAATAGTTAGAAAAAGAATATTGAACATCATTATATCATGTAAATTAATATTACGTAGGTACTTACAACATAAAATATCTAAAGTAAATGTAGCTGCCATTTTGTTTCGAAATATAGAGGGGTAAAATTTATTCTAAACTGTTATGCAACATCTCCTTACCTAACATTTGCTTCACGCTTAAATGTTTACTTGTGTATCTCAAGTTTTCTCAACATGTTTTCCTATGATCCGCTCAGTTTGCTTTGTTGTTCACTTGTACTGTAAGTATTTTTAGTTTAGTATTCAACGATATATTCAACTTATTCACTAAAGTAAAATATTTTTAGAATAGAAATTTATTGTACTCTACTCTATATTATGATATTTTTCAATATATAAGAACTATTTGCATAGATTTCTATATGTTTATATTTACACAATAATTTATTTGTTTATTATACATTTATATGTCTTGCACTTGCCGACATTTTTCTTTCGCCCTATACCTAAATTATAATATGTTGCATTTTTTGTTATACAAAAAATAAAATAAATAAACGAAATAATAAAATATAAAAGTTCAGCATTTTCATTATTTGAATGCTTGTGGCAGTATTGCATTCTTTAAGCGCAAAGCACGTAGGCTAGTAGAACATAGCGCCTTAAAATCAAGATTCCAACGTTTTGTCGCATAAAATCGTATCTAACAATTATTATATAACAATTAACAATATTGAACATATAAATGATATAAAAAGCACACTGTCAAAAAGATAAATGATTGTTGAACTTATTAATATATTTTTAAAACGATTAATTGCTATTTTTACATAAAAAAAGGGGTTTAGTGGCTTATGGTGTATATTTATCAAGTCCGCGTGGAGTGGTGAATAGACAACTTTTAAAAATATCAATTGTTTAACTCAATCTATTTTTTAATCTCTTCATCTATCATGTGGGAAGTCATGGAATGTAAATGGCAGTTTAGTTTTCTTTTGTTTAGTTATAATTAATTATTTTCGGCGTAGAAATCCGGAAATTATCGGTGTTTTAGCAGCCTTGTAAACATTTATTTTACTAAATAGACTATTTCAGTCACTTCGGCGTCAACCGCCGTCGTGAGTGGATTATTGTATAGGTTGTTTGCAGTGGCTCAAAAAGATCGCTGTACAAATACAAAATATTCGGAAAACCACATTTCATACATACTTGATTATATTTTTTCTGTGGTAGCAACCCGCCGGGTACCAGCTAGTCTACACTCTTATTACTATAATAATAATAATAATAATAAAGAGAAAAGATTTGTGTCTTTGTTTTTATTGAATAGGCTCCGAAACTACTGGATCGATTTGAAAAATTATTTCACCATTAGAATCCCACATTATCCCTTATGAATAAAGGCTATGTAATATTTTCAAAAAGTTAGGGATCCGTATGAAAACTTCGTTAATGTAACCCAAGGTGTGAAAAAAAAATACCAAAAAGAATCCTTATATCGCGTACGCTGCGGAAACTATTAATAATAGATCAAAGTATGTACTTCAGTTTTATTATAGAGGATATCAATATCTACAAAAAATTCTGCGATACCATATGTATAACTATTACAGTTAAGTCACAATAACTACTTTTTTACGTTAAAATGTGAAATAGTAACGCCGGTACAAAATAGGCCACATTATTCGTATCAGTATACCTGTATCATGGATAATCACTAATTACGTCAACCATGTAATTTTAGTAACATATTTCACTTTTTATATCTTTGTCAATTCAGCAACCACCCGTCGTGATGTTTCTCTCGAAGTTCGCATGTCGCAAGGCGAAGACGCGTGATATACGCGGGTAAAACCGCGGGACACAGCTAGTTATTTATATATTTGAACTTAAGTTTAAAATTTGGCTAATCTTTAAAAAATAACCCCATATAATATATCTTAACATCGACTTCAGAATGTGAAATTGTTTTATTCCTTATGGTTATTAGTACTCGGCATTTACTTTTTGTTAAAAGTTATTTTTAACATTGTCATTTTACTCTGAGCCTAATAAGATAACCATACTCGTAAATATGCCACGTCTGTAAATATTGACCGTACCTGTATATATGAGTAGCATAATAATTACATTATCAATACATACATACATAAACTCTCACATCCATCAACTAGACTCTCTCGCTTATTTCACATCCACGGTAATTTATGCATATATCTATGCATAAATTACCGTCGATAAAAGTGTAAATCACACGATGTAACTCTCTCCAGCCGTGTCAGACTACCGTCCCATCTGACTATGATATCACTCTCTCTAATAGAGAGTGCACCTGTTTTTGCGCATACACTCGGGCACTATAATCCTGTCCTGCGCATATGGCTAGTCTCCGATGAAACGGGCCGCCGTGATTGAAATCAGTCTGGAGGACATTACTATTATTATTTAAAATGCCTGTAATCTAACATACTAACGATTTATTAAAAACATGGTTGCATATTAATTCATCAGAATAAATATTATAATTAACCACCCTTAGCAACCATAGAGTGTATATCACCTGAGGATGCCTCGTGTAGAGGCGAAACACGTGTCGTATTATCGTCAGTGGTGTGTCTTGCCTAGTGTAGTGGTGTTGGGAGTAGCGGTGCCGGGATTAGTGGTGACGGGGATAGTGCACGCAATTGAGGGAGGGAGGGAGGTGCTCTTCATACTAGGTATGACACATCATTTTATTTTATAACGCGGATATTTGCAAAGTAAATTTTTCTAAAAGCTTTTATAGAATAAATATTTCCAAAATTCGTTTTCTTCTTTAATTAAAACCTAAGTATAACAACACTTAATTACTACATTCTGTCATTTCGGCGACTCAATGAGGTCCCTCAAAGGATAAACCATATGTCCTCAAGAAGCACATTTGGTCGTTTTGTTTAGAAATTTTATTTAATTCGTCTGCAGGTCAGGGTATTACATTACATTTCCATTTCATTCCCGATTTGAATTGGACAATTTGTTTTTTCAACAACATGCTGGTTTGAAAAGTAATTTCGTAATTTTTCTTTGATTACTGAATATTAAATTATCTACTTTTATGAGAAAGGTATAAGATGCGTTCTCCATAGAATAGTAAAGAATATTAAATGTATGTTAAATGTATGTTAATATTATATGTATAAGTATTTATTATTTAAATAAATAGTAATAAAACACTTATACACCTGTTAGCTAGGTTAGTCTCAGTGTATGTGTATTATCTATTTATATACGGTAGGACTACTTTCTAACTCGTAATTGTAAATAGATAACTATGTAACTCGTATATAACTCGTAGTTCGAAGATCACGCACCGACTTGTCTGTGAAGTCACAAGGCTCCTACTTAAAACCAGCGCTGTCTTTGCAGCATTATGCTAAGTTGGTGACCTATTTGATGTGATTTTTTTTTGCATGCTTCATTATTAATTAATGATGTGTATGTACTGCCTATCAATTATTAATACGTATGCAGTATTAGACTGAAGCATCCATAAATATGGATGCACCAGACTAATAGTACAAAAATTAAATAATTAAATTTATTTACCTTAATTTTGTATATTTTTTAAAAGTGTGTAAAATGTGTATGTCATATAAATTGTTTTTTCATTCTAATTTTAATTTTCTAAAATTTTTTATGTTTTTTTAAAGATACTTGTATATTGACTATTTTAACTGTCCCTTAAATAATCATTGTTTTTAATCATCGTCATCATCATCTGCTGAAAATAGACCTTTCCCAAGGAATGCCACAATAAAATTATTTAAAAACATTTAAAAAAAATTATAAAATGCACAAGTGGCCAAATAGGGCAACCTTTCCGGTAGATGGCGTGATGAGTTTCATTTCGATTTCACTGTGGACTTTTTGAAGTGAAAATATAATTGATGACTCGACCGTGACACAGTGTGTTTAGATTTTGTGGTTTTCTTTTTTGGCAATAAATCAGCATATATTGCGAATGTAATTTTGGCCCATAAATATGGAATTTTTAATAGCTTCACCTAATGGACAGTTATGAACCACCGTTGACAAAAAATGTGAATATGACCTCAATTGTTCAAAGTTATGTAAAATTTACAATATTAATATAGATAACAAACGCACAAACAAATATTAATATAAAAATAAAAATACAATAGATAATAAGAGAAAATTGATGAATAAGGAAGTTGATGGAGATGCAAGAAGTCGATGTATGCAAGTGGATCAGGACCGTGATTCGTGGCGTTCCTATGGGAAGAAATGTGTTTAGAAGTGCTCTTTGTGAGTTGTAATGATGATGATGATGATGATGTTGATGATGATGTTTTTTCCCTACCACCCCTTTTTTATTGAATAAGGGTGACAAACGAGCACACAGTCCACCCAATGGTAAGCGGTTGCTGTGGTCCATAGACATCTACATCTATCTTCGTTTGCGAATTAAAATACAGATACGTTGTCAGCCGTGAGAACTAAGATAGAATGCCTCTTTTTCAGCAAAATGAGTCTCCGGTTCTCTACACTCACCATACAAATACAGCAGCATTAAGCTGCTATTTCACGCTGGTATTTTGTGAGATCGTGGTCCTTCCCCGGTTGAGCCGGCCCATTCGTGCTACAATTATAATATAATAATTAATATTATAATATAATTATAATATAGCTGCAGCATGGTTCTATCACGTGCCAGCCTATAGCTTTGGTTTACTTATATTACCTCCCCACAATATTACCATTGTGATTGCCCTTCTTCTGGTGCCAGTCGGGTAATAATGAAAATAGCTTTATTTTTCTTATCTTACATGCTTAATAAAATGTACGATGATAAGATATAAGATATTGGCATGGTAGCTAGCTTGGAAATTCATAGTACGCGAGCAACATGGGTTCGAACCCTTCCAGCACCAATGAATTCTTAAAATTTTAAGTGCTGATTTACCACGTGCTCATCAGTGAAGGAAAACCTGCATATTTGAGAAATAACAAAAAAAATATTTCGAAGACGTGAAGTTCGCCAACACGCGTTGTGGAGGCGCTGCGAATATTTCTTTGCCCTAATACCCTCTAAGAAATGAGAGGGGGCGTGTGCCCAGTTGTGAGACGTATAAGATAGAATGACAAATGAGGACAATTTACAGCACATTCAGGAATTAAAAAGAAATAATTTTATGTAGGTCTTTCACAAACATTGCTTGCGACTTGTACCTATATTCGCATCTACACGGTAGTGCTCTGAACATAACAATTTTCTAAATCCACTTATAAACATAGGCTTCCCCATAGATTACTTAATTAGGGAGATATTAACCATAGTTGTCACGCTTGGCCGGCGGGCTGGCAATCGCAGTCTCTAATTGTTATTACAAAGACACCGTTGTACATCTCCGAGTTTGTTTCTCTCTGTCACTTCTTATGACACCCATGGGGCGATATGGGGTAGTGGACATTCTTACACCACCACGCGCTATTATCTCAATACTACTGGATACAGGCTATATCATGAATGCGACGACTAGCATGGTTTACCTGATACATTTGCGTAGATAGTGGGCATAGAGACACCCTTGCACTGGAAACGCTGATATTTATTGTCCTTCCGTGCAACTTGCGTAAGGCGTTTTTATATAGATATAAAGCCGCGTATCCACCGAAAATGTTAACTACATTTGTGTTACATTTATGAACGCGGATCATAAATTAAACGTGGTCTATAATCTGTCAAAACAAACTCTGGATGATGCAACAATTAGAGTATTATCGAAAGGTCTTAATTTTGCTATAACACCGAAAGAATTACCGTACGAACAAATTATCTGTAGTGTCGAGGACTGTTTATTTAAAAACAATATGCAAAAGGAGGATTTGGAAGCGACACGTCAAGACATTTTGTCGATGTTACGTCGAAGTTCAGCGCCAAAACCGAATCTATCTAAAGACGAATTCAAAGCGTTGACTAACCTACGCAAGAAACCAGAACTCACGATTCTCCGCGGAGATAAGGGAAATGCCACGGTAGTCATGGATACGTCAGATTATAATTCTAAAATACAAGAACTTTTTTCGGATGAAAGTACGTATAAAAAGGTTAAAAATGACCCAACAAATAACACACTTAAAACAACTGGTGATCTCATAAAAAAACACTCCGAAAAATTAAATCTAGACATAAAATCGATAAGATCTTTGGATTGTAGTTCATCTCAGAAATGGTAAAAAATTTATAAAACTATGCATATGTGCGGTCTATATACCACCTTCCGTTAATTCAAGGAACTATGAACAGTTTGTAGATAATATTAATAATAATCTTTCAGATTTTGATCACTCATTAGTAATTGGTGATTTTAACCTTCCTAATTTGGAGTGGCTGAAAAATGATAATGACCTATTTACTATTTTAAATGACTCTCAATGCCAATACTTTTATATGATCTCTGAGTTTATGGCCCTGAATAATCTTAAGCAGTTCAATTACATTAAAAACAAAAACTCGAAAATGCTTGATTTGATATTCTCATCAGAAAGTAACGTATGCGTTGGTGAAGCCGACGAAGCATTAACCGCTATTGATCTTTTTCATCCACCTCTTTTATTTGAAATTACTTTCCACTCCATCAATCATTTACACCCATCCCTACAACCTAGACCGAATTTCCACAAAGCTAACTATGAGTCGATTAAAAATGAATTGGATAGTGTTGATTGTCTCAATATATTTGCATTATGTGGGAATGTTGATGAAATGGTTACTCGTTTTTATGATGTATTGCGTGCTACTATAAGTAAACATGTTCCACTAACCACACCTAAAAACATTAAGTATCCAATTTGGTTTTCAAAAGGTCTTATAAGGAGTAATAAAGAAAAAAAGAAAATTAGACAAAGGGTTAAGAAATATAAAAATCCGATGGATAAAATTGCCCTAGACTTTCTAAAACAAAGAACAAAAAATTTAATGAAACAGTGCTATAATAGTTATTACAAACGCCTTGAACATAGTATAACCTCAAATCCTAAATATTTTTGGACATTTATAAAGCATAAGCGTAAAAATAGTAGCAATATACCATCCCGTATGCAATTAGACCATGAAACTGGAGTGGATGGAACAAGCATAAGTGAACTGTTTGCAAAAAATTTTTCATCTATTTATAGTAAAAGTCTAAATCCACAAGTTTGTTACCAAAAACGCGATGGTGTCCATTAATTTTCATTCTCGCTTAGTTCTATTATGCTGTCAGATAATTTAATTCTCAGGAGGTTAAAGAGACTTGACTTATATAAAGGTCCTGGCCCAGATGGATTATCGCCATTGTTTATATATCAATGTGCAAAGCAACTATCATTGCCACTTACTCGTATCTTCAACGAATCTCTTAAAACTGGAATATTTCCTACCTACTGGAAAATGGCTAAAATTGTTCCCATTTACAAAGATGGTACTAAGAATAACATCAGAAATTACAGACCAATATCCATTTTATCTACTTTTCCTAAAGTTTTTGAAATTTTAATCTACCCTTATGTTTATAATTTACTAAAATTTCAAATTACTGATCATCAACATGGTTTCCTTAGAAATAGGTCCACCACTACTAATTTAATTGCCTTCACCAATTATATTATCCAGCATGTTGATCAGGGTTCTCAGGTCGATGCTATCTATACTGATTTTAGCAAGGCATTTGATAAAGTTGATCATGAGATACTTTTGACGAAATTAAGTAGTTGTGGTATTGGCGGCCCTATTTTGGTTTAGATCTTACTTAACTCTTCGCGAGTGTTATGTAGTTGTTAATGGGAAACAGTCTGAATCGTTTAAGGTAACCTCGGGTGTTCCTCAAGGGTCACATTTATGGCCCCTTTTGTTTCTAATTTTGATCAACTCAGTGACAGAATGTTTTTTGAACACAGAGGTTTACCTGTTTGCCGACGATTTGAAATTCGTTAGACCTGTTAGATCGTCAGCAGACTCCCAGCTTATTCAAGCCGATCTTGATAGATTGATCGAGTGGTGTACTCAAAACAGTATGCTTCTGAATGCTAAAAAGTGTCATCATATGTCGTTCACTCGCAAACATACTCCTATCCAAACTACATACAAAATTGGCAACACAGTACTCAATCAAGTAGAGTGTATACGAGACCTGGGCGTATTGTTGGATAGTAAACTGTCTTTCGTACCACATATAAACAGTATTATAACGAAGGCGTCCAAAATGTTCGGATTTTTATGTAGAAACACCAGACAGTTCAGACATACTCAAACTTTACTACTACTCTTTCACAGCTTAGTTCGAAGCAACCTTGAATATTGTTCTCAAGTTTGGTCACCTTACTATGAGGTTCATAAGAGTGGAATTGAACGAGTACAGCGGAGGTTTCTTAGTATGCTAGCATTGAAATTTAACCGACATCGCTCCTTAACTTCATATGATGAACGGCTATAACATTTCCGTATATCTTCCTTATATAACAGGCGGAAACTTTTGGATTTGAGCTTCCTCTATAAACTGTGCAATAATGGCATCGACTGTTCTCAATTACTGGAAATGGTTAACATTAATGCTCCAAGCAGATTACCACGATTGAATGTCTACAAGCTGTTTATGGTCCCACCTCATAGGACTAACCTCGGTCTTAATTCAGCATTATGCAGAATGTTTAGACTGTATAATGATATATCTAGGCCTTCTGATTTAGATATTTTCAATGACAATTTAAATATTTTCAGAAGAAAAATGTTACTTTATTTAGAATCTTAATGATGAATGTAAACCCTTTTTAATTTATCATAAATACGCAATTTTGCTACTGTAATATTAAATTTTATGATAATTAACTTTTCGCAACATTACTCTGTGTAAGCTGTGGTTGCCTATAACTGGGTGAGCACATTTCATGTTTCTCTCAATGCTTGGATCTTGTTTTTAGTATCATACATATCATCTGTCGGTGACCCTTATAAATAAATAAAAAAAAATACCTACGTGTTCTAAACCACCGAAGTTGTATGGGTTACCAAAAATACACAAACCCAATGCTCCACTACGTCCTATAGTGAGCCAAATCGATTCACCAACTTACAGATTGGCTCAACACTTATCGAATATACTCTCACCGTTCAAGGGACATACAAGAGCACACACAAAGGATTCCTACCATTTTGTCAGCGAGATTAAAGACCTAAATCTGGCAGACAATGAAACTATGGTGAGTTTTGATGTGCAGTCTCTGTTCACATGCCTACCTGTTGAAGAGTGCATCTTGATTGTTACTAGAAGGCTAGAGGAAAACAATATACCCGTAGAATATGCAGTATTACTCAGACACTGTCTTACATCTGGCTACCTATTGTGGAAGGACGAGTTCTACAAGCAAGTAGTTGGAGTGGCGATGGACTCACCTGTATCTCCCATTGTTGCCGATATATTCATGGAGGACTTTGAGGAGAAAGCCCTGCTTACTTCTCCCGTAAACCCAAGATTCTACAAGCGGTACGTAGACAACACTTTCACAATTCTACCTTTAGATAAAGTAACTGCATTTTTAGACCATCTTAACTCCTTAAATTCTAAAATTCAGTTCACAATGGAGTTAGAGGCAAACAATTCTTTAGCTTTTCTAGATGTATTAGTAATTCTGAATCCTGATAACACCTTGAGCCACACTGTGTATAGAAAAAAGACCCATACAGATAGATATTTAAACGGTAATTCTCACCACAATCCTTCACAGTTAGCTACCGTGGGTAAATCTTTGTTTCAGAGAGCACGAGGGATCTGTGACAGTAAACACCTGGCCGCCGATCTCCAACACGTCAAGCAAGTTTTGCACGACAATAAGCTTCGGGTCCCGCGCCTACGTCACAGTGAACGAGTGAAGCCGGCCACAGTCGAGCGAGTGCCTGCTGTACTGCCATATGTCAGAGGTGTCACTGACAAGATTGGCTACATCTCGAAGCGTGCTTCCATTAAAACATATTTCAAGCCGCCGAAGAAGATTAGTCAGTTTTTACCATCAGTCAAGTGTAATATTCCTCTGCAAGATGCAGGAGTGTACAAGCTGCATTGTGAATGTGGTCTCTCTTATATAGGACAAACTAAAAGATCCATAAAAAGAACACATAGCTGATGTGAAGAATAGACGCTCCGGGAAGTCTGCAGTCTGTGAACATGTACAGGATCGCCCCCGTCACTACATTAGATTTAATAGACCACAAATCCTCGCTAAAGAACACCGATTCCTTCCAAGGATGATTCGCGAGGCTATTGAAATCAAAAAACATCCTAATTTCAATAGAGAAGATGGCTGGGTGCTACCATCTGCTTGGGATCCCATAATTAATAAAATTAAATCCCAACCCAAGCATACAACTGCAAGACTTCATGATATTGTAAGTTCATACTGCGTAGATCGGAACAAAAATTAATCATTTTTAATCTGGAGGTAGCCGTGGTTAACTATGACATTGGGACGTCATACACCTCAGTCCCCCCCCGTGACCATGGGTGCTGTAAAGTGTTAGAAACGTCGGGAATGCAAAATAAGTTAATATACGCGATAAAATCCGTAAAATTAGTTTTATTTAAATGTGTAGTGTTCGCGTAAATATAAGAAATCATTATACATTTATGTTTACAACTGTTTCCAACAAGCGTCTCCACCGAGGGAACAAATGTTTGCAATAAGCGTTATTTCTTTGATGTTGCCGCCGAAATTGGAAACACGGTTCCCGACATAGTTTCATGGCTCCAGTATACGTTGGCCGAGAGCGCTTGGCGAGCGCGCTCGGCAGATTTTTGTGGTGCCGTTCACACGTTGGCGTGTTTCATTCATCGTTGGTAGCTAGATGATGATGGACGTTAGGGCAATCGCGGCCGCTGTCATATACTTATACAGCGCTTCACTCTTCTCAGAGTGAACGAAAAAAAAACTACACATACAAAAATAATCCCAGTTTGTCCTTTTTAGGGTTCCGACCTCAAAAGGAAAAAAGAAACCCTTATAGGATCTACTAGCTGACCCGTGCCCGCTTCGCTTGGGGTTTTTTTCAAAATAAATGATAGCCCAAAAGAAGCCCCTAAGCTACATTATCCCTGAGCAACATAAACGCAGAGATAATTTATAATAATATTTATCATTAGGTAGGTACTCTGAAATCGCAACTAAACATGTATTATTTAATGCAGTTAGGCAAGTTACTTACTCTGGTTTTATTTTAATGTTGCTCATGTTTGGGGTTCCATATAACTGATTCATTGTGAGAATCAATCAATGAACCTAAATATTTCACTCCATAATTATTAAATCGTAATGTGGTGGTATGCATATAAGTAACATTAAAAAAATATTATATTGAATTATGTCTTTTTTCATAATATATAATATTTATTTATATATATACATGCGTATGTGTGTGTGTGTGTGTGTGTGTGTGTGTGTGTGTGTGTGTGTGTGTGTGTGTGTGTGTGTGTGTGTGTGTGTGTGTGTATGTGTGTGTGTGTGTGTGTGTATATTTGTATTGTATATGTATATTTATGTAAGTGCACACTTTGACTTAAACTATTTCCTTCAACTATCCTTCAATAGGCCTGCTGGAAGTAATTTCATCATGGAATAGGCAGTGCATTTGTACATAATTATGTTTTTACCATTTTCCTATCGAATTATGTGTGTACATAAACTGTTAAATAAATAAATATTTCCTCATTAGTCCATGTCGCCATGTTGAAACAATTTTATTAAGCTACTACACTACAGTCTTCTTCGACGCGTAACTATGAACTGAACACTCGGCCAACGTGTGATCGCTGTTTGCAGCTTGCGCCAAATTTCTTTGATTTGTGCACGGAAAACCGACACTATACGGCTTGTGGGCGAGTGTTGGCCGCAAACGCTAAAAACACAAAACGGCCGAGTACACGTTGGCCGAACGCACTCGGCGAGCGCGCTCGGCCAACGTGTACTGGAGCCATCAAGTTTTGTTGCCAACACAACAGTTGGTAACAAAAATTTAGTGGAGAAGCGGCTTAATATGCGAGTATGTTTATATGTATTATATCGTTCGTCGTGTAATAGTAGCGGAAGAATTTAATTTTTAACCATGTTCCAGATAAGAGAAGGTTCGATATTCGATGCGTATTTATTTTTATATGTTCACCGATTTCTCGCAAATGGCTGAAGGGATTTAAATTATTCTTCTGTCATTAAACTGGGTATAATTCTTTAAGGGGTGGTTCCATACTAATTTTAAGAAAAAGTTTATTTTTATAAAACTTGTGAAGAAGAATCATTTTTTTTTTATTTAAGTACCTTTATTGCACGTGAAGAATACAATTGGCGGATTTAATGCCTATAGGCATTCTTTACCAGTCAACCACGAGCTCAGCAGAGAAACTTAAGCCTTAACTTAAGCGGGGCCATAAAACATGAAAATATGTACATATAAGAATATAAGTAAACGAAAATATATATTTTCCACATAAAAGCTACCGAAGTCGGGGATTTCTTTGGAAGCATAAAATATAATATAATCATTTACGCGACCAATTGAAAACGGTCAAATTTGAAATCATCGGATAGGCCGGCTTATTTGTGCAAACTGTATCAAAAATATTTACCAAATTTTTCCTTCGAGAAATCCCTTAATTTTATCACGGGGCTGGTAAAGCGGCGGCTGCTTAGCATTTTGTTTTTTAAAACAGCTCAGGCGTCAAAGGAGGTCAACGTAAATATTTTTGTACAAAACATTTATTTTACTTAAAAAAGACAATACTTCCGCCAAGAGTAAATTTTTGAAATGGCATTAAGATATTTAATAGAATGTAAGATTGAAGTTCAATATAACTTATAATAATAAATCTTCAATATAAATATAATAAACTTGTGTGATATGGGAACACATGAGAAGCACCAGCTTTCAAATGAAAAAAGCATCATTGAAGTTGGTTCACCTAAAAAAAGATATGAGGTATCTCACATAAAAAAAACATACAGTCGAATGAAGGCTAATAATATTCCGCTCACCAGATGTCGCTAGTTGATACTGAGGTAAAGTTTTTTTACACACTGTCATTATATAAGTTGTTAGTTTTTAATAAAAGTTTATCAGTTTCAAGAGTATTAAATTAATACACTAAACAATGCCTCAGTGGTTTGCTCTTTAATTTTTTGCATTTTTATGAATACCTGTGGTTCAGTTTAATTATTTTTAATCTTATTAATATGAAATATAGTTATTAGTACAGAAAAAATATTAATTTTGACATTATTCAAGCAAATTAACTTCCCACTATGAAATCTAGTACCTCACTTTTAAGTGGCGCCGCCCTGGTGGCAGAAAAAATCATGGATGCCCTCATTGAGTACCTCTTCCTTTTTGCAGTCGGTAGAAAATGAGCAATATATTCTGCAGCGGAGCTTGTGAAGGTCAGCAATCATTCTTCTATACAATATCATGTCTTAGCACCGACTTCAGAATGTGAAACTATTTTATTATTTTTATTTGTTTGAAGTAAAGTAATAGAATAGAATGGATTAGAATATTTTTAATTCAATTTAGAAAAAAGAATTCTTATTGAAAGTCATAGTAAAGTCAAGCTTTTACTACCAAGAGTTAGTCAGAAACCTTCGCGGGCGCACACATAACATCTCACCGAAGTATCATGGAATACCATACATACATACATATACAGATATATAAGCGTATGATATAAGAATGAACAGAAAATGAACAAACAAATAAACATAGGTATATTCTTAATTGTTGTCAGAAACCTTCGTAGACGTGCACACAATAACCCACTAAAGTTAAAAAAGACAAGCATTTTTATGTATATAAGATGTCTTATACTGTCTGTTATTGTAGTCTTAACAGATGTGTCCTCTACTAAAGAAAGGGTAGCGACGGTTTCATTTACGATACTTCATTTACGGTACATATTACATAGTGGATTAGTGCATTCAAAACTTTTTATTTCAAAAACATCTTTAACCACATGAACGGAACACAATGCCAACTGTCTTGTAGCAGACTGCGATTTCTTTTTAATAAATTTAGACTTGTACTTAGTAAACAGGTGGTAAAATTAAAAGTTTTGTACAACGGACTTCAATATAAAAAAAGAACATCATCAATGTAGTCGAAGTCAATTAAATACGCATTACTAAGGATAACTCAAAAACTACTGGTGAGACCTTTATCAAATTTATATGAGATGCACCATCATTCAAATAAAAAGAATTATCACATCGGTTCACCTAGAAAAAAGTTCTGACGTAACACAAACAAAAGTAGAGTTGTGGCAGTTTAAGAGGTAAACGCGAGCTGTAAATTTCACTGTATGTATCACCATCTTCGACTGCATCACAACTTATCATCAGCTGGGTTAATCAAGCGACGGTTTACCATAGTTAAAAAATGCAACCTGGCTTCGAAACTCATATTATTAATGGAAATCTTAAGTGCTGATTTACCACGACGCGACGGTGAGCCAAAACATTGTGACGCAACATACACATTTGAGGAATATACTATTTTGAGGACTTAGTAAAGTCTACTAACATGCACTGGAACAGGGCGGTGGCATAATTGCTCCATAACCCTGTCACAAAAATAGACCAGGCCTGTGATTCAACTGCGAGAATATAGACTGCAAATTTTTAAAATTTACAGGAAAATTTCTTCACACTTTGTTTTTGTAATAGTCTCCGCCCTCTTATAGGCAAGGAACATGTTGTTAAAATATAAAAAATTGTAGAAATTGTCGATACTCGAAAACATTGATACATACTTGTTATCTAATTTATTTATTATCTTTCTCATGTCTGTTCAAGCCCGCTAAATGTTCCACTAAACTTTCTATACATGGTAGACCAACGCTGAGCTTTATTATGGTTGTTAAACGAATAGTTCGGCTCGATCGGTGAAGACCTATGTCAAAGAATGTATGTACCATGCTCTCACAGAACACCAGCGTGAAATAGCAACTTAATGTTCCTGTGTTTCGTATGGCGAGTATATAGAACCAGAGACCTTTTTTACTGAAAATAACGCGTCCACATTTTGATCCTTAATCGAAAATGGATGTGTATGTGGATGGATGTGTGGACTACAACATCCACTTACCCTCAGATGGAATGTGTGCTCGTTTTTCACCCTTGTGTATTACCATTCGAACTATTGTATTAGTAAATGACAATATTTAAAATGATATAAACCAGACTATTTATAAACTAAATAAACTGTAACTACAAAGTTTACTTGAGCAATTTACCGAGATTTGCACAACTGCATTCGTTCTAGTGACATTGAGCGATAGCTTACTAACGTGTTATATTTGTTTTCTTCGTAGTTGGATTCATTTTACAAGTGCCAGGGAATAAAGTTTTCAGATAAATGAACTTGATTGATAGTTTAAACGTATTACAATGATTGATATTATATATTAAAATCTAGTCTACTGGGAACATTTATAATAGAGAGACTTATGTTTTCACGTATTTGGTTTTCAATAGGCGTTTTATGAGTTTTGCTATCAAGTTTTGTATATAGTTCATAATATTGTCTTACATTTATATTATGCTAGCGTTGACTGGTAGAGAATGCCATAGGGCATTAAGTCCGCCCTTTGTAACCGTCGACGTATGAACTTGTTGATGAGAATTAACCCATCTCAAGTCCACTGCTGAGCCTAGGTCTCGCTTATAGATTGCCACAAAGTACGGAATTGAGTCACCTGCATCCATTGGCTAACTGCGTATTTAATTATGTCGTCACGATATCTAGTAGCCGCCCTGCGCTTTACTTGTCAGTATGAGGCTCTTATACACAAACCTTTTTACGTTATCGGTTGTCGGCTATATGGCCGTTCTATCACTACTTCAGTTTAACGGATCTTACATTAAAGGTTACATTTGATCTACTGTGAATATAATTTTACGGATTCTATCAAGCAGTATATCTCCGATATTAGGCCTTCCCATCGCACGATGAGCGGCGGGATGAGGCGTTTCCCTGACCAAATAACCTTCAGCATTCGTTCCCTCTTTAGACGTAGGTACGCCGCTTTATCATAGAATTCACACAATTTTTGGAATTAAAAATGAAATAAAACGTGAATAATATAGATTTTTAAATTATCTATCCATTAGTTTAATCCTCAAATAACTAGAGCGTTGCCTTTAGCAACAGATGCAGATCGTATCGCCTTTAGCTTCCTGTTAAAGCCATCACTATTAACACAACATGCCGATAGTCGATAGATGCAAGTGGCTCAGGAACGTGTTCAGTGCTTGTTCTTGCGAAAGGCCTTGGTTTAGTAATCGTCATGCGTAATGATGATGATAATTTTGTTAAAAATTACTTAAAAATTACCAAATATAGATTTTGGAACACTTCTTTATTTTATTCTTTATCAGAACGTAAAACTTAGATTGTGCATGTCAGTATAAAAATTTCTGTAAGTATTAGTTTATTAGTTAATAAGTCATGTAAACAATACATACGCGTGCACATACACAAACAAACAAACACACACACACACACACACACACACGTGCGCGCGCACACGCACGCGCGAACGCACGCACGCACGCACGTACGCACGCACGCACTACCCACAGAACATCGTTTGGCACTTAGATTTAGTAACTAACTAACGTTGGCAGTTGGATCAACGATCAAAGTTATATATGTATATCGCTCATCTTGGACGTTAAAATTTAGTTATTATGTTAAATTTAAATGTATGTTTATTAAAACCACATTGATATTTTAGCACCAATATCGATAAAATTTGTTTATTCAAAAGTGGTTTTATTAAGTTGTCTGTAAGTGCCATGGGAATTGTCAGAAGCGGATCCAAAATTAAACTCGGGCATGTATCCCTTGTTATATTTAACTACGATACTGACGTCAAAGAATAATTAAAATGAAATTTCCGTTTAATTCGCTTAATAGAACTTTTAATGTTACATAGAAGCTACAAGTAATGGAGCCCATAAAATATGAATATATATATATATATATATATATATATATATATATATATATATATATATATAGTTGGTATAATATAGTTGGTAATGTGTAGTGACGTTGTAAGAATATTCACTATCCCACATCGACTTGTGAGTATCATAAGAGCGAAAGAGGGAAATAGGAACGAAAAATAGGCAATAACATCTTCCTGATAAAACCGAAAATTATAAAAAATGTGGTTCACAACCCGCCTGCAAAGAGTGTTAACTATGGTGAAATTCACTGATTGATTATTAAAAAAAAATCATGCGACTTTACGAAAATCCATTACATTAATGATAATAAAATGAGTTAAGATTCCTTAAATAATAAAATGCGTCTTGCCTACTTTGAAGAGAAACTCACCGAAGTTACAACGGTCAGCCATCTTAGAGTCTGTTTCTTCTGGTCACGCCTCGTTTGGAGGTGCAGCGCGTGTGTCCGACCGACAGTGGTGTGTCTTTCCTAGTGTAGTGGTTTTGGGATTGTGTGAGGGCGGGAGGTGCCCTTTAAACTGGGTAAGACTCAATATTTTTATTTTTACGCTGCTTTAGTTATGTTCACCATTTTTATAGGGTATGCCTATGAAAAAATGTATGGGGTAGGTGTTTGTTCAGCATGAGACTTTTAAAAGGCTGTAATGAATGAATAAATAAATAATTTGTATGCTTATTGGAATTATTAACTTTAAATAAACGCATAGTTCTCTCAAACTAAATTTACAAATATACGATCTGTTTGTCACCTGTATCTGTTGCGTAGAACCGAAGGGTTTATCTGTTTGTGAAATTTCTAGAAGTTTATGTTTTCTCCCAAAGGTGTTGTTTGTGTCGAGTTGATTCAGGACACAGAAAAATTTATTTCGTCACTCTCACGAGAGTTACATTTTCCTCTGTATCAATGCTCATTCTCTCGTACGTGGTGTACGAAGTACGTGACGGGACAAAATGATAAGAACTTTTGTCGCTTTGATACCTGTTGGAATATTATTTAAGTTTTTTTTTTCTAGAATAAACCAAATTTTTTGGATTTTATTGCGCTTAGCGTGTACGTGGTAGAGCCATGCTGCAGCTATATTATGATTGCAGCCCGAATGTGCCGGCTCGACGGGGGAAGGACCATGCTCTCACAGAATACCAGCGTAAAATAGCAGCTTAACGCTGCTGTGTTTCGTATGGTGAGTGTAGAGAACCGGAGACCCTTTTTACTGGAAACGAGGCATTCCACCTTAGTCCTCTCCAGTGACAACGCATCTGCATTTTGATACGTAATACAAGATAGATGTAGATGTATATGGGCCACAGCAACCACTTACCATCAGGTGGAATGTGTGCACATTTGTTACCCTTATCTTATAAAAAAACTTTGAGAGATGTGTGTGGTGAACTTAACATTTAGACGTGACTTGATATATAACTGCTATATAACAGCCTAATATCAACATGTTTTGTTTTAAATATCTACAGCACAATATATGGTTCATCAGTATTTAAAATTGACATCAGTGGTTACCCACTACTACGTCTTTAAGAGTATGCGATAATTAGCGTGCTGATTCAAATATATATTTGCGCAAAATTATTGTAAAATTTTATGTCTAAAAATAATTCCGCTACATGCTTGTTTGTCTCAGGATAGAGGTATTTTTCAAAGTCTTTAATCTGAATTGAATATACATGTTGTTTAGCACTGCACATGCATTGACTATTAGGACAGCAGTGTATAGCTCATACATTAACTAGCGTTGATCAGACAGACACCTATAAGCAGACTAGTACATCAAATAATCTTTCTATGTTTGTGGTTCCCAAGGCTGGTTTCATTGGGGTCGTCAACCATCGCTCCAGAGGATATCTATCATCACCTAAAAGTTTAAACATAGAAATTGCATTTGGCAGCCTTATAGACATTCTCTTCCAGATAACCTTTAATTCACATAGGAAATGTACGGTGATCCCCATTATCAAAATATCGCCTCATGGTTGAGCATATAGGTAAATTTGCCCACATGTGAGCGTTGTGTCTAGCTCCTGGCCATTTCGTGTTGATGTTTAAAATTAATAAGTCTGTGTCACACACCTAAAATTATTTAAATATTTGTGCTAAATAAGTAAATACATTTATTTGTAATTAATGAAGTTTCAGAGTGGAACTAGGTACTTGCATTAAAATTATAATGTAAGCCTAAGGACTAATAAGTATAATTTAAATATGACCTAAACTGCTGAGTGAAATGTTTTCAATAACACTTTTCTTACTATTAATAATAAGGGGATGATTGTTCCTGTATTTAAGCAAGTAAATTGGTAAAAATAACTACTGAAGATAAACTTACAGCATTTAATGAATGACTCTCATGTTGACCACTTACATTTGCCTCTTCATGCAACTTCGGATCTATGTAGTCTATGGCTCCAATTGCATCTGGAAAGTGCTGTTGGTCATATGTAATTTTTTTCTTTAGCTGCTCGTTACTCTTCATGGGTCATAGGGAATTTTATATTTTTTCTCAATAACTTTTCATTAAAGGCATGTATTACTCGGCTAACTAATTTTTGGGTCACGCTGCAACCCCACAGCATGCCAACTGATAATACTTACTACCATAAAATAGAAGTGCCATCAGTGGGTACCTATTTAGAAGGAACTGAAATTAAGAGTTAATACAAACGAAAAAGAATGTTAGGTTTTTAAAGGTATATAGACAATTACACGATGAAAATCTTTTAGGAATCCACAGAATGTCCGTACAGCTGTTGTTTTTGTAGAGATGGCCCAAGTTCACCTACAAGCGCGGCAAACATATCTTACGTAATTTTGTAATGGTATAGAAATTTGCTATACTTTAAATCCAAGGGATTTTCACTTTCGCGCCAGTTTTCGAGTAATATTATTCGTAATACTATTATTTTTAATTTGTTTATGTTGTACCTATTTTAACCCATGAATAAATTAATTCTGACGATAAAAAAAAATTGGCCCTAAATCACTTTAAATTTTCAAATAAATTGCATATTTAATATCACATGTACTTAAGTGAGGTAGCTAAGTGCTGGGAAAGTTTCGTGATTATGAGAAAAAAATATATATAAAAATCAGCAGAACTAGTTAAAGAGAGAAGACATTACGCTCCATATACATATAATACTAGTCGGAGATAAGATCACTTGACCGATGTTTGCGCACAAATTAAAATCTGTCTTATAGACAAAGCGGAAACGGGTCAGCATCTCAACCGCACATCCGGCTAAATAGCCACCGAAGTTCCTTCCTTGCCCGAAAACCCGCACGTTAGTTAGTCTTGAGCTTTAGCCATTGTAGTCAGTCATTATACAGACAAGAAAAACCAAATCATGGATATATTACTAATGGAAACTTATTTTGTTTTAGCCCCTACAAGTCTACAGCTCAATATAGGCCTTTGAGATTTTAGGTAGGATGTAAGGCGAATTAACGATCGCATTACCAGACATCTCGCGCTTTTGATACTGCTTCCCAGCGCTGGTATGGGTATTTGAGATGATCTACCGAAAACCAGAAGATTTTTGTGAAATTTCCTATAGTCGCCTCTTACATTCAATATATCATGGCCTCTTAGTACAACTCGCGTTGGAAACTTCCAAATATTCCAGTGTTTGGATCTCTCCTACTTAATGATGCTTAGATTACCATCCATCGTCGCTCTTGCGTTTCTTCTTGCTTGCGATCAACAATGCCTTGCCTTTTACACCTTCCTGGATGCAATTTTTCTAACATCTCGAACGCCACGTGCCGGTAATTTCACTCGCAATATTCTTCTTACTATTTACTAAATTTCTGGAACTTCATAATATATCTGGTTCCAGAACCTCTAGTTACATGAATAATATGTTATGATATTTATGATACTAGTTTTATTCTAAAAGGATACACACATAAACAAATAACCACCAATACTCTATATTTAAGATCAAAAACAAAATAATAAAAACAATTATTGAGGGACATACAAAGAGCGGTCTTATTGCTACATAGCAATCTCTCCCAGAAGAAGAATGAAATGAAAAAATAAGAAAAAGAATAACGTGTAGGGTGGACCAAAATAAGAAAAGATACCAATACTTTTGGTAGATGAATGACTATAAATAAGAGGAGAAAGAGAGGAGGTTGAGAGAGAGGAAGAGGCCTTATTTCTTCTTGACGAGACAAAAATTAATTGGTAATATTGCCAATTAATTTAACTTGCCTTTTTTATTTTACTGCCAACAAACTTGAGAAAATCGTTCTAAACTTATGTTATTAATATTAATGTCCTGCCAAAACACTTGAAAAAGATTAGTTAGAATGTACAATGAAAATATGTGTGTGTAATTCGATTTATAATGACTACAAACTTTCTATTTGTTGACTAATTATAAGGGAGTAAGGTTAATGTCCTCTAGACTGAATTTCGGACACCGTATCACCAGCCTCAATGAAGGTCACCACCATATCCATATGCGCTTGGCATGACCATAGTGCACGAGTGTGTATGCAAATACAGTTGCCTATCTATTGCCTTACATTCAGAGATCAGGCATAGGATAATACGACTTTACGTCCTTTGCGAGGCACGGAGGTGAAACACCGCCAACTTTCTGACCACGGGGTGCTACTGAGAATTACCCAATATAAAAACAAAACACTGATTTTGGCCCAACCCGGAATTGGAAAAAAGAACTACTTAAAATGATCAATTTGAACGTACAATGAAAACATAATGTAAGTAGGATTCGGTTTATACCGACTATCAATTTTCCATTTGGTGATTAACTCAAGGGAGTAAAGTCCTCTAGACCGAATTTCGGACACGGCGAGTGTCATCGGAGACTAACCATCTGCGCAGGATTCTATTATAGTACATAAGTTTTTGCGCAATCACAGTTCTACTCTCTATTTTCTAACATTGAAAGTCTGATGTGAAGGCATTCCGGCACGACAGGCGAGATATCAGGCGCAGGATACACGGCTTTACGACCTTTAAAAGGCACTGGGGTGAAACCCCGCAAACTTTCTGATTCTAGGTTGCTACTGAAAATAACTCAATAAAAAAAAACAAAAACTGATTTTCACATTCGAATCGATTTTTGATATTCGAATCATAATTCGAAAAACATGCTCTGGGTGACAACGCATCTGCATTTTGATTGCTAATTGCGAACAGTGGCTCGAATCATCAAGTACCGAGTTCTTTGTGATCGGCTCGATTCACTGGCTCAATTTTCACGGGGAGTATTAAGACAAATTGTTCAGCAAGCACATCGAGACAAAACCCACGGTACCATCCACACCATCTAGATCCATAGCATTCCACCATGACTGTGAGTTATTAGGAGTTATACCCTCGCAAGAATTCTTTGTAAAATCGTTTACGACGCGTGATTGTTCCAGACCTATACGACTTAGAGACCTTCAAGGAACGAGCTTACTCCTTTTAAAATGGCCGGAAACGCACTTGCAATTTCCCTGGTATTACAGTTGTTCATGGGCGATGGTCGCTATACTTACTATCAGGAAAATTTAATGTATTGTGGACGAAATCGAGGGGTAGAAAGCTTGTAAAATATAAAAATCTAGTAAATATATTCGTGGGCTAGGCATGCACGGATAGAACAGGTCGGTAGGGATATTCATAGATAGTCTAGGGCTGTCTCTACTCTTAATCAGGCTCTGGTTATCGTGCATCCTTCCCTACCGCACATAATAATATACATAGTGTCCTTTGTTACGCTTATTTTAAAATAAATTTTTTGAAAAATTAAATCGAGTCAATCACTAGTCTTGCCACGATTTGAAAAGTTCATGTACCATTGGATTTGCAATAAAAATATCTATATTTACATATTTGACTTTTTACATTACTATATCAGTTTACCTGTACCTATATATATATATATATATATATATATATATATATATATTTCTCGACTCCAGAGTCAGTAATTCATTCTTGGGGCAATGTATACGCTATTACAACAGGGTCCCGGAAAGTGTACAGGCTCTCTCCATTACCAAGTTTAAATGATTTGTTAAGTTAAAACTGTACAAAAAGGGTTATTATAGTATAAATGAATACGTGGTTGATAATAACCTCTGGGAATGAGGTGGTCGCTTCTTAGCTGTTTCTAAAATAAATTTAGTACTTTATAGTTTGTATAACCATTAATGTAAAATTTGCTTTAAAAAAGTCCCGCTGGGTTTCTTGCTGGTTTTTTCCAGGACAGAAGTTTTTTTTTTGAACCAGTGGTAAAGTAAAAAATTACTTTCATTAAGAAATATAAATGTGATCTATATTGAATAAAATAATATTCTATTCTATACTATTCTATTATATTCTATTCTATATTATTCTATTCTATCCTATTCTGTTTTTCGATTGAGACCAATATTATCAAGGAAAAGAATGACCGTAACCGGTAAAAAAAATAATTAAATAAATTTTAATTAAAAATAGCCTTGCCAAAACATAGGCTGTAAATTACCCCGATTTGTTTTTATTTGTATATTTTATTATAAAAAAAAATATTTTATCAAGGAAAAGAATGAGAGGGTATTTTCTTAAGCCGGATCCTCTACTATTTCACTTACAATCAGATGGACTCTGTGCTCGCTTGTAGTAATCCTTATTCTTTTGAGAAAAAAAACACAATCAGAAGTCGCGCTTACCAGCACTAGACCAACGAGGCAGTCGTCAATTATAGTAACCGGATACGTAAGGCGTTAGGCATCTTCAATTAGAGCAATTAGTCCGGCGTTCATGTTATGGATTGGTTGTATCGCTTGTTTTTGCAAAATTAATTTTGTTTCCAATCCGGCTGCAGATCCGCAGAGTAATACACCGTGGAACATGGTACTGTGAATGTAAGCAAAGTATAGTAATTTAGATGTTGTTTTATCAGGCAGCTCTCTAATACTTCGGATAGGGAAAATTGCAGAAATTAAATTCTAAGCTTGTTTATTAATATGTGCACTGGAGCTTGGAATTAATAGTAATTCCGAGAAAGACGTTGTTATTTTAAAATCTAAATTACTATGTTAGTTTAATGTTGAAACATAAATATCAATTTAAGATCTTAACACAATTAAATCATGTTTGTTTCTAGCATCTTATATAAAAGTTGATTGACTGTCATCGGATCAAAATAGGTTTTAGTTAATTCATACTTTTTGAATGCCCTCTAAATTTGATTGTTCTGAGGTATTTCCATTATCTAAGACGGTCATAAATGTGAATTATTCGTAATGCATATTTTATTTAAAGTTTTGTTTAGTTTATTAATTAACTGGCATTTGTTAAAATCAACTTTATGTACTTAAATCAAATGAATAATAAAATGAATAAATATATACATGCAGTGTTTGACCAATTTCAAAGGTCAATACCAAGGCAATATCTCCTAACCTTGCTAATAAAGGTGCTTAACGAAATGTATAGAAGTTACGGAAGTTACATAAAATTGCAATTATTTCTGTTTTTCTTTCGTTTCCTTTCTAATATGAAATCGTTTGATTCACAATCACTCCTTAAATCTGTAGTTTAGGTTTTTCCAAGAATTAAGTATCAAATATAAGCACACATTACTCTTGATATTATTTGGATGCTGTAATTCATAGGCGTCTGTATGATATCATGAAAAATTTTACTAAATATTGGAAAAAAATGTTATCAAAATTACATAGACCAGGTTTTAGAAATTTTTATATGGTCGGCTTATTGCCTTTTCAGCTTAATGGTCCGTGTGCTGTGTCGGTTATTTTGATTCTACTGGACATAATCGTCTTAACTATTTCGTTTGCGTTAGATGTCCAGAACAGTAACGGGGAACAGCATCAAAGTTGCAAGATGTCTGCTACTGCGATCGTCAATCCGCTTGTTAAACGTGACGATTAATTCAAATTGCCACAGTTGGCAAATAATCCACCGTGAGAGACTCATGTCTAACAGAAGACTTTTACGAGCTGATAAAAAAGAAACCCTGATGGGTAGGTTACAGGCCGGTAAAGAGCAGTGCAAAAGTTTCTACACTAAGTCTTTTTTTATAGAATAAGGTTTACAAACGAGCACACAGTCACCCTGATTGTAAGTTGTTGCTGTGATCCATAGACATCTACATCTATCTTCGTTTGCGAATTAAAATGCAGATGCGTTTTCAGCCGTGAGGACTAAGATGGAATGCCTCTTTTTCAGTAAAAAGGGTCTCAGTTTCTCTACACCCACCATACAAAACACAGCAGCGTTAAGCTGCTATTTTGCGCTGGTACTCTGTGAGAGCATGTTCATTCCTCGGTCAAGCCGACCCATTCGTGCTACAACTATACTATTAATATACTCGCAGCATGGCTCTACCACGTACAAAAAAGTTTATTAAGTATCAATTTGCTTAGGTGTCAGTGGGGAGACTTTTTAAAGAACAAGTGTGTCTCACCATTGCATGGTTGATCTGATAGTAAGTAGATGTTCTGGCCCATAGACAACATCATACAACGCCGAGACTATCAAACGCATCACACCGCAAACTTAACTTTCCCCATAACTTGCTGAGCAATTTTGAGCATCCTCATACTACTAGCAGTAATCATGTCTCGGTTTCATACACTATGATATGATAACAATAATAATGTACTCCATACCGAATTTCGGTGACTGCATCCAGTCACAACGAAGTGGAGACACTTGTGCAGAAGAGGCTTATAGTGCACGAGTGTGTGCACAAACAAAGATGGACTATCTATACCCTTACTCTCATAGTCCGATGGGATGACAATCTAACATGACCAGAGAAATCTCAGATGCACGATAAACGGCTTTACGTGCTTTCCGAGGCATGGGGGTGAAGCACCGCAAACTTCCTAACTCCGGTCTGCTGCTCAATTTTTTGACAGAAAAACCCAATAACTCATTTTGAGATTTGAACTCATAAGCAGCTTTTGCGCTACCGACTACCAGCTCATCTGTCAACAAGACAGTGTGCTCTTTGGTTCATTTGATTTTGTTTTTTTTTTATAAAAAGGAGAGGGGGCAAACGAGTATGCGGCCACCTGACTACCACCGTCCATGAACAACTGCAACACCAGGGGAATTGCAGATGCGTTGCCGGCCTTTTAAAAGGAGTAAGCTCTTCTCTTTAAGATCACTAAGTCGTATCGGAAATCGAAAAAATCGCTGGTGGTAATTGATTACACAAGGAAGTTGTGCGAGGTAGAAAACTTCTTCTAAATCGCACAGAGGTGGACCGCCAATCATCTAGATGGTATGGATGGTATCGCGATTTTTGTCGCGATATGCGATGGTGAAATTGAGCGGCTGGAATTAGTCCGAACAATTCCTCAGAGCACTCCCCGTCATAGATGCGATAAAATACGGTTCCATACGTCATCATAATAAGCAACACCCATTCACAATATTAACGAGTCAATTTATTTTTACGATTTTGTATAAATCGCTGTTAAAATAGGATGATCTACTATTTCATACTTTGATAAGAGTTTCACTATTATTGATGAATATTTAAAAAGCCTGAAATATTTTATTGCATCAGTCTGAACACGGAACGGGCGGATACACGGGCACAATATTTATATGCGTCCATTGATGTCCAGGTGCTATTTTGTAAATATGATGTAAAATAATGTGTGTTGGATTTTTAAAGAATATGGGTGACTGTGGCCCACAGTTGCTTAATTCTATCGATTAAGAATCAAAATGTAGATGTGTTGTCATCCCTGAGAGAATATACTCACTATGCTATTCTATGCTTAGCATGTTAGATGGACTTTATACTCGTTTGTCATTTTATTCGTATAAAAAAATATAAATACTAACAGAAATTGTCACAAACAATTTTTCAGAAATAAATTGTGTACATTACATATAATTTCTCCGAATGGGATATTATGAATAAGTCAGATACATTTTTTACTTATTTGTCGGGATATTCCGCCGCAGGAACATATTGGATGGAAAAAGTTACCTGTAAAGTAATATGTATTGACAACTCACTCACATTCCAATACATAAAACTAGGACGTCACTCTGTTTTGCACTTTTCTGAAAATGTTTGGTATAATTTTCACATTTTGTCATCAAACATTGTCTTAGCTTCTTGGAGAAAGAAAATCTAAATGTCATTTTCAATTATTTATGTTTTGAGCCGGGATACACTGTATTTATTTGTAGACCAGAAATATTAAATTAGATTTACTTTATTGCTTTATATATTTTATACAATACAATAATCAGGCATCAAGGACTTAAAAATTAAGAACATTGGCCCATAGCAATATATACCTTAACCTAAAAATATATATAAAATATAGACATAACTTAACACTATTTAGGGAACTTTTTTCTTTGGCGCGTCCCTGTATCGGCGAAACACTACCCCAGAGTGCCAGAAATCGGGAGCGAGGAATGTCTCTTTATGTTTTGCAGGAACCTGGAGTACGTAGGATTTGAAGTTCGTTGACCTATTAGACTCCAGACGCTGCAAATGTAAAGAGATCGGATCCTCAATGCGGCATCGGCTTCGTTCTTCCACGAAGCGCAGGACGTCTTCTCCCGACGTACTTTTGTCCAAACGGGAGATGTAGAGTTGTATGGTTGGCTCCACAGCACGCAGAGTTGTACTCGCGTTTATTTTCGCGGTCCCACGCTGGTTACAGACGGGTCGCGACCGACGTCTCTTCTCAACAAGAGTAAACCCGTCCTTATCAATCTTGTCTTGGGTCACCACTGGAACTGATTTTATTTCCACATTCTTCCGCTTTCGACCACAAGAGGGTGCCGGTTGTAAAGATTTTCGGGCAACATCCGCAAACGTCTTCCCTTGTTTTGAGGTTGGCTTCGGCGGAGGAGTACCAATGGGTTCAGTCAAGGGTTGAGGTGGTGATGCAATGACGACCGAGGTCACCCTAGTTTCTCGGTCATCAACCCGCTGATAGACGGTTTCGCGTGACGGAGTCGCAATCATCGGTGAAATATGACTACTATTACGGTCGTATTCACATTCTGCGACGGCGGTGAATTTGCAGATGTTGCAATTATGTTGCGTAACATATTGACTTCGTTCCTCAGCTCTGTTGTGGCTTGTTCTGATTCCTCAAATTTGGAACGGATGTCGGTAATATCGGCTCTCAACGTGGTGATGTCTTTCAACAATCTGGTGACGTCTACGTGATCGAACGTCACGGGAGGCAGCTTGTTGAGATCACGCGCGACGAAAGTTGGGATGTCATCAGGGTCGGTCTCATTAAACAGCCTGAAGATGTCTTGCAGGTCTTTCTTACCGCGTCCATCCCTGTGACGTGTGATAAGATGGATTTGGGTCACGGCTGAATCTGCTAACACCTTCTTCGCTTGAATGATCTCGTCTTCGGTGAAGCTTGTCATCAGTATCTGCTCCAGAGACACCTGGTCCATGACGTCCAATTTTTGTTGAACAAAGGCCAACTCGTGGATTACGACGGTTTCGGAACGTTTAGGTTGACACGCCATTTCGAATTATTTTTGCGCAGTAGGTATGCTTACGCTACAAAAATACTGTAAGTTCGGCATTAGAGCCGTCACGTCATTATGAAGCGACTGCACTAACCGGTAGTAAAATTGCGACTCGCGCATAAAGGGTTCCGTACCATTGTAAAACACGTTTCTAGTAGGGGAGCCCCCCGTTAATTTTTAATTTATTTTTATTTTTATTATTTGTTGTTATATTGGTAACAGAAATACATATTCTGTCAAAATTTCAACTGTCTAACTATTACGGATCATGAGATACAGTCTGCTGACAATCAGACTGATGGACGGACGGACAGCGGACCCTTAGTAATAGGGTTCCGTTGGTTACCCTTTGGGTACGGAACCCTAAAAAGCTGCGGCTTCCACCTGCCTTTCAAGCATGGCTAATTTGACAAGGTATCGCCCTTATGAGGTTATTTATCGGGCAGTCGTATATTCAGCAGTGGATTTTTGATAGGCTGTAATGAATGAGGGCTAGTAATTCTCTGCTCACCAGATGTCGCTAGTTGACACTGAGGTAAAGTTTTTTTTGTTACACAATGTCATTTAATTGAGAAGTTAGTTTTTAATAAAAGTTTATCAGTTTCAAAATTAATAAACAAAATTATATTAATACACAAAAAATGCCTCAGTGATTTGCTCTTTAATTTTTTGCACATTTTTAACTTTTTTTAAATTTTTCAACTTTTATGAATATTTTTAATCTTATTAATATAACATATATCTAATAACACAGAAAGAAACATTAACCTCTACATTTCCCGAACAAATTAACTTCCCCGCTATGATAACTGTCAAATACCTCACTTTTAAGTGGCGCCGCCCTGATGGCAGAAAATGTTGTGGATGACCTCATTGGAGTTCTTTTCCGCACATAAATTACATATTATACGTGAATGAACAAACATAATTTCCTAAAAATATTTAGGCTATTAAAATACTTACTCTGTGCAGTAATCTAATTACATATTACAGAATCCTTGCTGTGGTAGAAGAGGTCTATTACGGTTTAATACGTGGTAGAGTTATGCTGCAGCTATATTAGTAGTATATTTGTAGCACGAATGGGTCGGCTCGACTGTGGTAGGACCACGCTCTCACAGAATACCAGCGCAAAATAGCAGCTTAATGCTGCTATATTTCGTATGGTGAGTGTAGATAATCGGAGACCCTTTTTACTGAAAACGAGGCATTCTATCTTAGTCCTCATAGGGGACACGCATCTGCATTTTGATTCGTAATCGATGATAGATGTAGATGTCTATGGCCCACAGCAACCACTTACCATCAGGTGGACTGTGTGCTCGTTTGTCACCCTATCCTATAAAAAAAAAAAAAAGAATGTGTAATGACAAAAGGATAATTAAGTAGATTTCCTCTCATAAATTCTTTTTTCATCAGAAAGTAAAGTTCACTGTTAGATGGAGCCTCTTCCATTGTAAGGAATATTTCACATAACCACCACGGTTCACAGGACGAATTTTGATCTAGTGCATCTGACTAACCTTTAGTCACCTCTTACGACACTAACAGGACTTAGTACTTATACTTAGCTCTTTAACGATGTGTCCACAGTTAGTTCACAGCTGGACATGGGCCTCTCCCGTTGTAGGGACGATTTACCTTTACACTTAACAAATGGATTGAAGATTGCACGACCAGACATATAACACATATAACTCTGCTGTTAACGTCGCCAGTATACGAATTTTACGTCAGATTTAAGCGAGTTTGTTACAGCGCCATATATCAGAAGCCATAAGATTTTTTGGCATTTCCTATAGTCACCCCTCACAACTTCTACGGGACGATGCGGGATCCTCTTACGGTAAATAAATTCATTTCCGCACCCAAAACCACATGAATATTCAGTCAGGTGAGGTCGCAGTCAAGCACTAGTTTATAACTCATAAAATATTATTTGAATGTACCATTCTGTGTGTTAATAGTAATAAAATATTAACACGTACAGTATCGGTTCTCGTTTGGGCCGAGCGAATTAAAATCGCATTACGGCTTGAATAATTTACGAGTATGCAATTTACCTTCAAATAGGTCGTAACAATAAATGAGATTTTAAATGTTATTTCTAAAGAAATACGACATAATATCCTTAAATACAGAATTTATTTTCTTATGGCAAAGGTGTCATACGAGCAGAGCAGATAGAGAACAGTGAGTCTAAATATACACATAGCACATAAACATTTAAATCTATCCCAGTAAAAAATCAAAATGCAGATGCGTTGTCAACCCGGAGGACTTACATGGAATGCCTCTTTTTCACCAAAAAGGGCCAAACTGCTGATAACAATTCAGACTAATACAAAACTGCGGTGTGTAACCCGCCTGCCATGTATGGCTACTCGTACTATCGCAATATCCCTCCTATTAGGCCTATGTTCTGCAGTGGAATTTTACGGGCTGTAATGGTGATGATGACGATGATTAGTTATTATCACAATACATAATATAAAAGTTATTTTTATTATAGTTTTTTAACATTGCTTTTAATTTTTATTTCAATGTTATTTAAATAAATGTATTAAGTTAAATCATAATATTTGCATATTAGCTTGAGATTTATAAATGTAAATTTTATTGAAATTAAAAATATCAACGACTATGTTCAGCAATGAATTTGTGAAGGGTTGAAATGATGATGATGATGATGAAAAATAACAAACTTTGATATGAATATAAAAGGACAATCGTTATTGTGTACCACACATAGTAATCAGTACATGTTAAAACCGCCCTTTTATAACAGAAAACATACACAAGAACATTTGAGACACCTGGCTGCCGTTTTGCAGCGTTAATTACACGCGTTCTTAACCCCTGCCGTAGACAGGAAGTGATTCTGAGACAAAGACAAATGAGTTTCATTTACAGTTAGTAAGTCGCGTTTGATATATTATGTTGCAATAGAAGCCGAAATAGGAACAAAATATCAGCAGAAGAATCCCGTTGTAGGGTTGCTTTTCGTAATAGAATAATTCTTTTTAAGCTTTAGTTAAAAAAGTTAAAGTTACAGGCTATATACAATCCCACTGCTGGGTACAGGCCTCCTCTCATTTCTGAGAGGGTTTTAGAGCAAGGAAATGTCCGCCGTCCTGCCAGATTGCGTGTTGGCGGACTTCACATGTCTTCGAAATATTTATTTCTTATTTCTGATACATGCAGGTTTCCTTACGATGTTTTCCTCCACCGCCGAGCACGTGGTAAATCAGCACTTAAAATTGCATAACATTCCCTGCCCTGAAATGAACTAAAATTTTGCATTTATATGAGTTTGTGACTAATTAGAATTACGATTGGTATGTCAGTATAATATATAGTCGCTAATTAATGATTTCTTATATTTACGCGAAGACGCGTTTAATTTAACTTTTTAATTCCCGACGTTTCGGGTGCTTTACGGCAACCATGGTCAGGGGGAGGGGACTGAGGTGTTTGACATCCCGATGTCATAGTTAGCCCGGCTACTTTCAGTTTTTGCATATTAATTTTTGGCCCGATCTACTCAGAATGAGCTTACAGTATCTTGAAGTCTTGCAGTGGTATGCGTGGGTTTGGATTCAATTTTATTAATTATAGGATCCCAAGCAGATGGCAGCACCCATCCATCTTCAAATACTTTTGAGAAGAGAAATTGCAATACTTGCTCAACGTACTGAAGCTCGGCGGCCAGATATTTTCTGTCAGAGATCCCGCATGCTCTCTGAAACTAAGATGGATGATGGTGCGATTAACCATTTAAATATCGGTTGGTATGGGTCTTTTTCCTATATTTATTAATTTTATTAATTTAAATTTCTTTATTTAAATTTGTTATTGTGAACAACGTTGGCAATGGCAGCCCCGGCGGATTTTTTTGGGTATGTAACCTAAACCGTACCTATTAGGTAAATATGTGTAATACCTATATTTGACATTATTGCTGTGTATATCGCTACGACAAATAAATAGGTACACAAAGGTAAGAAGGACTAAATAAAGTCATGAACTGTTTATTATGACAGACTTCGCTACAAACCAACACTGTTTAAAACGCTTTTTATTTTTATGGTTATTGATTTGCTTCCTTATAGTCGAGGGTTTTTGAAAAATTTTATTTAATCCTTTTTCGATCACAATTTTTATATTCGTCGTGGGTTTTTTGCAATTTTTTTAATTTTGATTTATATTCGTTTGTACAGTGGAGGTCTAGTCTGTCTTAAGGAGAACTTTTTGAAAGACACCGCGTAAAAAAACTTTCTCTCACAAGCGTCGTCTCGTCCTTATATTGCCTCAAGAAAATTTTCGTAGTAAAGAAGAACAAAAAACCTCTGAGTAACCTTTTGACTTTGCTTTACAATTTTGAATTTTAACGAGCATCAGCGAGCTTGAAAAGATGCAAGCATACAAAAAAGAGGAAGCGTAAGAAATACAAAGTTTCTTCATTAACAAATTACGGTACAAATTCAAATTCTAAAGTAGGTATCAGACTTGGTATTTTTTTATAGAATAGGGTGACCAACGAACACACAGTCCACCTGACGGTAAGTGGTTGCTGTGGCCCATAGACATCTACATCTATCCTCGTTTGCGAATCAAAATGTAGTGTGTTGGCACCCGTGAGGACTAAGATGTAATGCCTCTTTTCCAGTAAAAAGGGTCTCCGGTTCTCTACACTCACTATACGAATCACAGCAGTGTTAAGCTGTTATTTTACGCTTGTATTCTGTGAGAGTGTGGTCCGCTCCCGGTCGAGCCGACCCCTTCGTGCTACAACTATACTATTAATATAGATGCAGCTTGGCTTTACCACGTATAAAACTTGGTATACCGACATCAGAAAGTGAAAATATTTTTCATATATATATATTGATAACTTATCTTGAACGATTTTTAATCTAGGATTGATTTAGATGTATATGGACGGCAGCATCCACACCAATCGGTGGACTACCTCGTTGGTCCAGTGGTCGTGTGAGTAATTGCTGATCATGAGGTCCCGAGCTTGAATGCTGAATCGGGCCAGTAATCAGTTATTGAATTTTATTCTCAAAACATTCTCAGTAGCAGCCTGAAGTCAGAAAATTGACGGTGTTTGACCACCGTGCCTCGTGCCTAAAACACGTAAAGCTGTTGGTCCTGCGCCTGATTTCTTTCCAGTTGTTTGTTGTGTCGGATTGGCGTCCCAACGGACTACGAGAATGAGGAAATAGGGAGCACATCCGTACGTGCACTTGGGCACTATGATACTGTCCTGAGCAGATAGAAAGTCTCCATTGAGACCGACCGCCGTGACTGAAATTTGATCTGGAGTACATTGGGTGAACTTTGTGATCGTTTGTCTTCTTTATTAATTAATAAACGTTATTCGAAATCACTTTAAACAGATAAAAGCTGCAAGTTAACAAGCGGGGTGTTAGTACGCCAATCTTGCCTCAGAGAAGTCTATTTCTTGCATTCGTATTTCAGACTTTTGTAAAAGCAATTTCAATTGACAAGTAGTAAAAGATATTAAGACATTTGCGTAACTGCGTTAGTCGTTTCTTCTGCGGTTATTCACCTTATTTCAAAACGGTTGCAGATTTCTCTAATTGAAAAAAAAATTCAATTACATTCAAGTGTTTTTATTATTGTTCTTCTTGGAGAAGCGCCGACGTACAAACACACGTGCTTTGTGTACTGGCCGCATATAGTTTGTGATGAATGCAAACGAAGGTCAAGGTTCTAATCTGTACAGTGCCGCTTAAAATTGATCAATAACTTAACAGTTTTTTTTTGCATTGTTATTAAAATTGAATCCATTATCGTCGTTGTCATTACATCCCACCATAAGTCATTTGCTGAACATAGGCCTCCCTCAATGCCGAAAACACTGAGAACTGACGAGAAGATCCTGGAGCTGGAAGAAAAGATAGACAAATTATGCTGGCATATTATAGAATTATCTGAGGTCAGAATAGAGGGGGAGGACATGGTAATCCTCGAATGCGGCAAATTTTTCTATCACCGGGACCGGGACCGGGACCATCTGTCCCAAGGAGGTGTCGGACTTATCGTCCACAAGTCTCTCGTTAACAACGTTATAAGATTGTCAGCGTGTCGACGAGGGTTGCGTACCTTATACTCACAATCACCTAACGGTATTCGTTGAAGGTTATACAGGTTTACGCACCAACCTGAAGGTGGAGGAAATGTATGAGGATATCTCTTAAGACATGCATTCATCCAAAACCCAATATACGGTCTTAATGGGAGACTTCAATGCAAAACTAGGCACAAGAGAGAACGGTGAGCTGAAGGTAGGGAAATTCGGAATAGGACAACGAAATCCAAGGGGCCAGCAGCTGGCCGACTTCATGGAGAAAGAGGGACTCTTTATGATGAACTCTTTCTTCCAGAAGCGGCCTCACAGGAAGTGGACCTGGTAGATCCCCGATGGTTCGATAAAAAACGAGATTGATTTCATTATGACGACCAAACGACAACGGAAAGATGCGGGATTATGATTGTTCCCCAGTCGAGGCGACCCCTTCGTGCTGCAGCTATAAATTACACTGCAGCAGCGCTGTATTTTGTGAATAAATTTTATTACTATATAGTAAATAGCTTGCAAATAAAATACAAAAACTAATTCAGCCCTTAATCCGTGTATATAAGTTATAATTTTCAGTGGTCCATGTATTTACGGTACGGAACTGTCGCTATTTCCACTTTTCATCTCGAGTGACAGAGCTGTGCTGGCGGCGGCTCTCGCATGCAACGTCGACACAATTAGCAAAACGCCCCTGGCCAGTCGGGTAATCTATCGCGCGTTAGAATCGCAATTTGTCGCTCTGCATTTAGGGTTAAATTTCACCTGCAACGTTTCCAGCTATACGACCAACGTTTCGTGTCCAAGTTGCAATATGTTTTAGGACAAAAAGCTTGACTTTTTAAACTTTACAAAAGAAATTTAACTTTTACACACACAGCTAAATTAGTTTATTTCCATTGCATAATGTCTTTAAAGAATTTGCTATCAGGAAATGCGGCTGATTTAGAAACTATTTTTGTATTGCAGAAGAGGGCTGTAACATTTTTTACAACCTAAAACCGGGATAGTCTCTCAGTGAAAAATTTAAATAAATAAATTTGTAGACTTTTATCTCTTGGTATATTTACGAAAATGTTATGTAGTAAAAAAGCAAAAGCAGTTTTCATAAAAAAAGTGATATACATTCCGTAAACACCAGGAGAAAACATAAGCCAGTGATATCAGTTCCTCGACTCTCCACTTCTGGATTCTCTCGACCACAGAGACCATAATTAATTTACGGAGTAATATGGGGAAATATAATCATATACGTGGTGGAGCCATGTTGCAGCTTTATCAATTGTATAGTTGTAACACGAATAGAAGAAGCACGCTTTTACAGATTACAAGCGTAAAATAGCAGCTTAACAGCAGCATTAAGCTGCTGTTAAGCTGCTGTTTCGTATGGTAAGTGTAGAGAACCGGACCCTTTTTACTGGAATAGAGGAATTCCATCTTAGTCCTCACAGCTGATAGCGCATCTGCATTTTGATTCGCAAACGAGGATAGATGTAGATGTCTATGAGCCACAGCAACCACTTGCTTGGTGGAGTGTGCGCTCGCTTGTCCCCATTATTCTATAAAATAATGTACGCCCTAACAACAAGTCTGAGAAAATAAACAAGGATTCTGCCAAGCTTAAATATTTTAATAAACAAAAACGGCATAAAGTTGGTTATTATAATATAAATTAATACATGATTCAAAATATCCGCTGGGAACGAGGTGGTCGCTCTCAAGCTGGCTCTAAATAGGTTTTGTAAGTAGTTTGTACAACCTGTGTTTTTATTATATAATTTACTTGTAATAGATATTAAATAAAACATATATTATATTCCATACAAAAACCTTAAAAAAATTATAATAAGTAAACAAATATAATAAGTTTTTGTAGAGGAAAACTTCCTAAAAAATGTGTGTCAAGATTCTTTTTTCTAACACGTAACGTTCACCCACACGAGGATTTTTTCCTGTACTGAGACAGTTTACATACATACATAAACACAAGGACAAATATTCAAACCACAATATGACAAGTTTCTTCGCCCTTCTATGTTATCGACTGAAGCCTCTCTCGAGGTGAATATGTTCATTACAAATGTGCTGCCATGTACACTTACATAATTTTAAATTTAAAATTTTGTACAGCCGACTTCAATATAAATTATTAAGAATAACTCAAAAACTACTGGTCAGACCTTGATCGTTTATATGGGACCACACGTGAAGCACCAGCTTTCAAATTAAAAAAAGAATCATCGAAATCGGTACACCCAGTAGAAAGTTATGAGGTAACACATAAAAAAAACACAGTTGAATTGAGTACCGTCTCATTTTTAAGTCGATAGAAAAGTTGTGCACAGTGTTGCCGTTAGAAACAGAGACAAACGCTCCCGTAGCTCAGTATATGTACTGTTAGAGTTCTGTACAAAACGTTTGTAAGCACAATTTTGGTGGAATCTATTTACACGTGGTAAGCCATGCTGCAGCTATATTAGTAATGTACACTTACATAATTTAAAATTTTGTACAGCCGACTTCATTATAAATTATTAAGAATAATTCAAAAACTACTGGTCAGACCTTGATCGTTTATATGGGACCACACGTGAAGCACTAGCTTTGAAATTAAAAAAAGAATCATCGAAATCGGTTCACCCAGTAGAAAGTTATGAGGTAACACATAAAAAAACACAGTCGAATTGAGTACCGTCTCATTTTTAAGTCGATAGAAAAGTTATGCACAGTGTTGCCGTTAGAAACAGAGACAAACGCTCCCGTAGCTCAGTATATGTACTGTTAGAGTTCTGTACAAAACGTTTGTAAGCACAATTTTGGTGGAATCTATTTATACGTGGTAGAGCCATGCTGCAGCTATATTAGTAGTATAGTTGTAGCACGAATAGGTCGGCTCGACCGGCAAAGATCACGCTCTCACAGAATACCAGCGTAAAATAGCAGCTTAACGCTGCTATGTTTCGTATAGTGAGTATATATATATATATAAAAATCTAAGCTTTGTCAGCAACGCATTTAGCTTCTTATCAGGCTAGATGGACTATAAACCAGTTTGTCATTTTATTCGTAAAAACAAAAAAATGCTAAAAGAAATTGTCACAAACAATTTTTTTTAAATAAATTGTGTACTCGTATATACTTTTTCTAAATAGAATGACTTGGATTAGCCAGCTACATTTTTTACTTATTTGTCGGAATATTCCGTTGCAGCAACATATTGACAGAATTGGAAAAAGTTACCTGGAAAGTAATATGTATTGAGAACTCACTCACATTCCAATACAGAAAACTAGGACGTTACTCTTATATACTACTTTCATGGAAAGGTTTGGTATAATTTTCACATTTTGTCACCACATATTGTCTTAGTTTTCGGAGAAAGAAAATGTAAATATAATTTTCAATTATTTATGCTTTGAGCTGGAATCCATTGTTTTTATTTGTGAACCAGAAATATTAAATTAGATTAACTTTATTGCTTTATATATTTTACCTTCCTTCGATTTGGACAGCTTGACAAATCATTTACAAGATTATTTACCCACGAACTTTTACTGTAGGACTTGTTTTTTAGTTAATGTATCTCCAGTGACAGTTTAAGGAAATTCACTAGCCAATGTTATAGGGATATAATGACTCAAAACATCCCGTTTGTGTCGTTAGATGTGACAGAGGGAAATCAAACAGAAATTGATGAATATTATCTTCCCAATTGCAATTCTAAATAATACAAAGCTGCGGTTTCAACTTGCCTGTGAAGCACGGCAAATTTGACAAGTCCCCCCTTATGAGGTTATTTATTTTGGAGGCCTATATTCAGCAGTAGATTTTTAATAGGCTGTAATGAATTACTTTGGAGTTCTTTTAGGCACATCAATTATACGCGTTTTTTTATAGAATAAGGGTAACAAACGAGCACACAGTCCACCTGATGGTAAGTGGTTGCTGTGACCCATAGACATCTACATTTATCCTTTTTTAAATAAAACTAATTTTACGGATTTTATCGCGTATATTAACTTATTTTTATATTCCCGACGTTTCGGGTGCTTTCCAGCACCCGTGGTCACGGAGGACTGAGTTGTTTGACGTCCTGCTGTCATAGTTAGCCCGGCTACCTTCAGTTTTTTAATATTAATTTTTGGTTCGATTTACGCAGAATGAGCTTACAGTATCTTGAAGTCTAGCAGTGGTATACTTGGGTTTGGATTTGATTTTATTAATTATGGGATCCCAAGCAGATGGCAGCACCCATCCATCTTCTCTATTGAAATTAGGATGTTTTTTAATTTCAATAGCCTCGCGAATCATCCTTGGGAGGAATCGGTGTTCTTTTGCGAGGATTTGTGGTCTATCAAATCTAATGTAATGACGGGGACGATCCTGAACATGTTCACAAACTGCAGACTTCCCGATACGTCGGTGCTTCACGTCAGCTATATGTTCTTTAACGCGGGTTTTAATAGATCTTTTTGTTTGTCCTATGTACGAGAGACCACATTCACAATCCAGCTTGTACACTCCTGCATCTTGTAGAGGGATATGACACTTGACGGATGGTAAAAATTGACCAATCTTCTTCAGCGGCTTGAAGTACGTTTTATCCCTACAATATCCCTCTACAAGATGCAGGAGTGTACAAGCTGGATTGTGAATGTGGTCTCTCGTACATAGGACAAACAAAAAGATCTATTAAAACCCGCGTTAAAGAACATATAGCTGACGTGAAGCACCGACGTATCGGGAAGTCTGCAGTTTGTGAACATGTTCAGGATCGTCCCCGTCATTACATTAGATTTGATAGACCACAAATCCTCGCAAAAGAACACCGATTCCTCCCAAGGATGATTCGCGAGGCTATTGAAATTAAAAAACATCCTAATTTCAATAGAGAAGATGGATGGGTGCTGCCATCTGCTTGGGATCCCATAATTAATAAAATCAAATCCAAACCCAAGTATACCACTGCTAGACTTCAAGATACTGTAAGCTCATTCTGCGTAAATCGAACCAAAAATTAATATTAAAAAACTGAAGGTAGCCGGGCTAACTATGACAGCAGGACGTCAAACAACTCAGTCCTCCGTGACCACGGGTGCTGGAAAGCACCCGAAACGTCGGGAATATAAAAATAAGTTAATATACGCGATAAAATCCGTAAAATTAGTTTTATTTAAAAATGTGTAGTGTTCGCGTAAATATAAGAAATCATTACATTTATCCTCAATAAAGAATCAATATGCAGATGCGTCGTTACCAGTGAGGACTAAGATGGAATGCCTCTTTTCCAGTAAAAATGGTCTCCGGTTCTCTACACTCACCTAACGAAACACAGAAATGTCAAGCTGCTATTTTACGCTGTCTACCATATGGGGCGATAAAGTTATCACATTAAATGAAAAGACTTATCTTACATAACGTTCTTTGAACATACACAACTAAAAAGAATATATAACAATTAACATTCTAGTCGCAATAGCCCTTTTTTCGTTTTTTGCCTAATTACTTATGAACGGGAAAGTGTAGGTAAATAATTATCTATGTCGATGCCGCGTGAGCACTGCGTACCTGCCGCATCGTTGCCGCTTTTACATGTCACTTCTGGCCAGTAAACTAATATTATCAAGGTGATTTATTACGTTTCAATTTTTACGCTATTTATTTTGTTTGAAAGATTTTTTTTTTTGGTAGAATTGTTTATTTTATTATTTTAATCGACATATATGAACTTGTATATACCGCTGTGTTATTTAATGTGATAACCTAATCGCCACCCAGTATATAGGTTGTTACTCAAATACTAATTCTGTGTAATAATTTAATTTTGCATAGAAACATATTACAATATCTATGCTGTGGTGAAAGAGAACTATTACGGGCTGATAAAAAAGAATGTCTGTAATTAAAACTAAGTAAATTAAACGCGATAAAATCAAAGGCCCGGTTAAACGCTCAATCTTAGCTGCACAAATTCTAATTTGCACAAGCAAGCATTATACGTTAAGCAGGCAAAACGGTATAGGTAACGTGCAAATGGCGTACACCAATGCTTAATTTGCTTAAACGAAAGTTAAGACGGCACACATTCTTTGCGAAAACAAACCACAATCAGGTGGGGTCGCAGTGCAGCATTAGCTTATAATTCATAAAATATGAATTTAAATGTACCGATCTGTGTATTTAATGGTAATAAAATATTAAATGGTAAAGTATCGGTTCTCGTTTGGGCCGAGCGCATTAAAATCGCATTACGACTTGAATAATTTACGATTATGCAATTTATCTTCAAATATGTTGTAAAAATAAATGAGATTTTAAATGTTATTTCTAAAGAAATACGGCATAATATTCTTAAATACAGACTTTTTTTCTTATATAATAAGGTGACATACGAGCATACCATCTAACTTATGATAAGTGTATGCTATTATTAATAAATGTATTATGTTAAATGGTGATCATTGCATTTTAACTTGAGATTTATAAATTCAAATTTTATTGTAATTAAAAATATTAACACCTATGTCCAGCAGTGAACTTCTGAAGAGCTGTAATGATGATGATGATGATGATGATGAAAAATATCAAATTCGTAAATCGATATGAATATAAAAGTGCAATTATTATTGTGTACCATACACAATAATGAATAAGGACACGTTTAAACCGCCCTTTAATTACATAAAACGTACACCAGATTTGAAAATTTTACGTGGGTATTAAATAAAAATAGGATAACATTTGAGGCACCTGGCTGCCGTTTTGCAACATCAATTACACACTTTCTCAACCCCAGCAGTAGACAGAAAGTGATTCTGAGACAAAGACAAATGAGTTTCATTTATAGTTAGTTAAGTCTCGTTTGATATATTATGTTGCCATAGAAGACGAAATAGGAACAAAATGTCAGCGGAAGAATTTTTTTTATAGCAGAGGGGGCAAACAAGCTTGCGGCTCACCTGACGGTAAGTGACTACCGCCGTCCATTAACAACTGCAACACGAGGGGAATTGCAGATGCGTTGCCGGCCTTTTAAAAAGGGTAGGCTCTTTTCTTGAAGATCCCTAAGTCGTATCGGTCCGAATGTAGATTTGTTTTTCGCAATAAAGTAATTATTTTTTAAGCGTTAGCACGTCAAAATTAGCAAAGCGTAACACCTTTCGATCGATCGAAAATTCTCGACGTCTCGGTTATGAATCAAAACGCAGATGTCACCCCTAAGAACTTAGATAGAATGCCATTGTTTTTTTATTATCATAGCTAAGCCAATAAAGTAAGGTGAATTAAGTATAAATACACGTTCCGCAGTGCCATTTGTGTATAAAACTTTATGTTTAAAATATTGCTAAATATTTAGAGTGCTAAATATTTCAATTATACTTACGTGTGAAATGTATAATTTTGTGGATTTTATTTTCACGATGAATTGCATTCAGGTACTGCACACGTCACCATATTTAAGCACATCTTTTGAACACTTATTAATACTACATAATCGAAGATATGTTGAAAAATAAGCGGGATTTATTTCGTTAACGATTGACGTCAGCCCTATATAGGCCTATAGCCTGTACGTGTATGGTCTAGCCATTCTATCTCGTTCTAACGTAAGCATATGCTAAACAATTTCTCTTTTACATTGCCAATCTAACGTAAGTATATACTAAATCTATGTTATTGCGAGTATTAAATCTACTCTTACAATAAATTTTATAAGTAGTTTGTCTGAGGGCACTTGGCACATGTGTACACATGTGCACTCCTCTCACTTCTGAGAGGGTTTTAGGGCAAGGAAGTCTTTGAAATATTTTTTTTATTTCTCAGAAATGCAGGTTTCCTCACGATATTTTCCTTCCCTGCCGTGTAAGTGGTCAATCAACATTTAAAATACGAGTAGCAATTAACAACTTCATTGATGTCGGTCGAGGTCGAACTCGGATTGCGCGCGTATTATGATATTTTACAGCAATCGCTAGCTAGCTACCACCGCTTTAAGCGTTAGCACGTCTAAATTAGCAAAGCGTACATTTCGTTTGATCGAAAAGTCGTCTGGATTATAAATTAAAATGGATGGAATGCTATACCATTGGTATATTTTTTGACTATTATAAGCCTGTGCTTAGCTATTATTCCACCTCATGGTAAGTGGTGATACAGCCGACGATGGCAAAGCACACTGGCTAAGCCTAAAAGCCTATTTATTTGATTTATTACATTTTTTATGATTTATTTGTTAGGAAACACACGGAGATTGTTATTACTGTATTTTATTTTTTGTAAAGTGCAGATCTCGTCTGTCTTAAGAAGGACTTTCTGAAAGACATCGCGTAGAAAACCTTCACTCAAAAACGTTGCGCCCGTACTTATATCGCCTCAAGGAAATTTTCACGGTAAAGAAGAACAAAGAGCCCATGAGTAACCGCTTGACTTTGCTTTATAATTTTAAATTTTAACGAGTATCATTGTGCTTGAAAAGATTCAAGTATACGAAAAAGAGGACGCGTAAAAAATACAAAGTACTTAATCGTTCATTTATTAACAATTCATGGTCTTATTTCACATTATAAAGTCGGTGTTTAGACCTGGTATACAACGTGCCGCTACAATGGTGACTTTAGTTTAACACACAGGTAGGGCTAGTGCCCATTAATCATAAATAATTTTGACAGGTTAAAATAACTCGTGAATTGATATTTTCTTCAAGCAAACTTAATAATAAAAATGTAAGTAAAATTAGGATCAGCCTTGTTGTATTTGCCATTACAATCACAAGTTTACACAAGCACCAATAACACAAATAAAAACGTCCGTATCGCAAGAGATGTAAACGTACCTACTAGATTAGAAAACGAAAACAAAACAAAGTGTCTTTATTGCAGTACCATAAACTAATTACTATTCTAATTACACAAAAATTAATAAATAAAACAATACAACAGTTCTCTAAGTAAAGGTTACTTTAAGATGCTATTTTCTAAAATTTTAACTAACGCCGTAAATAATAACGTTTAATGGAAATATAACTTCTTCACGAAACGAAAATGGGAAAACGTATATGTGTGTTATATTAAAGTCACAATTGTTGCTGCACGTTGTATAGAAAAATTGAAGACCTGACATCAGAAAGTAAAATTATTTTAATGCATGATTGATGACTTATCTTGAATGATTTTTTATCACGGTATCCACTTAACAATCGGTGGACTACCTCATTGGTCTAGTGATCGCAACCACGCACTGCTGATCACGAGGTTCCAGGCTCGAATCCCGAGTCGGCCCAAAAAATCAGTTTTGTTTTGCTTATTGACCCACCAACATTTGTATCATTTCTTACATGATTTTATATACAATGAACCAATAGGAACTAAAATGTACCAATAATTACATGCGGATACCACTTGCCAATAATTATCTCGGCACTGTGTAGTAATAAATACTAGGATAAAAAAATTATAACAATATACTGGATGGCGATAAGGTTATCACATTAAATAACACAAGTTCATATATGTCGATTAAAATAATAAAATAAGCAATTCTACCAAAAATAAAAAAATGAACCTTTCAAACAAAATAAATAGCGTAAAAATTGACACGAAATAAATCACCTTGATAATATTAGTTTACTGGCTAGAAGTGACATGTAATAGCGGCAGCGATGCGGCAGGTGCGCAGTGCTCACGCGGTATCGACATAGGTAATTATTTACCTACACTTTCCCGTTCATAAGTAATTGGGTAAAAAACTAAAAAAAGGGCTATTGCGACTAGAATGTTAATTGTTATATATTTTTTTAGTTGTGTATGTTCAAAGAACGTTATACGGGACAAGTATTTTCATTTAATGTGATAACTTTATCGACAACCCGTATAGTACTAAAATAAGAAGAAGGAGCGGAAAGAAAATATTTTTTTTTGGTTATTGTGTTTTTCTGCCAATACATTCTCAGTAGCAACCCAGAGTGAGAAAATTTACGGTGTTTCATTACGGTCCCTCGCAAAGCATGTAAACCCGTTGTTTCTGCGCTTGATCTCTTTTCAATTGTGTAATTTTTAGCTTAACGCTGCTGTGTTTCATACGGTGAGTGTAGGAACCGAAGACCATTTTTACTGGGAACGAGGCATTCCATCTTAGTCCTTACGGGTAACAACGCATCTGCATTTTGATTCGTAATCGCGGATACATGTAGATGTCTGTGGGTCACAGCAACCACTTACCATCAGGTGGACTGTGTGCTTGTTTGTCACCCTTATCCTATAAATATATAATAAAAGCACTTAATATTTTATTGCATCAGACTGAACACGGAACGGGCGGATACAAGGGTACAAGATTTATTGTTCAGGTGCTATTTTGTAAGTATGACTTAAATTAATGTGTGTTGAACTTTTTGTAGTAGAATGTGGGCGTCAAACGAGCACACATTCCACCTGATGGTACGTTGATGCTGTTGCCAACAGAAACCTAAGTCTATCCTTGATCAAGTATCAAAATATAGATGTGTTATCATTCCTGAGAGAATATACTCACTATAAGAAATACAGCGACATTAACCTATTCTACATTATGCTCTTAGCATGCTAGATGGACTTTATACTCATTTTTCATATTGTTCGTATAAAAAATATAAGCAACAACACAAATTGTTACAAAATTTATTCCAAAATAAATTGTGTACATACTTTCTGCGAATGCGATAACATGGATAAGTCAAATAAATTTTTTACTTATATGTCGGGATATTTCGTATCAGGAACATATTGGATGGAAAAAGTTACCTGGAAAGTAATATGTATTGAAAACTCACTCACATTCCAATACAGGAAAACTAGGACCTTACTTTGTTTTGCACTTTTCTGGAAAGTATTGGTATAATTTTCACATTTTGGCATCAAATATTGTCCTAGTTTCTTGAAGAAGGAAAGTATAGATGTCAATTTCAATTATTTATGTTTTGAGCCGTTATCCATTTTATGTATTGGTAGACCAGAAATATGAAACTAGATTTTATTTATAGCTTTATAAACGAGCATTTTATCACTGTTCGATTTGAACAGCTTGAAAATCATTTACAAGATTATTTACTTACGAACTTTTACCCTAGGATTTTTTCTAGTTAATGTACCTTGTAGATCTAGCGGCAGTGTAAGGGAATTCACTACCCCATATCATGGGGTTATAATATTCCATATCATCCCGGTAGTGTAGCAGGAGTTACATTATTATTAGAGATGATCAGCAGCATTTTTCTGATTGTAAATCAAAATACTAAAAGCTGCGATTTCCACCAGCCTGTCAAGCGTGGCAAAGTTGACAAGTATCACCTTTATGAGGTAATTTATTAAGATGGTGTTTTGTTGATGATTACGCACATAAATTAGTACGTGCATGAACAAACATAATATCCCAAAATAATTATATGTATGTAGGCTACTTAAATACTAACTATATGTAGTAATTTAATTTCGCATTAATTTCGTTAAATTTCCCTGTCTATCAAAATCTACGTATATTTAACTCATTTTATTTTGTTATATAGAGTCTTACAAATTTCAACTAATCAAGTAATTATATAAGACCATTATTATAATAATTATGTTTAATTTACACATAATACTCATTTATAAAGGAAATTATTTCTGCTGCGTCGTTGTCAACTGTCAAAGCATAACGACGACTTACATACAATTTTTATCAAGGAGTTAATCTGATAATATTTCATTTATTTAGACCGTAAATAATTGTGTTTCAGGGAAAGATGCGTGATTCAGCACATTTCAAGTCAATAGGAAGCTGTGTAATATAAAGCCTTTTGAGGGCTGTGGAGATTTGCTTAGATTTTTCAATTAATATCTCTGCTCCGCTACATTTACAGACGGATTTCCTTCAGTGTCAAAATTGTACCGACGGTAGACTGTTTAATGGTAAAAGGGGATTAAATATACATATTAAAAGATGCCATAGTAAAAGTGTTTCGGCTTCACCACCTACCGTAGAAATCATAATTCTATTAGTAATAGACGGCGACTTAAAAATGCATCCTGTATTTTATTCTCAGACGACATCCCTGCTCCTAGTAATGTCGAAACTCTTGAAAGCCTTCTTCAGAAGCATCCTTCGGTTAAATTTTCTCAGGGTTTATCGCTGTCTCCCAAGACATCTATGCAACCTTTACAAATTTCTGAAAAAGACACTTTAGAAGCAATTATGTCATTTTCACTATCGGAATTGACGCAATTACGCCTCAACATCTTAAAGAACTTAAAGACATAACAAAATAATGTAACTTTATGATTTCTGGTAATGTTAATCCAAATTTCATTGCATTCTTATATGGAGCAAGATTATGTGCCTTCAAAAAAAGGATAACGGTTTCGGTCCTGTTGTCGTTGGTAAATCGAAGTTATTAAGTCGAAGCTTAACTTCAAAATTCGCTTGCAGGCATAAAATCTCTAAACTTGAGACAAAATTTCAGCCTCCTCAACTAGGCTTTAGCACTAGAGGTGGCTGTGAGGCGGCGGTACATTCAGTGCGTACATTTTTAACAAACTGATGCAGATTTACTTATGAAGGTTGACCTAAAGAATGATTTTAACTTTATCGATAGGGTAACCTTGCTGAAAGAAGTGGCTAACAATACCCCCGAAATTTATCATTACTTTTGGCAATGTTACAGTCAAAACATTAACTTGTTTTACGAAAACCATGTTATCGATTCTACTGTCGGTGTTGAGCAGGGTGACCCACTAGGTCTAGCACTTTGCAGTTTGGGAATTCAGCGTATTATTTCAAATTTGATATCCAAGTTGAATGTCTGGTACATAGATGACGGTACACTGGAAGGAAGAGCAGATGACGTTTTCAGTGACCTTACTCATATTTTACGAAATTTTAAAAATATTGGTCTTGAACTAAATACATAGGCTGCACTAAAAGTATCGGGAATGGAATATTTCCACTGTTCCTGTCATATTAAAATCTTTTTAATTGAAAATTCCTTGGTTTTAAAAATCTAATACCATTTATTTATTTAAAAAAAGATTCTCGGTCTTGTCACAAGGTTTTGTCAAACTTGTTTAGTCGTTGAGAAAATGGAATTGACTCGAGAAAATTCAAGAGCGATGATTTATTATGACATTAGAAGTGGTTTAACACAAAAAAACTGTGTTCACCGGATCATTTCTGCATTTGGTGATGAAGCCCCATTCAAAACCACAATTTATCGCTGGTTTGCTGAATTTCAACGTGGACGTGTCAAGCTCAGTGATGATCCCCGTCAAGGTCGTCCAAAAACTGCAGTCGCCCAAGAAAACGTTGATGCTGTGCGTAAGCTGATTGAGGAAGATCAACATGTGACATACCGCGAAATTCAGGTAACTTTAGACATTGGCATGAGTCAAATACAAATAATCTTGCATGAACAATTAGGTGTAAAAAAGTTGTTTTCCCGATGGATATCGCATTCGCTTTGTGAAGAGCAAAAAGCGGCTCGCGTTACGTGGTGCGTCAGAACTCTCGAACGATTCCACGCAGGATCCTCAAATGCTGTATACAACATCGTATCAGGTGACGAATCCTGGATATATGCGTACGAACTCGAAAAAAAAAACCAGTCACGAGTTTGGGTGTTCGAAACTGAGTTAAATCCGACAAAAATTGTTCGTTCATGGAGTGTTGCAAAAAAAATGGTGGCCACGTTTGTCTCCAAAACCGGCCATGTTACGATTATTCCTCTTGAGGGACAAAGAACGGTTAATGAAAAATGGGATGCTAGCATTTGTTTGCCACAGGTCCTTTCTGAACTCCGTAAAGAGAACTGCAACCGCCGCATCATCCTCCATCACGACAATGCGAGTTCTCACACCGCGTATAAAACAAAAGAGTTTTTAGAGCAAGAAAACATAGAATTATTAGACCATCTGCCGTGCAGCCCCGACCTAAGCCCTACTGATTTTTATATTTTCCCTAAAATAAAGAATAAATTGCGTGGACAGAGATTTTCATCACCTGAAGAAGCTGTGGACGCCTACGAAACGGCCCGTTTGGAGACCCCAACTTCCGAATCGAATGGTTGCTTCAATGATTGGTTCCAACGTATGGAAAAATGTGTCAAATTTCGCGGAGAATACTTCGAAAAGCAATAAATACATTTTTAATAGTAATTTTGTGTCACTTCCTTGATTCCCGAAAATTTCCTCGTAGCAATAAATGTAAAATATTTTTTTCAAAATTACAATCAGATTCATCCAGGAATAAAAACTGTCAGTACGGAATCGCTATACCTGCTATGTGCCCCGTTTTGTTTCGATTGTATTAAACTTGCTTTAAAAACAAAATTCGATCTATTTTTAAACCGCGGTGATAAATTGTATAAATTAAATCCCCAACTTTGCTCTTAGTCTTTAAAATATTGTCTTCTTGTACCTAGATTTACATACTTACTTCGCTTGAGTCCAGTCTGGAAATGTTCGGATATTTTAAAAGATATTGATAATAATCTTAAAATAACTTTAGGAAAAAATCTAAATTTAACTTTATATACAACAGTCTCCAAATGCATACGGCTGGACTTATGCAACTTTAATACTGCTCGTATTGAAGAAACGATCGAACGGAACTAGGACTCCAAAGTCTTTGCTAGAGATCTGTCTGCCAGAAAGAACCAACACCTGAGGTTTTGAGTGAGATTAAGAGGTTCTATGGGCAGTTGTACACGTCAACGTTGGAGCCAACGCAAGTGTGAGTAACGATCCAAGAGCGAGTCTTATCCGACACTATTGTGATGATATCCCTGACGTCAGTCTGAGCGAGATTAGAATGGCTCTCCAGCACCTTAAAAACGGCAAGGCCCCAGACGAGGATGGAATTACAGCGAAGCTTCTGAAAGTGGGTGGAAAACCGGTACTTGAAGTCCTTCAGAAGATCTTTAATTCCGTCCTCCATGGTGGCATTACACTGGGGGCGTGGAGCAGAAGTGCGGTAGCCTTGTTCTTCAAGAAAGGTGACTACGCTCTCTTGAAGAACTACAGACCGATTTTCCTTCTGAACCGCGTCTACGTGCTGTTTTCGAGAGTCATTACGAATCGTCTCGCGCGCAGACTTGACGACTTTCAGCCTCCCGATCAAGCCAGTTTCCAAAAAGGCTTTATCACCATAGACCACATACATATCCTTCGGCAAATTTTACAGAAGTCCGAGCAGTACAATTTGCCACTATGTCTGGCGTATGTGGACCATGAGAAAGCCTATGATTCCGTCGAAATTTGGGCGGTGCTGCAGCATAGCTTCAGCGATGCCAAGTTGACTGACGGTACATTGAAGTGCTGAAGTGCTTGTACAGAAGGGCCAGGATGGCTATCGAGTACAGAACCAGAGTACAAAACCTATCCAATTGCGGAGAGGTGTAAGACAGGGTGATGTTATATCCCCGAAACTCTTCACCGCTGCATTGGAAGACATTTTCAAGCTTCTGGAATGGAAAGGATACGGTATTAATATCAATGGCGAGTATATCACTCACCTTCGATTAGCCGACGATATAGTTCTTATGGCAGAATCGCTGGAGGACCTAAGCACTATGCTCAATGACCTCAATAGTGTTTCCCAACGGATAGGTCTTAAGATGAACATGGACATAACAAAGGTCATATTTAATGTCCATGTCACACCTATGCCGGTAGTTGTTGGAAGCACTAAGCTCGAAGTTGTTGATGAGTATGTTTACCTGGGACAAATAGTCCGACTAGGTAATTCCAAATTCGACCGAGAGGTCAATCGACGGATTCAACTCTGTTGGGCAATGATTGGGAAATTACGGCACATCTTCTCGTCAGATATACTGTTCAACCAGTGCGTGTTGCCAGTGATAACCTATGGAACTGAGACGTGTTCCTTCACTGCTAACCGGATGAGGAAGCTCAAAGTCGCTCAGCAAGCTATGGAGAGGGCTATGCTCGGAGTTTCTCTGCGTGATAAACTTCGAAATGAGGATATCCGCGGTAGAACCAGAGTGACCGACATAGCCCAACGGATTAGTAAGTTGAAGTGGCAATGGGCTGGCCATATAGCTCGAAGAACTGACAACCGATGCGTTGCCTGCTTTCCTTGCTTCCGTGCATAGTGTCAGTGACTTATGTAACATAATTTTAAATAATAATGTAGTCCTGTGCTTTGCTACCGAGGTAGGACACACATGGCGAACGCTCTGTTCCGGCGAAAATGTTCCGCTGCAAGTTAACTAACAAAAACAGTGGGATTTTCTGTTGGTACAGAACGTTCAGATAGATTTGTTTCATAACTTCCATAGTGACCAAGATCAGGCAAGCCTTCTCACTTTTTCGACTGAGGAATCTCTATCTAGTCACTGATTGCACGCTTTACCATCAATAATCTCAGCACATTACTTAGATGGGGAAAGCTTGCCATCGCCGTAGGAATCCGACTAGCAGCAGTGATTTGTCAACCCCATCAGTGCCCCTGTGGTAGTAGCGTCGAAGAGTTTGGGCTCCACGGACTTTCATGTAAGAAAAGTGCTGGTAGGTTTATTGGCACGATTATTTGAACGATGTCGCCCGTAGTGTTCTTGTCTAAATGTTCCATCGGTTTTAGAGCCTTATGGAATATTTAGAAACGATATGAAGAGAAGAGACTCGACGGTATGACATTGGTCCCTTGGGAGTGAGTTAAAACCCTAGTGTGGGATGCTACTTGCGTAGACACTTTGGTGGCCTCTCATCTAGGGGTAGCTCGTTTAAAGGCGGGGCGGCATCAGAGGTAGCTGAACCGAGTAAGTGGTGCAAATATAAGTCTCTGAGAAATGACTACATATTTTAGCCATTTGCTGTAGAGACTATTGGTCCGTGGGGTCCACGTGCGGTGATGTTCCTAAAGGAACTCTGCGATTTGCGAATTTGTTTTCATCGGAAAGTAAATTCCACTGCTGTATGGAGCCCCTTCCGTTATGAGGAAGATTTCTTATATCTGTCATGCTTCACATGACGAATTTTGATTAAATGCGTCATACGTAAGTGGGGTTACATCGCTATGTAAGGGAAGCCTTGAGGTCTGGAGTTTTCCTTAGTCGTCTCTTACGACACAAACGGGACTTTATGGACTAATATATATTCAAATTCAAATTCCAAATTACTTTTATTTGTTAATACAGGTAAAAGACACAGACAGAAAAGATCTTTGAAAAAAAAAATAAGTTTGCTGCACTCAACCCTTAGGTATACAAATATTACAGGTACAATTAAAGTTACTACGCTACTTTAATTAAATTATTTCATTATATTATTCGTATTATAATTATATTGAAATGCTTTATATAAGTTGTATTGTAATGTAATGCAATGATGCAATTAAATTATATAATAATTAGATATGATAGTTATACAATACTAGGTGGTACCCGGCGTTTTGCTGCCGCAGAAGAAATAATTGTGGAAATATCATTGTAAATTTGGAACAGTTATATTGTTTACATTCATTGAAGTTGAGTGATAATATAACTTTAAAATAAAATTGTTCCGATACGCGTGCCACCTATAATAAATTAATTTTACTATGCCTATAACCTTTGCGCAAGTGAAAGTAATAAGTTGACATAGTTTTACCACAATCTGATGAACGATATGGCAGCACATAAAATACGAACAAACAAAAATTCATTTTTATATATGAGATTTAGTCAATCATTATTTAGTTATTTGTTAATAAATTCATTTTCGCGCCCGATATAGCATGACTATTCACAATCAGGTGGGGTTACAGTCAATCAGGTGATTATCTGTAATATAAAAATGAATCGCTGAATGTGTTGCTAAACGCCAATCTCGAGAGCAGCTGAACTGATTTCGCTAATTCTTTTTTTATAATATTCCTTAAAGTATGAAGATGGTTCTTACGGAGAGCAAAAATTATAGAAAAATTGCCTGAAAAAGTCTAAAAATAACACTTTACTATTTATTATTCCCATACAAAGATTCGTAATAATACTCAAAAGTCAATTTGAACTTTAATACCATACCATAAAGTTTAAGTGTTTGTGGAGGGGTTCCGGGAAGCCAAAACAATTGAGTGACGTTAGTATTGTATAAATATAATTAATGTCAATATCTGTCAATATTTATATACACTAGGTGACGTCATATCCCCTAAACTCTTTACCGCTGCATTTGAAGATGTTTTCCAGAGACTGGAAAGGATACGGTATCAACATCAATGGCGAGTACATCACTCACCTTCGATTTGCCGACGATATTGTCCTTATGGCAGAATCGCTGGAGGACCTGAGCACTATGCTCAATGACCTCAATAGTGTTTCCCAACGGATAGGTCTTAAGATGAACATGGACAAAACAAAGATCATGTTTAATGTCCATGTCACACCTATGCCGGTAGTTGTTGGGAACACTAAGCTCAAAGTTGTTGACGAGTATGTTTACTTGGGACAAATAGTCCGACTAGGTAAGACCAACTTCGACCGAGAGGTCAATCGACGGATTCAACTCGGTTGGGCAATGATTGGGAAATTACGGCACATCTTCTCGTCAGGTATACCTCAAAACTTGAAAACGAGACTGTACACCCAGTGCGTGTTTCCAGTGATGACATACGGAACTGAGACGTGGTCCTTCACTGCTGGCCGGATGAGGAAGCTCAAGGTCGCTCAGCGAGCTATGGAGAGGGCTATGCTCGGAGTTTCTCTGAGTGATAAACTCAGAAATGAGGATATCCGCAGTAGAACCAGAGTGACCGACATAGCCCAACGGATTATTTAGCTGAAGTGGCAATGGGCCGGCCATATAGCTCGAAGAACCGACAACCGATGGGGAAGAAAGGTTCTAGAGTGGCAGCCTCCTACCGGCAGGAAAAGTGTAGGGCGTCCCCCCACTAGATGGAGTGACGACCTGGTAAGATATGCAGGAAGTCGATGGATGCAGGTGGCTCAGGACCGTGCTTTGTGGCATTCTTTTGGGGGAGGCCTATGTTCAGCAGTGGACTTGTGAAGGGCTGTAATGATGAATGATGATGATGATATACACTAGCAGATAGCTGATGTTATAAGGAGTAACTTAGGCTACTTTCATTTTAGGGTTCCGCGAAAATAACTCCACGCGGGCGAAGACGCGGGTAACAGCTAGTAATTCATAAAATATGATTTTAAATGTACCATTCTGTGTGTTTAATGGTAATAAAATAATAAATGGTAAAGTATCGGTTCTCGTTTGTGCCGAGCGCATTAAAGTCGCATTACGGTTTGGATAATTTATGTCCAAAAAGGTTGTAACAAAAATGAGATTGTAAATGTTATTTCTAAAGACATACGACATAATATTCTCTAGGTATATTAGTATTTTTTTCTTAAAGAATGGTGACATACCAGCACACAATCCACGTGGCTCTACCACGTATAGTGTATAGTGAGTTTCTACGTGTTTCGGTTTCTTTTTGCGTGTTTATATATTTTACTTTTCCGTGTTCATCCCATTTCTTCTCATAGGTGTCTTAGGAGGCAATTACAGGAAATCACAGAGAGATCCTACCGCTTACAATAGATACTAGTATAAACATCTCATTTACACCAGATGTAAAATACGTAAGAGGCAACAGAGAGGAAAACCGAAACAGGAAAGCACAGCAGCATCTTACTGATAACAATTCAAACCACAGTGGACCCCCGGTAATCCGGTCCCTGTCAAATCTGGCACCCTCTATAATCCGACATGGTCTATTTATTATTAGATATTTTTTGATAATCTTCGCAAATGCATGATTGAAAAAGTTATAACTTGATTTATAATTTTTGATTATTTTAGTATGTACATTTGTTTGTAAACAATTATTTCCTAATGTAAAGTTATTGCATATTTTTTGTAAGTTGTATAGCATAAATGACCTTAATTTTATAATAAAATGTAAGCTCCCTATTGTGTTGTTTAATTTACTAAATTTGACATTCATAATGAAGTATAACTTGTACTTCAGAGTACTCTTATATAACATATATAATCTTATCATTGGATCTTGAATTTGTCGGATTGCTAGGTACTTTTTTATAAAAAATTCCGGACTATATCTCTTCTTAGACTATACGTCTTAGGTAGTACTCTATAATCCGACAAATTCGATAGTCCGACACTGCTCTGCAAAATGTTTGTCGGATTACCGGGGGTCAACTGTAATACAAAACTGCGGTTTGTAACCCGCCTGCCAAGCATGGCTACTATGACAATATTCCCCCTAATAGGCTTATGTTCTGCAGTGGCATTACTTAGATAATGATGATAATGACGATGAAGAATTATCATAATAAATAATATAAAAGTACAATCACCACTGTGTACACAGTAATGACACAGTAATCAATAAGTACATGTTAAAATTGCTCTTTAATTACATAAAACATACACAAGATTTGCAAATTTCACGTCGGTATTAAATCAAAATGGGATATCATTTGAGACACCTGACTGCCGTTTTGAAGCGTTAATTACACACTTTCTCAACCCCTGCCGTAGACAGGAAGTGATTCTGAGACAAAGACAAATGAGTTTCATTTACAGTTAGTTAAGTCGCGTTTGATGTATTATGTTGCAATAGAAGCCGAAATAGAAACAAAATGTCAGCTGAAGAATTCAGTTGTAGGTTTGTGTTTCGCAACAAAATAATTCTTTTTTAGAACAGCGTAACTCATTTCGATCGGTCTAAAAATCGTCTCGATTATGAATCAACATGCAGATAGCACTCCTGAGGACTTAGAATACCATTGTTTTTTTTTCATTATAATAATATAGTAAAGTAAAGTTATAGTCTATATACATCTCATTTCTTGGTATAGGCCTCCTCTTACTTCTGAGAGGGTTTAGGGCAAGGAAGTCGTTAAATTTTTTTTATTTCTTAGACATACAGGTTTTCTCACGATGTTTTCCTTCACCAAACCCGAGCACACGTTCAGCGAGTGCTAAAGCCCTGAGCTACTATGACCCTATAAGATAATGCTTGAATATTTCACCTGATTATAGCGCACTGAGTTAGCCTAAGAGCCTATATATTTAATTAATTACATGTCTAATGATTTATTTTCAGTTAATAGATGGGAGTTCTTTGCACAGTATCTTATTCGGTTGTAAAGTGGAGTGCTCATCTGTTTTAAGGAGGACTTTCTGAAAGAAACCGCGTAAAAAAAATCTTCTCTCACAAGTATCGCGCCTATCCTTTATGTTGCCTCAAAGAAATTTTCACTGTAAAGCAGAACAAAAAACCTCTGAGTAACCACTTGTTTTTGCTTTATAATTTTGAACTTAACGAGTATCAGCAAGCTTGAAAAGAAGCAAGTATACTAAAAAGAGTTATTATGTTTTTCTGTCCAGATGTTATCAGTAGCACTCTGTAGTGAGTCGTCTTGCGCTTGATCTATTTCCGGTTGTGTGACTATAAGAGTGAGTAAATAGGGAGTGCACCTATGCTTGCAGCGTACACTCGATCACTATAATACTGTCCTGCGCAGAGGGTAAGTCTCCATTGAAACTGGCCGCGAAGACCGTAATTCGTTCTGGAATAGCTGGACTGTGTGCTTGTTTGTCACCCCTATTCTTTCAATAAGACCTTATGACCTTATTCTTTGAATAAGTCACTCAAAACATATAGGATATCAGCGGAGACGACAATACCGCTCGAGTGATCAGCCACCGCAGAGTCTACATCACCTGAAGATGCCTCGTGTAGAGGCGAAACACGTGTTGTATTGTCGTCAGTGGTGTGTCTTTTCTAAGGTGTTGGGAGTAGTGGTGCTGGTATTAGTGGTGACGGGGATAGTACACGCAATTGAGGGAGGGCGGGAGGTGCTTTTCAAACAAGGTGAGACACATAATTTTATTTTATCGAGCGGATGTAATTTTTACCAACTTTAATAATGATGGGTAAGATGGTACTTAAGATAGTTGATGAATTTATAATAATAATAATAATCATCTTTATTCAGGCAAGTTACACCCATATCCAGTAAAATCAATGAATTTAAAATCAGTCTCCAAAATTTTTGCAAAAATAAATCAATGTTAATACAAAATAACAATTTTAAAATAATGAATCCAGTCAATGTAAAAAGGCAGTAATGTCAGTATGTAGGTCACCTGTCCAACATTGAGCCAGTAGTACACAATGAAATATTTCAATATTTCAAAAATGTGACGTTATTAGCTATTGCACAGTACCTTACCAGATGCGGCCCCAAGACTCCTCCCAATACCCCAGTTCGTGGCTGCGGCGCGTGCGAAGCAGGCGTACGGTAGTGATTTAACGGATTTTACGCAAAATAGTAAGATTATTCATTGATTTTCGTCGATTTTTCATTATTTTGTGTTAGAGTTTGCTTTTTATCTTAATATTGCATGACATTGTACATGTATTACAGATTTCAGTTACGTACAAAACATACTTAGAATGTTTTTATTTTACATTTTTATTTTAAGGTTATTGAAATATATGGCATATAGTACACAATGAAACAAAACCACGTTGTGCACAATGAGCCATGTTTCATTGAGTACTAATCGTGTTTCAATGTTTCTCCTAATCTTTGGAAAAGGGCTTTTATAAAGCCCCTTCCAAAAGTTCCTTCTTCCATTCTTTCCCAATTATTTTCGCCCTATATCTATTCTACCCTTTCTTTCCAAAATTTTAGAATCCTGTGTTTACAAGCAAATTTCTCTCTCTAATAATCTACTGAGTCTATATCAGTCTGGGTTTCGCCCTGGCCATAGTAACAGTACTGCTTTAATGAACGTCACAGACAATATTAGAAACGGTATGGAAGAAAAAGAAAATATCAGTACTGGTACTAGTTGAACTCAAATGCTTTCAACACAGTTGATCATAAAATCCTTCTTTCCATACTGTCTCATCTAAATTTTGGCCCTACAGCATTGAAATTGTTTGCATCTTATCTTCGCGGTCGACAGCAGTCAGTCTGTGTGGGGCAAATAACCTCAGCTTCGGCTGATGTGGAAGCTGTTGTACCGCAAGGCGGTATTCTTTCTCCTATAATTTTTTCTATTTTTATAAACTTTATTACGTCGATCTTCGATTACTCGTACCATCTGTTTGCCGATGACCTTCAGCTATACGTGCAAGCTGAAATAGGGGATATCCATAATGGAATTAAAAAATTAAATAACTTATCAGCTATCAAGGATTGGTCTACTCGTTATGGAGTATTGGTCAATCCTTCAAAATGTCAAGCTATACTGGTGGGTAGCTCAAGGATGCTAGCTAAGATTAATCTTGCAGACATACCCCCTATCTACTACAATGGGATTACAATACCGTTCAGTAAGTCTGTAAAAAATCTTGGCCTACACATTGACAGCACGCTGAATTGGACAACTCAGGTTATTGAAGTCAGTTGTAAAGTCACTGCTACGTTACGTACTCTGTATCGTTTAAAACATTTTCTCCCCACAAAGTCTAAGATCATGCTTGTCCAATCACTCATATTAGCCATAATTGATTATGCAGATGTGTGTTACCCGGATCTGTCCCAGGATCTTCTGAACAAGCTGGAACGCCTTCTCAATAACTGTATAAGATTTATTTTCGGGCTTTGTAAGTATGACCATATTTCGCAATATATATCTAAGCTTAATTGGCTTACAATCCGGCAGAGGCGTATTTCCAGAATATTACTTGTTCTTTTTTCCATATTAAATGACCCATTTTGGTCTTCTTATCTTAAGAGTAAATTTCACTATCTCTCCTCATCTCATGGTAGGGTTCTACGTTCTTCTTCTAACAACAAAATATGTATTCCAGTTCACTTCACCGAGTTCTATGGTAACTCCTCTACAGTTCAGGCTGCACGCCTTTGGAACTTCTTGCCTGACGACATCAGAAAAGCTCCCAATAAGTTTGCTTTTAAAAAGTTGGTGCGTAATCATCTGTTAAAGACAACGCTTCTTACATGAATCATCCATGTCATTTATATTTTAGACGTATATATTTATAGTTATTTATATGTACTATTTGTATATGTATGTTGGTATGAATATATGTATGATTATGTATGTACGTATATATTTGTATATACGTGATGTATAAATAGGATATATTTTTATAGTTTATTTATTGTATATATTAGTAAAATGTATATATAACGTAATTAATTATAATTTCTATTTTGTTTTACTCTATATTGCTAAACCTACTTCAAATTCTCACCACTCCATGGGTTGACTGGTAGAGAATGCCACAAGGCATTAAGTTCACCCTTTGTATTCTTTTAGATTAAGGAATGCAATAAAGAATAAATAAATAAATAAATGTTTACCATGTGGCCCATTGCCCACAATACACTATTGTGTTGTTTAGTAACTACATCAATCGTCCACTAAAAGCTTTTTAGTGGACGATTGGTGTAGTTTATCACTACATGTAATAGATTTACTGATCCATTGTCATTTTCACTTTTTAATTTTTACTTATATATTATAGCGCACTAAACACAAAATAACAATTTTAATATAATAAATCCAGTCAATTTCAATAAGCAGTAATGTCAGTATATAAAATAATATCATCAAATAAAATAAAATTAAAAGTTATATAACAGAAAACACATTTTTATTAGTCAGGAGACAAGATCAATCAAAACTTTCTCAGAGGCAACTGTTCTGCGACATGTCTGTCGCAGCAATGCCGGATAATATAACAGTCTAACCTTCCTGAGATCATCGCTAGGACAGTGACATTTATGCAATACATTGTTATTTATATTTGATACATCATCATCATCATCATCATTACATCACGTCACAAGTCCATTGCGAAATATTAGCCTCCCCCAAGAAATGCTACAAACCACGAGCCCACTGCATCCATCGACTTCTTGGATCTCTTACAGGTTGTCACATTTGATTATTGTTCAAATAAAGAAAATAAGTATGACTTATCCAAAATATTTTTAATTAAATAAATAAATTAGTTACATATTACTCAAGTAGCCCAAGGGCCACCCCAGCCGCACTTATGGATTATAAATACGCTGTATTGGACAGGGTATGCAATGACTATTGAAGTAACTTTTCTATATACGCAATTAGTTGGTACTGCGAAACAGTGCAGTACAGAACCAGGCTATTTGCGTAAATTAGCCCAACATAATACGCGATTATTGCGTTATGTCTATAGTTGTATGGTCTATAGTTTGGAAGACGTTAGTGATGATTTTTTTTTAATTTACGCGAATGTTGTGTGTTTTATCGCGTTTAATTTTTTTTTAAGTTTCGACGTTTTGGATGCTTGTTTTTGACGTCGTTTCTGTTTTATCGTTTAAATAATGCTCTGAAGTTGATTGTTATACGTAAAAGTGATGCGATTTTATCTTGTATCTGTGCCTGTGAACTATTACTGGAAACGTCAAAACAAATTGTAATAAAAATGTTGTTATAAACCTCCATTTATTTTGTTCGCTTAGGCGCTTTAAGAAAATGAGATACTGTCGACATCGACTGTTCGCTGGGTTAAGCTGTTGTCAAAATCTTTAAAAACTTAGCAACTCGACACAATATCATATACAAAACATTATTAAAAAATTGTATATCCATACTAAGGTTAATTTTATCCCTAGCGTACTGGTTGTATAAAACTGAAAGACGTGGGAGTGTGATCGTTCCCCGGTCGAGGCGAAGCATTTGTGCTGCGGCTACAAGTACACTGCGGCAGGGCTGTATTTTCTAAAGCATAGAAATTTTATTACTACAGAGTTAAATAGCCTGCAAATAAAACAGAAGAAGAAAACAAGCCCTTAATACCTGCATATAACATATAATTTTCATTGATCCTTGTATTTACAGTACGGCCGTTCCAATTTGAACTGTCGCTATTTCCCCTTTTCATCTCGAGTGACAGAGCTTTGCTGCCGGCGGCTCTCGCACGCAACGTCGACACAATTAGCAAAACGCCCCTGGCAAGTCGGGTAATCTATCGCGCGTTAGAATCGCAATTTGTCGCTCTGCATTTACGGTTTAATTTTGCCTGCAACGATTCCAGCTATACGACCAACGTTTAGTATCAAAATTGCAATCTATTTTGAGGACAAAAGCTTGACTTTTTATAAACTTTAAAAAAGATATCTCCCTTTTTTAAAATATTGAAAAAAATCTTGTGAAGAAAAACTATTGTATCACCTCTGACGACCTTAGTAATCGAATGAGACCATCCATTTAAGGCTCTCTTATTTTAATCTTGTTTATAGAAAACTTATTATTGGTATAATTCTTATAACACAATGACTTAAAATTTTATAATTTCAACCTTCACAAATAATCCTTAGTAGGAAGCGGTGTTTTTTTTGCGAGGACTTTTAGTATGTCAATTCTGATGTAGTAAGAAAAGAAGTAATAGTAAATCTTGATATTTTTTGTAAAGACCTATTCGTAATTTTATCTAACTTTAATATAAATTTAGTAAATAACGACCGACAATATACTAGCTACTGGAGTGTTTTTATTCATATGAACCTTCGTAATCTATGTAACCATTATGTAATTCTATGTCTAATTATTATGTATGAAAGTAATTACGTAATTATTATGTATGAAAGTGAAGTTTTATGAGTATATTTGCATTTGGAAGATAAAAAAAAATTTGAATATCAATGTGTTTTAAATGAGAAAGAACTGAGCCCTGTTGATTCCACTGTTTTTCTTGGCATCACTCAACGCAATACTTCATTGGGGCCCCATATCTCACAACAAGCAAGCTCTGCAGCTTATGACGTCAAAGAAATTAGAAGTCTCACTGGTGTAGAGACAGCTAGATTAGTTTATTTCTATAGCATAACTTCTAATGGGATTATGCTGTGAGAAGATGCCGCTGATTTGAAAACTATTTTTGTTTTACAAAAAAGGGGCGTAAAAGTTATTTACAACCTAAAACGGAGAGAAGTCTTTCAGAGAAAAATTTAAAGAAATAAATTTCTTGAATTTATCTCTCGGTGTATTACGAAAATTTAATGTAGACAAAAACTAAATTAGTTTTAATTAAAAAAAACATACACTCCATAAACACCAGTAGCAAACATAAGCCAGTGATACCAGTTTTCGACTCCACAGAGTCAGTTATTAATTTATGAAGCAATATATACGCTATCACAACAAAGTCTCAGAAAATAAACAAGTATTTTCTATTAAAATGTGTTCGGAACGAGAGTAAAAAAGAAATAAAATGAAATACGAACAAATGAAAGTAGAACGGTAATCTCCCACTTGTTCCATCAGTCTCACACTTTTGTCATTTTTGACAGTTGGCCTCCAGAATGGTTTCTGATAGGAGAGTTTGTTACCGAATAGTGTTCTTTTACTTAAATAACTTTGAGAATAATTTCTAAAATCAGAAATGGAATAATTTTTTACAAAAGTTTAAATATTTTATTAAAAAAAAAACTGCATAAAAAGGGTTACTATAATATAAATGTATACATTGTTGTAATATCCCCTGGGACTGAGTTGGTCGCTTCAAACTGTGTTCTTATTGCATAATTTTACTTACTTGTAATGTATATTAAATAAAAAATATTCTATTTTATTCTATACAAAGCCTATTTAGGTTTTTAGAAAAAATATATTTAGGTTTTTTACAGGAATAACTTGATGAAAAAATGTTGTATGATCACGCATGCACTTTATGAAAAAATAAATAATAAATGCCGTGTGATCACGCAGAGTGTTAACCCAAAAAAACTGTAACTAGGTGTTTTATTAATAACAACGTTCTGAAAAATTAAACATCGTGTTAAATATGTAAACTAGAATAATTAAAATAATCTATGTATTTAATACTCCATTGATAAGAACAAAAAATTACAGCATAAAAATGTCTACAAGAAGAAAAAATATTTTACATCAATTTCTTTTTCGCAACACCTAATACTACTATTAAAATCGTTAAACAAGGTAATAGTAAATACTAGGCGTTCTCCGTAAATTATAAACCGTTACCGTTACAGCTTATTAAAGTCCACTGTTGAATATAGGCCTCTTCCATGGACTGCCTCTTATGGGGGGATATTTGCCATAGTTGCTACGCTTTGCAAGCGGGTTGGCCACCGAAGTTTATTTTTTATTTTTAGTCGTTATTAGGAAGACGCTGCTGCCCATCTCCTGATTTGTTTCCCTCTGTCGCCCCTCTCTTACGTCACCCATGGGATGATATGGGGTAATTTTAAGTAAATTATAAAGTACGCCAACAATCCGGGAGCAATCCCCGGTGGCACCAGTTAAATTATAAATTGTAATTTAAAATGCTGATTTCTACGTGCCCCACGGTGTAAGAAAACATCAGAAAGAAACCGGGAATGCAGGTGCATGTCTAAGGAGTATAACATTTAGTGGAAATGTGAAGTCCGCTAACCCGCAATGAAGCAGCGCGAACTAATTGACTGCTTGTTTGCGGACTAATTTATTACGAGGTAAAGCCACGCTGCAGCTGTATTGGTTGCAGTACGAATGGGGCAGGACCACGTACCCACAGAAAACCAGCATAGTAAGTGTAGAAACGTGCTGCAGCTATATTTCTGGTATAGTTGTAGCACGAATAGGTCGGCTCGACCGGGGAAGGACCACGCTCTCAGAGAATACCAGCGCAAAATAGCAGCTTAATGCTGCTGTGTTTCACTGGTGACAACGCATCTGCATTTTGATTCGTAATCGAGGATAGATGTAGATGTCTATGGGCCACAGCAACCAATTACCATCAGATGGACTGTGTGCTTGTTTGTCACCCTTATCCTATAAAAAAAGAGAACCGCGGACTCTCTTTTCTGGAAACGACGGAAAAACATTCCAACTTGGTCCTTGATCGAGTATAGATGTACATGTTTATGGGCCACAGCGTCCGTTTGCTGTCGGGTGGAACGTGTGCTCGTTTGTCACCCTTATTTAATAAAAAAAAGTATTTCATTACCTTCTCAGAAATGAGATGAGTTCTGTCCCCAGCAGTGGGACAAACAAAAGCAGCAACATTACTTTACGTTAATCATTGTCATTTCTAAGAGACCGAAACAGATAACCTCGGTGCCCGTCTATAACTCCCAAAAAATCCAACCAGTTAAAAAGAGTTTTTTTTTTCATTTAAATTGTGACCATACGCTATAAGGAACTTCTGCAAAAATCTACTCGATTTAAAGCCTCCGCCCGCTAGCTTAAATTAATAAAATTCAATTTGCATTTTTAGGTCGGAAGAAGATTTTAATTAAATAATTTTATTAGCATTTGGCTGCTGAATTCTTGTGTATTTTTCTGGAAAATTCACATTTCGATAAAATACTAAGCTCGTCTCAAATTCAGTAAATAAATGTTTTGAAGGTGTCGTTTTTTAATTTTTTTATACGTAAACTTATTTAAGGTTGATTTATTTATTTTCGTTATCTAAGCAGTAGGTATTTTTTAAAACTTCAAACTTTTAATAACTAGACCTTAGATTATTAATGAGTCATCGCCCGATGACTAATCATTAATCTAAGAACTAAGACGTTGTAGTGTACTGAATAGTTTCCTATCTTTAAAAAAGTAATTGTAAAGCCATAAGTTGACATTTGACATTTTACAGAGATTATTGTAATCGTTATTGTAACATTATTGCTTGAATGTTAAACAATAATGTTAACGATTACATAAATTACGATTACTTTTTTAATATGATTTGGTGACGAATTCGATGACATAGCCTACGAGTAAGAAAATACGGTTGAAGAAACAAACGTCCGTGCGTAGCGTAAGTGCAAAAAAGCCAGCCAAGTGCGAGTCGGACTCGCGCATGAACGGTGCCTTACCATCCTAAAACACGTTTCTAGTAGGTGAGCCGCCTTTAATTTTTGATTTATTTTTATATTTGTTGTTATAGCGGCAACAGAAATACACAATCTGTGACCTGTCTTCAACTATCTAGCTATTACGCATCAGAAGATACAGTCCGCTGACAGACAGATGGATGGACAGCGGAGGCTTAGTAATAGGGTCCCGTTGCAAACCCTTTGAGCACGGAACACTAAAAATTAATTGATAATTAAAATAAATCTTAACTACAGCAAGATAGCCTAACATAGCAACATAAATGGTCAATGCAAGGTTTATTGTATAGCAATGAAATTAGAAATCGAGCGAAGTAAGAAATCAAACAGTATTTTATTCAAAAACCGAAACACATTTAACAACTTGACAGAAAAGAAGACACTATGTTTTTCCTTCTATCACTACATATTGGCCTCATTCTATTTAGCACACTTTATGACGTCATTTGTATGAAATTGATGTTAATTACTTACATGTATTTTTATTTATTAACCCCCGACTAAAAAATAGCGGTGTATTTAACTTGTGTATTGTGTGTCTGTCTGTAGCATTGCAGCTCCAAAAATGATTAGATTTAGTTTTCTTTATTTCAAAGGTCACTTGATCGAAGGTGTTCTTAGCTATGATTCAAGAAAATCTTTTCAGCCGTTTGAAGATCATCATCTATTTTTGTTTCAGAGTTTATTTTTTTTTAATTGAGTTACTTTAAGATATCTTTATAGAAAAATAAAGGGTTTTTAAATGAACAATATCGCAACAATCTTGATTTCAAGGTCATCATAAATGATAATTTTCTTTACTTATCGAGTTCTATTAATATTGTTGCGCGCCACTACTAATGTCTTGCACATGGAAACAATAGTTAACACTAGCGCCCTCTAGTATGGAGTAGCAGAACTAGGAGAGTCAAGATCTTTCTAGAAATTTCGGGGCCGATATGTAATCGGACATACTAGATGTTTCTACAATAGAAGGTTCTGGAAAGTATCTGAGGCCCTTTATAAGGCCGGTATAGACCACGACCGGGCGAGTATTAAATTGGCGATAGAAGCGAATACTTCGAAGCGATATAACTGTGAACTAAAGTGATCAGTAGTACAATTGTGTTTTATTATTTTTGTGGTTTTAAGTTGTAATTAGTGTTCTGTAATTAAAGTGTCAATTTTGGTAATTCAATCGGCAGTTTTTAATTGTCTCGAACCCCAAGCTCGTAACAATATGTTTTATAGGTACTTACTTTTATAATACTTACTTACTTATCTTCACGCACAATCCCTGACGGGGTAGCCAGAGAGAACAGATCGCCAAGTGTCACGATCCTTACATATCTCTTTCGCTTCTTTCAGATTCATTATCTTCTTCATACATGCACGTCTAGGTATCCGAGTACTCTTGACCCTACCCTCTTCGAGCAATTTGCTCACATGGTCTTCGAAAGTTAGTCTCGGTCTACCTCGACACCTTTTAATATTAACTTTCGCGCTATATATTTTCTTCACCATTCGGTCTTCACTCATTCGCTCAACGTACCCAAACCACCGAAGCACGCCCTTATCAATTTTTGTGATAAGGTCATCTTTCAAACCTACCATATTGCGAATCTCTTCGTTTCGCTTTCAGTCGGCCATGGTAACGCCGCACATTTTACGAAGAGATCGCATCTCCACTGCATTCAACTTACTTTTATGCTTCTTCTGGCATACCCAGATTTCGCTGCCATATAACAAAGTCGGTACCAACACTGCGTTATGTATTGCAAGGCGTGCACTCTTCGCTACGCCATGCCTTTTGACTAACGCAGTCAGGGCAATGGTGCCCTGACTGCGTCAAAAGGCGTTTGTTCCCGGCAGCGACACGCCTGTCCACATCTAAATCACATCTTCCATCCCGGTTAAAAGCACTCCCCAAGTATACAATTTCATTTACCTGTTCTAGACATTCCTGATTTACCCATATTTCACACTTCGTTCTCTCTTCGTCCCTTTCAAATACCAGAACCTTAGTTTTATTAGCATTCAAACGGAGACCTTTAATTTCACATTCCTCTTTCATACACGTGACTAATGCCTGCAGTTCTGCCTCTGATGGTGCAATAAACACTGCATCATCAGCATACAGCAGACAACTTACTTTAATGTCACCCAATTTCACACCCAAACAGCTATCTTTCAGCTTTTGTAAACAGCTGTCGAGATACAGTATGAACAGCCAGGAAGACATGACACAACCCTGTTTTATGCCCGTTTGGACGCTAAACATGGGTGACAGGTCATGCCCTACCCGCACACAGACTTTACAGTCACAGTAAAGAGACTGCACAGCCCTTAGCAATCGGCCATCCACACTATACCCCGGCAACAGTTCCCACATTTTCTTCCTTACAACCTTTTCAAATGCTTTCTCTAGATCCACAAAAGCACAGAAAATCTTCTGGTTAGCAGCCAGAAGCTTTTCCGTGATCATACGGAGAGAAAACATTTGATCCGTGCATCCTCTTCCAGGTCTAAATCCGCATTGTGCCTCCCATAGAAATCTTTCCGATTTCTCTTGCATCCTACGTGTCAAAACCTTCGAGTAAACTTTACTTGCTAAACTGGTCAAGCTGATCGCCCGATAGCACCCGCAGTCAAAATTTGAACCTTTACCTTTATATAAAGGCACAATGACCGCGGATCGCCAATCATCCGGGACATCCCCCGTCCGCCAGCACAAATTTCACAGCAGATGAAAGCTGTCCCAGACGCGAGGCCCACCATACTTGACCATTTCAGCAGTAACTCTGTCTAGTCCCGCAGCCTTACCACATTTCAAACTTCGAATCGCACGTTCAATCTCTTTCATACTGATGACCTCAGTGTCATCGAGGTCCGGGTCTGGCGTGCCAGTCACGGCGTCATCCCCGGATCCCTCACTAAGATCATCACACGCATACATTTCTCTATAAAATTCGCTCCATCGCTGCATGACGTCCGATTTTTCTGAGAGGACGTCATTAGTTCTCGAAAGCACTTTGTTCATTCTTAAGGCCGTCGCACCACTTCGGGTCCTTCCAACCTCTTTCCAGAAGAGTTTGGAGTTCTCCTTGAAGTTGTGCGACAACCTTTCATCCGCTTCCATTCTACACCTTTCACGCACTTCCTCAATCAATGCTTTCGTGTGAACTTTCTGCAACTTATATCTTTCTTTCATCTTCTCTCTCATATCCTTATCATTACTAGAGGCCAAGTAGTCTAACCATGCTTTCTTCTTCTTCTTTACAGCTTCTTTCACTCCATCATTCCACCATGCATCTCTTCTTTTACTACTGCCTCTTTTTATTGTTCCACACACTTCTTCCGCTGCACTTACCATTCCATCCCTAAGGTTCTGCCATGTTCTTTCTACACATTTGTTTCTGCCATCGATGGTGTCAAGCTTTTCGGCTACCCTCGCATGATATTTGTCCCTAGTATCCGCTTCCTGAAGCTTCCAGCTTCGGATGCGACAGACCGACTGTGGTTCTGTCACTGTCGTCCGGTAGCGCCAACCCGCGAACAGACCCCTAAATCTAGTAATCACTAGATAGTGATCCGTTCCCAGGTCAGCACCCCTGAACACTCGCGTATCCATAACCTGTTTTCGCAGTCGGTCATCCACCAGGAACAAATCGATCATACTTCTCTCATTCTTTCTTTCTCTAGTATACATATGGAATTTCTTGTGATTAAACATAGTGTTTGTCACAAGAAGACCCTTTTCCTTGCATATCGCCAGTATAAGCTTGCCAGCATCATTAACCCTTTTATCGCCAAACTTTCCAAGTACCGACTCGTACCCTGGTCGAGCGGCACCAACCCATCCATTCAAATCACCACATACAACAATTCTTTCGTTTCCTCTAGCCAAATCTAGAACTTCTCTTACATTCTCCCAAAACTCCTCCAGCTCAGCCCTGGACGACGAAGCTACCGGCGCATAAACAGCCAAAAGGAATAACTTCGTCAGTCCCAATTTAAAGCGAACCCAGAGAAGTCTTGAGTTCACAAACTTATATTCAGTCATAACATCGACCAACCGAGAAGACAGCAGCACCCCCACTCCCTGGCAGGCGTTCTCGCTCTCCGGGACTCCGGACCATAGAGCAAACGCCCCGCCAGGGAGCTCTTCAGTACCACTGCCCTTCTGTTTGGTCTCCGACATACACACGACATTTAATTATCTTTCTTTCATTATTTCGATCAACTCATTCGTCTTATCTCTCATGCCTCCTCTAACATTCCACGTGCCAACTCTGCACTCCGTCCTCGACCGTACTTTTATACTACTCGTACTTTTATAATAAAGGAATAAAATAGTTTTCACATGAAAGCTACTGGAGTCGGAACGTTATTTCTTCAATACGTTATGTCTTGGCATTGAGTTCAGAAGCTATATTCTTATATTCGTATAAATTTTTCAAATCGGTTTTTATTTTTAATTCAAATATTTATTTTAAATCAAGAGTGAAAAGGGTTTATCTAGCTAAGAGAGTAATCTTACCATCTTTGGCTGCATCATCACAAACTATTAAGTGGATAAGGTAGACAAGCTCTGGATTATAATAGGCAAAAATATTGAGTTTAAAGAGTGAAGTATTGTTACCGATAAAGTATTCGGTATCGAGAAAAAATTGTTACGCTCCTTTGACTGATTTGACGCTTTTCGACTTCAATTCGCTTCCAAGGCGAATGGCTAACGATTCCTTTAAAGGACTTGAGTTTTTTTTAAGTGAGCATGGACAGAGTTTTTGTTATCTACCAACTTCCAAAAGGAGACAGTACTTAATTCGAGTGTATGTTTTTATGGGTGAACCGCTTACGATGATTCTTTGTTTATTTGAAAGCTGGTGCTTCACACATGATCCCTTATAATTTTGATTAAGCTCTGTCTAATATTGAGTTATTCTTAATAATTTATATGAAGTCGGTTGTACAAAATTTTTAATTTTAAATTATTTAATTCTTTCAATATCATCATCATCACTGGATTGTTGCACAATCCACTGCTAGATACAGATTTCACCAACCGCCGCCATCCCACCCCCGTGTTTAGTTTTGTGTATTCCAGCCAGACATTTTTTTAAATAATTTTCTATAACTAAATCCTTAAGTGAAACTAGTTTATAAATATTTTATCTCGTTTTATTTATCTTATTTTATATGTTTGTCGTTTCGGCTACCTTACAACAACCAAGGGGATAGAGGTGTTTTACGTCCCAACGTTAGAGATAACCACGACAATCTTCACTTTAAAATTATTAATTTTTCGTCCGATCTACGCAGAAGGATACTTATACTTATCTTCACGCACAATCCCTGACGGGGTAGCCAGAGAGAACAGATCGCCAAGTGTCACGATCCTTACATACCTCTTTCGCTTCTTTCAGATTCATTATCTTCTTCATACATGCACGTCTAGGTATCCGAGTACTCTTGACCCTACCCTCTTCGAGCAATTTGCTCACATGGTCTTCGAAAGTTAGTCTCGGTCTACCTCGACACCTTTTAATATTAACTTTCGCGCTATATATTTTCTTCACCATTCGGTCTTCACTCATTCGCTCAACGTGCCCAAACCACCGAAGCACGCCCTTATCAATTTTTGTGATAAGGTCATCTTTCAAACCTGCCATATTGCGAATCTCTTCGTTTCGCTTTCGGTCGGCCATGGTAACGCCGCACATTTTACGAAGAGATCGCATCTCCACTGCATTCAACTTGCTTTTATGCTTCTTCTGGCATACCCAGGTTTCGCTGCCATATAACAAAGTCGGTACCAACACTGCGTTATGTATTGCAAGGCGTGCACTCTTCACTACGCCTTGCCTTTTGACTAACGCAGTCAGGACACCATTGACTTTGTTGCCGGCAGCGACACGCCTGTCCACATCTAAATCACATCTACCATCCCGGCTAAAAGCACTCCCCAAGTATACAATTTCATTTACTTGTTCTAGACATTCCTGATTTACCCATATTTCACACTTCGTTCTCTCTTCGTCCCTTTCAAATACCAGAACCTTAGTTTTATTAGCATTCAAACGGAGACCTTTAATTTCACATTCCTCTTTCATACACGTGACTAATGACTGCAGTTCTGCCTCTGATGGTGCAATAAGCACTGCATCATCAGCATACAGCAGACAATTTACTTTAATGTCACCCAATTTCACACCCAAACAGCTATTTTTCAGCTTTTGTAAACAGCTGTCGAGATACAGTATGAACAGCCAGGAAGACATGACACAACCATGTTTTACGCCCGTTTGGACGCTAAACATGGGTGACAGGTCATGCCCTACCCGCACACAGGCTTTACAGTCACAGTAAAGAGACTGCACAGCCCTTAGCAATCGGCCATCCACACCATACCTCGGCAACAGTTCCCACATTTTCTTCCTTACAACCTTATCAAATGCTTTCTCAAGATCCACAAAAGCACAGAAAATCTTCTGGTTAGCAGCCAGAAGCTTTTCCGTGATCATACGGAGAGAAAACATTTGATCCGTGCATCCTCTTCCAGGTCTAAATCCGCATTGTGCCTCCCATAGAAATCTTTCCGATTTCTCTTGCATCCTACGTGTCAAAACCTTCGAGTAAACTTTACTTGCTAAACTGGTCAAGCTGATCGCCCGATAGCACCCGCAGTCAAAATGTGAACCTTTACCTTTATATAAAGGCACAATGACTGCGGATCGCCAATCATCCGGGACATCCCCCGTCCGCCAGCACAAATTGCACAGCAGATGAAAGCTGTCCCAGACGCGAGGCCCACCATACTTGACCATTTCAGCAGTAACTCTGTCTAGTCCCGCAGCCTTACCACATTTCAAACTTCGAATCGCACGTTCAATCTCTTTCATACTGATGACCTCAGTGTCATCGAGGTCCGGGTCTGGCGTACCAGTCACGGCGTCATCCCCGGATCCCTTACTAAGATCATCACACGCATACATTTCTCTATAAAATTCGCTCCATCGCTGCATGACGTCCGATTTTTCTGAGAGGACGTCATTAGTTCCCGAAAGCACTTTGTTCATTCTTAAGGCCGTCGCACCACTTCGGGTCCTTCCAACCTCTTTCCAGAAGAGTTTGGAGTTCTCCTTGAAGTTGTGCGACAACCTTTCATCCGCTTCCATTCTACACATTTCACGCACTTCCTCAATCAATGCTTTCGTGTGAACTTTCTGCAGCTTATATCTTTCTTTCATCTTCTCTCTCATATCCTTATCATTACTTATAGTATCTTGAAATAAGCATTTGGCTGCGATGCTATGGGCCTCTTGCTCGGTTCCCGGTCTTGGTACCACAAAACCAGGATACAGGCAATTTATTGTAGAGCCTATTTTTAGCTATTGACTTTTGATAGTCTATATTTGCATATTATCATAATTATGAGGGTTTCCATATAGTTTTCTCATCTGGTTGGGCTGTAGATATAAATATATAATTGTAAATGAAAATGATAAACATACATAAATATCAACAAAATAAAATAAATACATAAATATACATAAATAAATAAACACCCAACCAGATGGAAGCCTTCGGCAGGGGAGACCAAACGGTCAACATTTAGGGGGAAAGAGAAAGAAACCGGCGGACGATGCGGGCGGTATCGAGGAGCATCGCCTTCTGCATTTGAGCTTGGAGCAGTCCGTCACTGAGTCCCAGTCGTCTCAGATGACCCGAGGGGCTGACTGGGATTAATCCGTCCGCGGTAACGACTGCAGGTATAATTTCGGCCGGCAGTCTGCACCACATGTCGGTCACCTCGTGAGCCAGATCCAGATATTTTGTACGCTTATCTGCTTCGGCTTTCACGAGGTTCACGTCATACGGGACGGTATTGTCGACCAAAAATATACCTAACTGTGCCCGGTCCATCAGCACAATATCAGGCTTATTCGCAAGAATAGTCCTGTCTGTGATGATGGCCCGGTCCCAGTCATTTTCGAGCACGGCTTTCGGCATGTACTCATAATAAGGCAGTTTCCGCTCCACGAGACCGTATTTCAGAGCGAGCTCCCGGTGTAGAATCCTGGCTACTAGATTGTGCCTATGCAAGTACTCAGAGTTATAAAGCGCCGAACAACCGGAGATAACATGCCTAAGTGATTCACCGGGTTGGCGACAAGCTCGACATATGTCGACGGTGTCATCCCTTAGGATGTATCTCCGATAGTTGTTGGTCTTAATAACCTGATCCTGTATTGCACAGACAAAACCCTCGGTTTCCCCAAAGAGGTCACTGAAACGTAGCCAGTGGAGGGAGGCGACTGTGACTACGCAAGGCTCATGTAGAGCCTTGTCGAACCTCCCGTAGAGCTCCTTCTCATTCCATACGGTCTCCCGGTCGGAAATTCTCTGTACTGCCGGGTCTTGCCATTGCTCGTTGGATAAGGATAGAGGGGTAAGTCCTTGACCACAAGAAATAACGTCCCTATAGAATGGATCATCAGCTCTCGTCAGAAAGTAATTACGGAGGTTGCACACTTCGCGATTATGCATAGTAAGCGCGCTTAAAAAGCCGCGTCCACCATGCTTCCGCGGCAAGTACAGCCTCATTACTGACGACCTCGGATGATGCATCCTGTGGGACGTTATAATAGTGCGGACTTTTCTATCCAGAGCATTCAATTCGGTCTGAGTCCACCTGAGTATGCCAAATGTATACATGAGAACAGGCATGATCCAACCGTTATATGCGTGTGTCTTATTAACGCCCGACAAAAGACTGTTAAGTACTTTTGTCAGGCGTGCATAAAACATATCGCAAACTGACTGCCCGCCTCATCGACACCGATATTCTGTGACATACCCCGGTATCGGTATGTTTCAGCCTCGGAAAGGGTCCTTATGCTGATGGGCATAGATAAGTCCATGCCCTCAGAGTTAGCAACTCTTCCCCTTTCGACATGGAGGATCGCACACTTATCCGTCCCCAGCTTCATTCCAATAGAATTGTTAAAATCACAAGTGATATTTAGCAATTCCATAACATGGGAGCGACTGGAGGCGAATAACTTGAGATTATTCATATTGAAAAGGTGGGTCACTTTTGTACCTCCTTTCCGAAGCTGAAATACCCTCCCGGAGCCCTCCAGTAAGGTACTGAGAGGGTTCAGAGGGAGGCAGAACCAGATTGGACTTAAACAATCGCCCTGAAAGATACCCTTTCTTATCCTTATATGGTTCTCCGCAGCCGTCATCCGCTGATCTACATGACAGAGGATTGTACTCCACTGCCCCATACACTGCCCGAGGAAGTCTCGAACCGTACATTCAACCTTGTACAGCTCGATGACCCTCTTAAGCCACGTATGACGCACCGAGTCGAAAGCATTTTTGTAGTCTATCCAGGCGGCAGAGAGGTTCCGACGGTTGCGTTTAACCACCTTGCCAATGACCGCGTCAATGAGAAGTGGTTCCTTGGTTCCACGACCACCGCCCCGACATCCATTTTGAGCGGGCGACATCACCTGATTTGAGTTCAGGTGACGAGTGACGACTTATTATTATTACTTTTTTTTTTGTTTTGTATTCTCTCGTTTCCGAGGTATTACACCTTTTTCGCGGGCTGCTAGCCAAACGAACTCGGTTGAATGTTTAATTTTTAGACAGAAATTTACGGACTATTCTACAAGTATTCAATATTGCTGCTTTGTGCAGCAATATAAAGTTAAGTTTATGGATGTCTAGATCCTTTAAGCTAGAAAACAGTGAATGAGGAATGACGCCAGTTGCTGATATTATAATAGGTACAGTTTTTACAGTTTTAACTTTGCACTGGGATTTTATTTCAATGGATAAATCAGTGTATTTGGCTTTTTTTTATTATAGGTGGAGATCAAATTGTGAGTATTTGGTATAGCAATATCTATAGGATAAACTGATTCATTTTTTTGTCATGTAGCGTAATATCCGGTCAATTATAATGCACGGTCTTATCAGTTAATATAGTTCTGTCCCAATAGAGTTTGGATTCACGAGAGTCAAGTATGATTTCGGGCTTGTATTTATAATATGCTATTTTTTTATCTATATGTTTATATTTATATGCGAGGTATTGATGAATAATGGCAGCTACTTGGTTGTGTCTGTGTTTATAGTCGGTCTGGGTTATTGAGCTGCAGGCACGAGGGATATGCTGAATGGTTTCTGGGCTATTATGACAATGTCTGCAAAGGTCAGATTGTAGAGTGTGGTCTTTAATTATATGTTTCCTGTAGTTTAGAGTATGTATAGTTCGGTCCTGAATTGCTAACATGAAACCTTCCGTTTCAGGGAAGAGTTCTCCGCGCTTGAGCCACATGTTAGACGCTATCTTGTCTACGTTTGTGTTCATCAAGTCGCGACGGTGTCTTCCATGTAACGTCTTCTGTAACCAACTGTTAATTTTATCCTGTGCAGAGAAAATACATTCATTTTTCTGTTTTCTTCGATCTTTGAGGTTTAAAGGAGTGAGTTTAGTATCGGCTTGGACAACAGTATTATGAAGCGGGCTATTATTGGCTTGTTGATGGAAGAAGTTTCGAATAGCTGAAATTTGAGAGTTATGAAGATTTTTTATATCTATGAAACCTCTTCCAACTTCTACTTTAGGTAATGTGAGTCGTTCGCTACAAGATCTAGGGTGGTGTTTTCTGTATTTAGTCATTGTTTTATTGATGAGACGTTGCAGCTTTATTAAATTACTTTTAGACCAATGAATTATATCAAACGAATAAGTTAAAATTGGGACAGTGAATGTGTTTACTGCTTTAATGGTGTTTCGTGCATTTAGATGTGTGTTAAGTATTCTGAAAAGTTTATTATTATTATTATTATTACAGCGTATTAAAATCCACTGCCTAACGTAGGTCTCCCGTTTGACTAGCCATCGTGAACGAATATTGGGGGTAATTATACATTTTATCTGTTTTAAGGTTTTACGTAATAAAATAAGCCTTTGTTAATCTGCTAATATGTGCAAGCATCAACGAAATATCATCAATGAAAATGAACTCATTGCGAGACAGACAGATACTAAGATGGCTGAATAAAGAAGAAAGTGATAATAATGATGGTTCGGAAGGGCCTAACTGCCCTTAGCAGCGATGAAGACTCGGATTATGGACCTGACATGCTTGAAGAAAGTGATCATGAAACAGATTCAGAGTAAGAATGTGTTGACATTGAAGATGCAGAACAAGAGCCTGACAACAGTGATAATGATGATTTTTTGCTTGCTCATCTGAGATCATCCAAGTTTTACGTTGTTCGTCGTTAATAGTGCAATGGTGAGTTTGTAAATATTTATCGTTGGAGAAAGACTGCTCCAAATGCTGCAGTAAGAGCAGGCCTCTAATAATATTGTCTCGCATATACCAGGACCTCGAGGTTCAGCTCGAAATATCAAAGATCCTTTTGTGTTTTGGAACTTATTTATCCCGTTAGCATGTTCGACAATATTGTTCAATATACAAATGAAAAACTTCGCTAGAGATAATGCACTATCAATGTAACTCCAAAATTAGGGTCAGATGTCAAGTAAAATATGTGCCTGTTACCCACGAAACATTGACAGAAATTTATCCACATCATGTGTGTCTTGTCGGCAAAACATATGTCCAAGACACTTATCCACTATTTGTGTCAGTTGTGTAGAGGAAAGAAATTAGGACTGATTATTTGTATTTCTCTTTGATTTCTAAAGGTTGATTTTTTATTAATGGAGAAAGGGTTTCATTTTTGTTAATGTTGTTTAATTTTTGAAGAAAAAAATTTAATTTTGTTTATTTTTTTAGTATTTTAAAAGAACTGTCAAAATGACTACAAAAAGTGTACTTTTTCCTTATGATAATTTTTTCGTTAATTATAGAGAATTAGAATCTTTTGACATTTCACGTTAGGGTTTCTAAAGACCCCACGCGACTGACGAAGTTATAAAAATAGCGCGACCGATGGCGGGTGAAAAATATTCATGTAAGTGATAAAATAAAGCCAAATAAATAAGTATAATGATTGAAATAAAAACGTAGTTACATCCTGTGTACTTACGTCTCACTGCATGTGCCTCCTCTTAAGTTTTAACTACAAACATCGTTACAACTGTATAGTTGCAAGACTATCCACTATCCCATATCGTATCGTGGGTGTCGTAAAAGGCGATAGAGGGAAAAAGAAAGAAAGAAAGAAAGAAGAAAGAAAGACATTTATTCACTGGAACTGTACACATCACAACAATAAAAACTAACAAGTTAAAAGTATGGTAGATTAAAATTACGAGAGTATATAGCGCCAGTGCAAAGGTTATGACTCAGCGTAATGCTGCAGGGTAACCTACAGCGCTGATGATTCTGCCATAACCACAGAAACACGCACGATCCGCCTGGAAGTGATTATGACATTCATTTCAAAAATTATTTTATAAATTGAATTATTTCCTTGCTAATAAATATACCTACATATACATTTAGGGATATACACACATACATACATACAAGACATATTATACATAAATATATTCATATCATATTATATTCTATATAAAACTAAAAAGGTTTCAAAACATATATAAAAATAAACGTAACAATAAGCTTAGAAAATACACACTAAAAACAAACATATAATGCTCAACGATGCTGGAAGATAGGCTCAAGGTTGAGCTTTTTGTGAGTGTAATAAATGATTTTTATAATGGGATTTAAAATTGTACTTTGAATTACACTCACGAATAGGTGGAGGAATGTCGTTCCAGCACCTTGTAGCTATATATTTAAAACTACCTCTGAAAGCTGCAGAACAGTAAGTGGGATTGGCAAGCGGGTTCGTACAAGACCTAATGATGTTTTGTCGATTTCTCCATATAAGTTTATCATATAAATATAGGGGTGACTTAGTTTTGACAACATCAAATAGAAGATTAGCGAGGTATAGTTTCTGTCGCGCTTTCATTTTCAAAATGCCTGCTTCATTGAAAAAAGGTGTTACACGGGACCGTTTTGGTATTGAGAAGCAGTATCGTGCACATGCATTTTGTATACGTTGAATTAGACGTTGTGACTTTTCCAAAATACAGGGTCCATACACTGTAATGCAGTGGTTTAATTTTGAAAGAACGAGAGATTCACACAGTCTAATTCTTAAGTCCAACTGAATGTATTCGCGGATTCTATATAACACCTTTAACCTATAAAAGCAATTGCGAACAAGCTCGAGTACGTGTTTTTCAAAACGCAATCTGCTATCCATAACCAAACCGAGGTTACGAGCTTCACCTACACGCTCCAGAGGGATGTTTAACAACATGATTTTAGGGTTTTGATTTTCTAAAAATTTGATTTGGTTTTTTGATCCTAAAAGCATGTACTTAGTTTTTAGCGGGTTTAAAATGAGGGAATTTTTCTGTGACCATATTGCAATTCGATTCAGGTCCTCATTGATGTTACTAATTGCGGAATGAAATTCAAGTGAATTGCAGGAAAGATATACCTGTAGATCATCAGCATATAGGTGGTATTTGCAGAAGTGCATGCAGTTAGTTATATCAGCAGTGTAAATTATAAATAACAATGGTCCTAAGATAGAACCCTGTGGAACACCTCTATGAAGTGGTCGTTGTTCAGAAACAAGGGAAGACCCATTTGGTTGATTTAATATTACTTGTTGTGAACGGCCGCATAAGTAACTTTGAAACCATTTTATGGAAGATGTTACAAAACCATAAAACGATAGCTTAGACAGCAGCAAATCTATATTAATAGAATCAAATGCTCTTGAAAAATCAAGCAGGGTTCAATCAAAAAAGTTATGAGATTGGCGGCAGCGTCTACCTGATAACAAAAACATGTGGTTACCAACCCCAAGCCGGTTAATCATGGCCACTATGTCAAATATCCGTCTTATGAGGTAATCTATGGAGACAGCCTATAAAAATCTACTGCCGAACATTGCCTATGACTGTTCCCTTTTTTTTAAAATTTGCTCAACTCTAGGATTTTCTTGTGTATAGTGGGCAGTTCGACAAACATCCAGACCCGGAACAATTTATTTGTAGCCCATACAAATACTTGTTCCGTGCGGGTTTGAACCCGCAGTCCTTAGCGCTGCAACCCAATTGCTAAGCCACTGCGCCACGGAGCCGTGAAACTAAGTGTAATGATGATGATAAATAGTGTTACACCAACTGTGGAAAGACCTTTTTCGTTACTTATAGGTCTTAAATAATTGTCATTATATTCGTATAATCAATATATCATTCTCAAAACCTGACGTCTAGATTTGGAATTACATAAATAGATGAATGTCCGTTTCTGTGTCAATCATACGAGTAAAAATTATTATCCTCCTTTTGAGTTCACCGTAGACAGATAATAATATCTAATTTATCTCAAACAAATAGCCGAAGAAAGAAGCCTTTCATACTTACTAGTGACTATCTATTATATATGTACCATGAATAGATATAGTTATATCTATTCATGGTATATTCCACCTTAACGTTAAGTACTACCGACAACGTATCTGTACTTTCTACTGACTTCAAAAAGGAGGAGGTACTCAATTCGACTGTATGTTTTTTATGTGTGTTACCTCGTACCATTTTTCTGGGTGAACCTGGTGAAAGTTGGAGCTTCTCATGTGGCCCCATATAAATTTGATCAAGGTCTGACCAATAGATTTTGAGTTATTCTTAACAATTTATATTGAAATAGGTTGTACAAAATGTTGAATTTGAAATTATAGATTGAGCGCTTCATTATGGCGCTGCAGGGTCGCGGGTTTAAATCCTACTCGGAACAAATGAATATATGGCCTACAAATTATTTTCCCTTATCTGAATATTGTTATGTGCAATGCATGCATATAAAACGCCTAAACGAACAAAATCCTAATTTAAGAAAGGTAAGTAAAAGAGTCAGTTAATTGCGGGCCCGTTTGTCACGCTCACTTCTTTTACAAAAGCTAAATGGTGAGACATGAATAACTTTTTCCTGGATTGTAATGTCTACAGACATTTTTTTTTTAATTCTTTACAGCGTACCAGTAAGGAAAATCTAAAAGCTACGTGCAGTTACTTGTATTACTTTTAAAATAGAGTTAAATTATGTTTAAAGTTTTCTTATTAAATAGTCGGAGTATGCAGATAGCTCTTGAGATTTATGTGATGGCTTTTTGTTTTGATGGTAAAAGGTAAAATGTGTGCTTATCGAAACATGTTGGTGTTTTAAAATCATTTTTTGAATAATTTGTTTTGCTATTTTTAGAATATATATGATAAGCTAAGTTGCTGCTTTCTGATTTTACGTGGTTATTTTTAAACTCTTTTTAAACAGTCATCGTTATAAACGCACTTTAACAAACCTGATTCGTGGAATTATTTAAAAAAAACATTGTAATTTCTACAGGCTGGCTGGCTTAAATCGCTCTTAAAAAGGACTAGTTTCCTCGCAATTTCTGCAATTATAAAGCAATCAAGTATCACCTGTTATATTGTGCAATGAAATGTATTTTTTCTTAAAAAATATTTTTCACAATAGAGGATTTTCTCCTGTATCGAAATGTCTCTATGGAACAACTTTTTTCGATTCAGGGGTCGTTATCGAAATATTTAGCTTTAAAGTGGTATTTTTGATTAGAGTCATGTCTCCCCCCTCTACTAACTAAACTGCTGGTTTTTGCAAATGTGAAAAATATGCACAATAGTATTGTATATAATGAAGTTAAAAGGAAAATTTTCACAGCCAAGTGGGCTTAACAATTGAAAGTAACATGTCAATATCGACCAACTTATAAAATGCACTTTGATTTGTAAAAATTTTGTTACAATTCTATAGAAAATAAGCTAAAAGAAGCTGCATTATAACTTTGTAATGTTATTGTAATAGAAAATGACTTATGCATTGATACCGTAATGCAGGGAGGATGAATTGACAAAACACTGATCCTGACATACCATATTCGCTTATTTTTAGTAAGTAGTTATTGTAGGCCTACAGTTTCATGTGTGGTACTCTTGTTTTTCGCCAGGAACCCTCAAGATGGTTTAGGACAGTGATGGTTTACGGTAAGGTTCATTACAATCATGTATATCTTATGGTTGCAAAGATGGGAACTAATAGATGGATTTACTATGATCATTTTGTACGGACTTGGCATGTAAGTGGTTTGACGTAGATTGTATTATTTACAAAATCGAAAATTTTTACTTATTCCTTTTTGAATACCGCTCCCCATAAGGCTACTTACAAAATAAGTGCTCTAGTTACCATTATCCTATTTGAGCCCAGTTTAGTCGTTATAACGGTCAAATTGCGAACTCAATACGCTCATAGTATCAAGAAGGCCTTTTCTAAGTTTACGTATTGTGACGCAAAACTGCCGAACCCTACAAGCACATACACGCACACGCACTTAACTGATTTTTAATTATTATAAGTCTGCTACTTACCTGATAGTAAGTGGTGATGTAGCCGAGGATAATAAAACGCAAAAACTTAGCTTAACAAAAGCCTAGTTTTACAAGGGGTCGCTCGACTACCGACGCCGGAGTCGTACTTATAAAACATATTTTTTGTACATGGGATAATTCGAAAGGCGCTTTAGGTGTGTTTTGTGACCTTTCCAAGACCTTCGACTGTGTTCACCATTAGACATTAATCAGGAAGCTACAGTACTATGGTGTCAAGAACACAGCGCTTAAACTTATTATTTCATATTTAAGTAATAGAATGCAGAAAGTTATTATCAACGGTAAAATTTTTCTGGGTTGTCTGTAAGGATAAGTGTCTCTCAGGGTTCGATTCATGGCCCTTTCCTATTTTTAGTGTATATTAATGACTTACCTTCCCTTGTAGGGGATAATCATGATATAGTATAATTTGCTGATGATACTTCCTTGATTTTTAAACTTAAACGTCTATCATTTAAATGTGACGAAGTGAATAATGCTATATCAAAATTAGTGCATAGGTTTAACGTTAATAATTTGCATTTAAACGGCAATAAATCTAAATGTATTAAATTTACAACAACGAATATTAAAAATCTAAATACCAATGTGTTTTTAAATGGGGAAGAACTGAGCCCTGTCGAATCCTTTGTTTTTCTTGGCATCACTCTCGACGCAAAGTTTCAGTGGGGCCCCCATTTTCCAAACTAGCAGCAGACTAAGCTCTGCAGCTTATGCTGTAAAAAAGATTAGAGATCTCACTAGTGTCGAGACAGCTAGATTAGTTTATTTCAGTTATTTCCATAGCATAATGTCTTTTGGCATTTTGCTATGAGGAAATGCGGCTGATTCAGAAACTATTTTTGTTTTGCAGAAGAGGGCCATAAGATCTATTTACAACCTTAAACCGAGAGAATCTTATAGAGAAAAATCAGATGGAAAGACAGATGCTGACAAATGTTTCCACTCCTTTGCTGTACGCATTATGAATGACGAATCAACCCATTCGGTGTGAATAGGTGGTATGTCAACAACAAAGGGTTGGACAATTAGTTTTAATAATTTTGAGTTGTTAAGAGAAGTTGATGTTGACTATTTCCTTTTTTAGTTTCCTTCCGTTCCCTCTTGCGATACCCACGGGAGCACATGGGGTAGTGGATATTCTCAGACCGCTACTTCACGGTTATATGACTGTGCGACACCATCAGAATGATATGCAGTCAAAATCATGCTTGATGTGACAAGTTTTAAATAATAATTTTTTATGTGACGAAAATGTCTGTTTTTTATGTCCTAATCAAATTACTTTGTTCTGCTCAACGAATTCAAATATTTAGTCAATGGCTCTTTTTTACTTCAAAATTAATTAAAAAGACGCTGCGGAAGGCGTCATTTTCGTTTGTTTGCGACCGCGGTGTTGTCTCAAGGAGATCGGTAATAAATGGAAACAAAAGTTTTTCGCTGCTTGATTTTGTCTTTTTTGTAACAATTTTTATGTAGTTTTGTATTATTTTTTATAGAGAAAATGAAATTCGTCCTTCGAAATATTAGTAAATTTTATTTTTCACGTAATTATTTCTAATATTTACGTGGATACTACATATTAAATGAAATAACTTAATTTAACGGATTTTATGGTGTTAAAATTTAACCTTTTAAAATTTAATTGCCTTAAATTATAATAGGGATATCCTGTGACCATGGCAGCTGAAAAGTTAAAAATAGTTAAAATTCAACGCGATGAAATCTGTATCATTATTTTCATTTAATTTTAAGAGTGCAACAACTCAAATAAATCCCACTAGTTATAACTCTCATTTCTAATAGGTTTTTGAAACAGGCAATATTCGATTCGTGATGTTAGCTGGCATCATCTATATATTTAGCAATGCTCTAAAATCAAGGGAACATTTATTGAGACGAAAGCTTCGGAAAATACCGTTAAGAACACCGTAACGGACAACCTGCTAGCACTGTACAACACTAATCTTCATGATTTTGATGATTCTTTTTTCATTAAATGCTTTATATTTCAGAGGTTGTTTCAAATAAACTTGGGGGAAAATGTAGGAGGTATGTGGTAGAGCCATACTGCAGCTATATTAGTAGTATAGTTGTAGCACGAATGGATCAGCTCGACCGGGGAAGGACCACGCTCTCACATAATACCAGCTTAAAACGGCAGCTTTAACGCTGCTGTGTTTCGTATGGTGAGTGTAGAGAACCGGATACGAAACGTGAAAACGAGGCATTTCATCTTAATCTTGTATTTAATTAGTTTACACACTGGAAGGTAGAATATGGTTGTATTTTTGTTACATTATTAAGATATATTGTAACCCATACATCAAAAACGAATAAAATGAATGCGAATTTGAGTTTGACTCCTCACGTCTTCATCTCTCTCAGCTATCCTCGACTATAAATCAAAATCCATATGCGTTTTGATTCGTAGACGAGAATAGATCTAGATGTTTATGTGTTCTCGTTTGTCACCCGCACCTTATAAAAATATTGGTAAATCTAATTGGGCATGCCCTAAGCGCATTAAAAAAATTACGTATAACATGATTATACGGAATTTTTAAAAGTAGTAAATACATTTCGACAGCACGATGGGCTTCAACACCCTCGAAAATCATGAAAATGACTCCCATGATGAAAAAATTGATACCTATTTCAGCCGCCATCTTGGATTTACATTTCGACAGCACTATAGGTTTCAACACCCTCGAAACCCACGAAAATGACACCCAAGATGAAAAAATTTGTACCTATTGCAGCCGCCATCTTGGATTTACATTTCGACAGCACTATCAGCTTCAACACCCTCGAAAACCATGAAAATGACACCCATGATAAAAAATTGATACTTATTGCAGCCGCCATCTTGGATTTACATTTCGACAACCCTATCGGCTTCAACACCCTCGAAAACCATGAAAATGACACCCATGACAAAAAATTGATACTACTTACTTTTATTTATTTTATTTATTTATTTATTCACAAATTGCGTTACATGTGACTTAAAGACTAAACAAAACATGCAAATTCTAACAATCACATGCACCTCGAAAGGCATAGCAATGAACAGGAGAGGGGCAGACACTTAAAAATTCTTTTCCTCGATGTAATCATTAATTGAATAATACGAGTAACTTTTTTTAATAAGTATATCTTTTAAAGATCTTATGAATTTATTAATATTTGTTTTGGCTTTTATGTATTCCGGCAATTTATTATAAATTTTTAATTGACATTGGGTAAGGTTATATGTTAGAAATAAGTAGTATTTTATATACTAAACGGAGATAGCTATAATTTAAGAGCGCGATGGCGCGAGCCTCCTATCGTGAATCGCTAGGGTCGTGCTGCAGATTGGTTGTTCATTTTGTAATGGTATTTAACCTGAACCTGAACTGTGTAATTTTAATTTAGATTTTGGTTGCAAAAGGTTATTCTTATAGCGAGGTACGTTTTGTTGGGGCGCGTCTATGATTTTGGTGTAAAAACTTGGGTGTCTTTTTACAAACTTACATATTTCTAATATATATAGGCACGGTAATGTTAGAATTTTGAGACTTTGAAAGTGAGGTTTGCAGCTTTCTCTTTGTTTGATATTTGCAAGTACGCGTATACATTTTTTTTTTGTAAAATAAAAAGTTCGTGTGATTCTACACTGTTGCCCCACAGTATGACGCCGTAATTTAGCCACGCTTGAGCGTAGGCGTGATAGGCTGTCACTGCCGTTTTTATATTTGTAGATTTTTTTTAATTCCCTTAAAGCATATATAAATTGTGATAATTTTAACTTATTTTTTTTGAATATGTGATTTAAAATTAACATTCGAATCTATATTTATACCCAGCGAAGAAAAATTTTGAACACATTCTAATTTTGTTTGATTATATGTATAATTTATATCTAGTTCATGTTTTTGTCGTGGTCTGAATTGTATTAATTTAGTTTTTTTGAAATTGACTCCTAAATTATGATCGCTTAGCCATTGTTTTACTTTGTTTATAATTATGTCGATTCTTTCATTAAGTTTGGTACCATTGATATAAGGGAACACAACGGAAAAATCGACGGCAAACATCACACAAAGCTCATCAATAATCTTGGGGATGTCATTGATGTAAATAAGGAAGATGACACATCCGAGTACGGACCCCTGAGGGATAGAGTCCCGCACCCGCTGGGCCCTCGACCTGACACATGTTATGGTTTCAAGATTCAACTTGATCTACATTTCCTATTTCGACGTACTGTGAACGATTGCTGAGAAAGGAAGCAAACCACTTAGGAGCTTCACCACGGATACTAATGTCATAAAGTTTATTTAAGAGAATGTCATATTTAAATTTTTCATATGCTTTTGTCATGTCAAATAAAATTCCTATTGCGTATTTCTGATCGTTTAATATGTTCAAGACTTCATTAAAATATTTAAATGCGACGCCCAAAATGGTTTTCTAAAACCATTTTGGGCGTCGTCGAAAATATTGTACGTTTCACAAAATGAGTATCATCGTTTGAACATAGCTCTTTCAAAAATTTTTGAAATTACGGGTAAGAGTGCAATGGGTCGGTAGTTATTGGGGTCCGTTTTTTTGTCTTTTTTATGTATTAGCTTTATAATAGCAATTTTTAGTAGGTCAGGGAATACTCCTTCAGAAAAGGATTGATTTATAATTAAAGTTAACGACGGAACTATTTCTTCGGCACATTTTTTAATAAGAGTTGACGGCAGCTCATCAACACCAAAGCTAGATTTTAATTTTAGTTGTCGCATCAATGACATTACCTCTCGTTCATCCACTGGGGTTAAGAACATCGAGTGCAGGGAAGGGCGCATAACCGGGCGGCCGTGTGGCGCGGGCGCACTGCCTGCCGCGCCGCTCCCAACTGACACGAACAGCTCGTTTAGTACGTACTACTATTATTTATTCTGTGCTTTTAAAATATTGTAATAAAAAAATCTCTCATTATTATTATAATCAATACATAACATAATACATAAACACTCACGCCTGTCACCCAGAGGGGTAGGCAGAGATTATGGACTTCCATTTGGCACGATCCTGACACACCTCTCTCGCTTCCTCCACATCCATATACCTACGCATACACGCTCGTCGGTTAAAGGTACTCTTGATTTGGCCCATTTTTAATATATCGCCAATTTGGTCGATAAACTTTCGCCTAGGGCGACCCTTCCCGACTATGCCGTTCACCTCTGCAACATAAATTTGCTTTGTCACTCTTTCCTCATTCATTCTTTCTACATGGCCAAACCACCGAAGCATTCCTTTCTTAATCCTGGTCACAACATCATCTTGCAAACCACACTCTTCTCTTATTAAACAATTTCTCACTCTGTCATTCAGCTTCATCCCTAACATACTCCTTAATGACCGCATTTCTACAGCATTTATTCTACTCTCATGCTTCTTCTGCCACACCCAACTTTCACTACCATACATTAAAGTAGGTACTAACACAGCATTGTGAATTGCCATACGTGCCTTTTTGGACACATTCTGACTTTTCACAATAGAGTGTAGAGCCCCATTCACTCTATTTCCTGCATTCACTCGTCGTTCTATATCCTTATCATATCTACCATCCCTGCTAAACACACATCCCAAATATACAAACTCATCTACTTGCTCTACCAACTCCCCTTCTATTCTTATTTCACATATCGTTTTACTTTCTTCTCTTTCAAAAACCATAACTTTCGTCTTACTTGCGTTCACTTTCATTCCCTTTTCTTTTAATGTCCTGTTCATTAATGTAACCATCATTTGCAACTCGGCTGCCGACGACGCAAGTATGACTTGATCATCGGCGTACAAAAGGCATTTGACGGTTAACTCACCCATTCTTAACCCGCATTCTTCTACTTTCAAATTTTCCAAACAACTGTCCATAAACAGGTTGAACAACCACGGGGAAGCCACACAGCCCTGTCTGACACCTTTATGGATGTCAAACCAGTCCGAGTAGGCCCCGTTGATCCTGACACAAGCACTAGAGTCCCTATATAGAGACTTCAATGCCTGTATCAGACCAGCGCTCAACCCAAATGAGTTCAGTGTTTGCCATAACACATCCCTGTCCACTCTGTCATAAGCCTTCTCCAAGTCCATGAACGCACAAAAAACTTTTTGGTTTTTGGCCAAAAACTTCTCGGCGATCATGCGCATGGAAAAGACCTGATCCGTACATCCCATTCCCTTTCTAAATCCCGCTTGCACATCCCAAATTTTTCCGTCAGTTTCTTTCATAACTCTTTCAATTAGTACCTTAGCATACAGTTTTCCCACAATGCTAAGAAGGCTGATACCACGGTAGTTTTTACAGTCCTGCTGTGATCCTTTTCCCTTATATATTGGGACTATCACGGCTTTGCACCAGTCTCCCGGTACCCGCTTAAGTTCCCAACATAAATTAAACAAGGTGTACAGCAGGTCTGCCACCACTCCTTCTCCAGCCCTTAGCATTTCGAGAGATACTCTATCATAACCAGCTGCCTTACCTACTTTCATACTTTTCATTGCTTTCATTATTTCATCTATACTTATATCTCTATCTATTTCCTCTTCTTTCGGAATTTCTATTTCATTTAATTCAAACGTCTCATCACTCATAAACACGCTTTCAAAGTATTCCTTCCATCTCCTTAAACTCAAAACTTCGTCATTCAGAATACAGCCATTCTGGTCTCGTATAGCATTCATTCTAGGCTGTTGTGAATGTCCCCTGGTAGTTCTTACGAGTTTCCAGAACATTTTAATGTTTTCCTGGAAGTTATCCGATATTCTTCTATCATTCTTATCCGTTCTTTCTTGCTTTTTCCTTTCAACTATTTCTTTTACTCTCTTATTTAGGTGTCTAAAAACCGCCTTTTTCCTTTCAATATCATCATTCATACTGCTAGAATTACTAGCCTTGGTTGCTAGTAAATCTAGCCATGCTTTCTTCTTTGCTTCAACTTCCATCCGTACCTCATCATCCCACCATAACGTGTTATTTTTCCTTTCATTTGTTCTCTTGCTTACACCACATACTTCGGTAGCTGCATCCACTAAACCTTTCTTGACATTATACCACACAGTCTCCAAGTCTAAATCATTCATACACAATTCAGCCATACCACTTATATTTTCTCTCAATCTACATTTGAACTTCTCTTTCACACCTTCATCTTGTAGCCTCTCTGTTTTTATACGCTGTAACGCTGTGGTAGACACAGATGTCCGATGCCTCCAACGTCTGAAAAGACCATTAATTCGGCATAAGACCAAGTAATGATCCGTCCCTACGTTAGAGCCCCGGTAAACCCTTGTATCTACCACCGCGCTCCTCATTCTTTCATCAACAATTATGAAATCTATCATACTTCTATCATCACCTCTTTCCCATGTATACGTGTGAATCTTCCTATGACGAAACAAAGTGTTCGTCACAACAAGACTCTTTTCCACGCATACGGCGAGAAGGCTTTCACCATTCTCATTTATACTTTCATCACCAAACGTTCCCAATATCCTTTCATAACCAAGCCTCCTCACCCCAACCCTTCCATTAAAATCGCCTAATATCACAATATTTTCATTAACCTTGCATTTCATTAGCACCATCCTTACCAACTCCCAAAACTGCTCTCGGATATAAGTGGGCTTAGACATGTCTGGGGCGTAGACCCCTAAAACAAACAACTTCTTTAAGCCCACTTTCATTCGTATCCATAGCAGTCTCGGGCTTACACATTCATACTCTTTTACACACTGACCCATTCTTTCTGAAAGGATGATACCGACTCCCTGGCATGCCCGCTCGGTCTCGTCTACACCAGACCAGTACGCGGTATACATGCCATGTGTAGTGGCATCCTTTCCCTTCCGTTTCGTCTCATTCACACATAACACGTCTATTCCTCTATCATACATCATATCGCATACTTCATCCATCTTATCATTCATTCCTCCACATACGTTCAATGTAGCCAGACGGGCTTCCGCAATCCACTTTTCGCCCCTCCGGGGGACAGAACGTGACGGGTGGCGAACCTCGTCGCCGGTTTTCCTCCCGGAGATTCTTCGCACCCCTGCCCCATTAAAGGGGCGCCGGGAACTCGGGGCCATTTCTTTAATATTTTGCCTCATGGTGCGAAAGTAAGTTGTGGTATTTTTTTTTTTTTTTACGCCGCTACCACACGGCGAGGAGCCGAGTCAGTTCTTTCGGCTTTGTCGCTCGTTTAGCACCACCCGGGGGACACGTGTAGGGTGGGCCTAGGATTAGGTGGTCGAAGCCTACGGACGCGAGCGACTCATCCCCCATATTATAATCAAGTATTTAAGAAATTAGGTTATTCGAATATTGTGTATTTGTACAGCGATCTATTTGAGCCGCTGCAAATAACCGTAATAATGTCCACTCACGACAGCGACTGACGCCAAACTAACTGAACTGAGTGACGCAGTCTCTATTTAGTAATAATTTACGTACAAGGCTGCCGAATACAATGAAAATTTCGTCATTTCGCAGCCGAAGAAAATTTATTATAACTAAACTAAACAAAATTAAACTGAGATTTACATTCAATGGCTTCCCACATGATAGATGAAGAGTTTTAAAAATATCTATTGAGTTGATCAATTGATATTTTCAAAAGTTATCGTGTTGTAAACAGCCTTGCGGACTTGATAAATCCACACCATAAGCCACTTAAACCCATTTTTTATTTAAAAATAGCAATTAATCTATTTAAAAAAAATATTAATAAGTTAAACAATCATTTATCTTTCTGACAATGTGCTTTTTATATCACTTATATGTAAAATATGATTCCTAAATACGATTTCATGCGACAAAACGTTGGAATCTTAATTTTTAGGCCCTAGTAGAACATACCGACGCGCTTAGGTGCTTACGGCATGCAAAAGTCAATCCCTAAGGACGGCAAATCAGGGACTAAATTTTAATTTTACCCTTTAGATAACATTCATGTTTTTACTTTATGCTTGTGATATTATTTAGTCCACTCAAAATGGCCATAGAACTATACGTTAAATAAAAATTAAAAGCCGTTTTCAAAGTTCCACAAATAATTAATATAATTTTCACGTAGCTTCTAAAGTCTGGGCTTCTGTACATTATTACTCAGCAGCGACTTCTGAAGTTGTTATGTGGAACTTATATTATTTTTAGTCCTGTGAAGTCGGCTTATAAATTTTATTTTAAATTTAATTTTATATTATAACAACTACTTTTACTATCATTGCTACTTTTATTCTGTTTAGCAATGCATTATACACTAATGATCAGTCTGTTTTAAACCTGTATTCTGCTCAATATTGTGGCCTCCTCCGATATCAGTGACAACGGGAATTTGGGATCCTCAACATTTCTTCCCTATATTAGATATGGTGTAATGACCAAGTAACATTTACTCATATATTATGATGTTCATTTGTCAACGTATTTTAATTTTCTTGCCAACCCATTCTCCCTACAATATTTTCAAGCACACTGTGGTGGAAGGCGCTTACTAGCTCCGTCTGGTGACAGGTTTTTGAAACGAGTAAATAGAAGCCGATGAAAGAAGCCTCTTTTTGTTAGGCTTATGTACATAGGTTTAGTAACAGGCGCCAGTGCTGTCGTCAAGGACTGACTCGCACTGTTTACGTGCATTCGCTAGTTGTGGTAACATCTTGCAAGTTATTGAAGTCAGTGGGCAAAAATGAATTCATGGAAACGGCAGAATTTTTAAAAATTGAAATATTTGTTGGGAAAATGTTCCTATCTGCTCTTAAAAGAG